>CM069407.1:313252162-313642549 GCA_035609135.1 Eleutherodactylus coqui
ACTTATGTATATACAGGGACGGTCCCTGCATATACATGAATACAGACCAGTTCCTCAGAGGTCTGGGAGCGGACAGCACCGCTGAGACCACTACAGCGATATATATGGCTCTCAGTTTAGATGGATGATGGGAAGTGAACTTTTGGTAAAAATGTTTTCACTGCTGGAAGATAAAAGTTACAAAACTCTAAAACCCGTCATCCAGAAGTTGTCTGAAGGCCGAAGGCACTTGTACAGCCACGCGGACATTCGAAGAAGGCGCAGCCAGCATTTCCTGTACTTAGAACGAGGGGATCTCGCGGCTGAACGTGGCTTTGTTCACACAGTCTCTGAGGAACGCGGTGCAGAGGGCGGCGTACCGCTCGGGGTAACGGCGGTAATGGCTGACGTGCTCCGACTTCTCAAAGTCAACAGACTGCGTGGGGAGGCGTCGGCGGCGCCGGATTTCCACCATGTTCTCCACGTCGCGGTGTGTGATGATTCTGTCACTGCGGGAGTAGAGGTAGAGGTGCGGCCAGAGGGACGGGTCGCTCTTCATGGCGTCGTAGTGATTCTCGTGCAGGAAGCGAGTCGCCGGATACAGCAGGATCCGCAGAACAACCACCATGATGGCGAATAAGAGCAGCGCCAGATAGCGCAGCAGGCGGCTGGTGCGGGCGGCGAGAACCGTATTTAGTGCCCGCACTGAGCCAAGGACATTGCGGTTTCCAGGAGCGCTGTCAAATATGGCGCCGACCACGTGGAGTCTACTGAGGTGGCGGTGGGAGTGCAGCAGCTCGACGATATAGCGGTACAGCATGAAGCCGCCATTGCTGAAGACGTGGAACACAAGCGGATTCTTATCAATCTCATAGTCAAACAGGAGCTCCAGCAGTTTCTCCGCCTTTTCCCGTAGCGAGCAGCGGCCGAAGGATTCCGCAAAGAAGACGGTGTGCCACGTGGCGGTGTACCGGATCACCACACAGCCCTGCAAGAGGGAGGCAAGAGGAGACAGGCGCTAAAGTATCTATACAGTTATACAGACAAGGACGTTGTAGCCGCCACTAGGGGGAGCTCACTACAACAAGAGCATCTGCAGCCTTCAAGACCTCTGCTTCCTGTCAGCGACTCAATACATGTGGGTTTACAAAGGCAGAAGCAGTGTGCCGGCCGCGGTCCCATCAGTGTGTAGGACCTACAGGAATATCTTCAGCTTAGCTTCTACATTAAACATGTCGCCGTCCGTCTGCGCCCCTTTGTTTCCGTGGTTACGCAGAGTGCGCACGGTTTGTGGTAAAGTTTTCCTTTTATATTTGAACTTTTTTTTCAGGCATTAGTGGGTTTGCGTTTCCCACGATGGCCTATTGAGTGTAATCTAACGATGCGCTCGCTGCGGGGACAGAGGAGCGCAATATGCTGCACTATTCCACAAAGAGGCGGAGACAAATGTCGCACCAACCTGATCCGCTCTACCAGGAGGCAAGTTCTAAACAGACCGGGGGAGGGGGTCAATGGATCTAGTGTATCTGGACTAGGGTACAGGCGGAGTATGGGAGGGGCCGCAATTACTAGTGGGGTACCACAGGGGGAGCATGGGAGGAGCCGCCGTTACTAGTGGGGTCCCATAGGGGACAGTATTGGAGGTGTTACCGCTACTAGTGTATGTACACAGTGACTCCAGCAGCAGAATAGTGAGTGCAGCTCTGGGGTATAATACAGGATGTAACTCAGGAGCAGTACAGGATAAGTAATGTATGTACACAGTGACTCCACCAGCAGAATAGTGAGTGCAGCTCTGGAGTATAATACAGGATGTAACTCAGGAGCAGTACAGGATAAGTAATGTATGTACACAGTGACTCCACCAGCAGAATAGTGAGTGCAGCTCTGGAGTATAATACAGGATGTAACTCAGGGTCAGTACAGGATAAGTAATGTATGTACACAGTGACTCCACCAGCAGAATAGTGAGCACAGCTCTGGAGTATAATACAGGATGTAACTCAGGAGCAGTACAGGATAAGTAATGTATGTACATAGTGACTCCACCAGCAGAATAGTGAGTGCAGCTCTGCAGTATAATACAGGATGTAACTCAGGATCAGTACAGGATAAGTAATGTATGTACACAGTGACTCCACCAGCAGAATAGTGAGCACAGCTCTGGAGTATAATACAGGATGTAACTCAGGAGCAGTACAGGATAAGTAATGTATGTACACAGTGACTCCACCAGCAGAATAGTGAGTGCAGCTCTGGAGTATAATACAGGATGTAACTCAGGGTCAGTACAGGATAAGTAATGTATGTACACAGTGACTCCACCAGCAGAATAGTGAGCACAGCTCTGGAGTATAATACAGGATGTAACTCAGGAGCAGTACAGGATAAGTAATGTATGTACATAGTGACTCCACCAGCAGAATAGTGAGTGCAGCTCTGCAGTATAATACAGGATGTAACTCAGGATCAGTACAGGATAAGTAATGTATGTACACAGTGACTCCACCAGCAGAATAGTGAGCACAGCTCTGGAGTATAATACAGGATGTAACTCAGGAGCAGTACAGGATAAGTAATGTATGTACACAGTGACTCCACCAGCAGAATAGTGAGCGCAGCTCTGGGGTATAATACAGGATGTAACTCAGGGTCAGTACAGGATAAGTAATGTATGTACACAGTGACTCCACCAGCAGAATAGTGAGTGCAGCTCTGGAGTATGATACAGGATGTAACTCAGAATCAGTACAGGATAAGTAATGTATGTACACAGTGACTCCACCAGCAGAATAGTGAGTGCAGCTCTGGAGTATGATACAGGATGTAACTCAGGAGCAGTACAGGATAAGTAATGTATGTACACAGTGACTCCACCAGCAGAATAGTGAGTGCAGCTCTGGAGTATAATACAGGATGTAACTCAGGAACAGTACAGGATAAGTAATGTATGTACACAGTGACTCCACCAGCAGAATAGTGAGTGCAGCTCTGGAGTATAATACAGGATGTAACTCAGGATCAGTACAGGATAAGTAATGTATGTACACAGTGACTCCACCAGCAGAATAGTGAGTGCAGCTCTGGAGTATAATATAGGATGTAACTCAGGATCAGTACAGGATAAGTAATGTATGTACACAGTGACTCCACCAGCAGAATAGTGAGTGCAGCTCTGGAGTATAATACAGGATGTAACTCAGGAGCAGTACAGGATAAGTAATGTATGTACACAGTGACTCCACCAGCAGAATAGTGAGTGCAACTCTGGAGCTGAATCCGGCCCAACAACTCATTTTATATGCCCCAATGGCTGTGTTAGGACTTAACAGGCACTCCACTCACCCAGCCTGCAACAGCGGTCAGTCCGGCGGTGGCAGTGCAGCTTCTGTGGCTGCTAACTGCTCCCTGGTGTTTGTATATGCCTTCCTGTACAAAGCGCAGACCCCAAGGTCATCGGTCACAGACTCAGCAGAGGGCGCTGCAGGTGGGGTGAGGGGAGTGCTGCAAGAGGCCAATAGAGGGGGGCACTATTAGTCCTGGGGCTACTATGGGGGTCACTATTACTATGCAGCCTGAGGCTGCTCTCACATAGACCACTAAACGATGTAAACTGCCTCTATTGTTTTCATTAGGGCTTCTTGGACGAGCGGTTGAACGCAACGCTCTATGTCACCGGGAGGGAAAGTGAAAGCGGTGATGTCATCGGCTATCTTCGCCTGCGTTGTTACTGCGCTAAAAGCAAACCCTCTCACTGAGTGCTGCACAAAGCGGCTTCGCCCAGTAAGAACGCTGCGTCTATTAGTGACCGTGCGAGAGCGACACGTACAACGAGGCTGATGTGGCCCTTGGTGAAAGAGTTTGACACGAACCATGCAGTAAGATCCCCCAGCGTGGCGGCACGCCGTGTAGTCCTGGCAGCAGATTCCGTCTCAGGATGGGGAATCTCTTCTGTGCCCTTTGAGGGGATCCGCTGTGACACTCACCTCATTGTGGTAGATGGCGCCGTACTTTGCCAGGTTCTTGTCTTTACATCCCCCCCACCCGAGCAGGATCACCACCGGCTCCCTCTGCTGGTCCCATCGACAACCTGCAAAGGGAAGGGGAGATTGCTGTGTGGTCAGTCTGACATTAGATGGCGCTGTAGGATAGGCTATATTATACCGGTCACCGCCGCAGGCTCTGCCGTGGTAATAATAGGTGTATTTCATTATATCTATCTAGGTAACTTCTGTGATGGCTTCTCAAATCAGCCTCCAGTTATAATAATCAGCAGGTGAGGAACAGCAGATAAATGGTTAACTTGTTCAATATTATACGAGGGGGTGCTGAGAAGTTTTGAGCCTTACCCAGAAAGCATAGCGGCAGGAAGCAGTCTGTATTCAATGATGCAAAGATCAACCATCTCGGATTATAACTTATTGGTTTTTCCGGCCCCGAGTGACCCGGCGGCATCTCCAGAGACCCTCGGTGTGGAGGAGCAGAGGACCAATCGGGTTCCTGGGTCTCCGATCCATGATGAAGGTCACAAGCTTTGGGTGACGGCGGCCCTTAAGCTAAATGTTGGCTTGTACACTGTAAAACTGGCCATTTGGGTGTGGAAGGGATAAACCCCATGGAGGCCGGTCTGCGTCTCCGCGCCTGCAGATGCGAGGGCCCCCCGTGCCTGCAGATGCGAGGGCCCCCCCAGGACACGATCATTGAGGATTGCCGGAGAGAGCTGGTGCCGTTATTCACAACGACTGGGGAAGGAAAAGGCATCCAGCCAAGAGGATCCCGGACAGAAGGAGACATCGGGGGCTGCTGGGGAGCATTGTGTGGTGATGGACCTACTGACCCAGAGACAAAGGAAGAGTCTAAGGAATGGAGGAGCAGTGGATCCCCGGCCAAAGGTCAGCGCAGGAGCACAGGGCAGCCATGATTTGGGATAGGAGGGGAGTTCTGCTCGCGGCCCCCCAGAGGGCTCAACCATCGATGCAACATATTACTGTTCATTACGGACAAAGCCGAGGCAAAATATTAAGGAAAAACTCTCCAAAGGGGTCATCCTGCTGCCTGACACTGCCGGGGCCACGACTGCAAACATGGCCTCCTTAGGCTTCCATCTGATGCCCCATCCACCCAGCTCGGCTCTGTCTGGCTGACATCTGCTCCCCAACCTTAAAAGCCACCTAAAGGGACAATGGTTTGGGGGCAACTAATGCTGCAAATGAGGGGTTTGACCGGCAGTCGGAAGAATTCTATCTGCAGCGACTTCTAAAGCTGCAGGAGAGACGTCACAAGTGCATCCTGGGGGATATGTAGAATAGCGCAGCAGGTTCAGCTTCCAGGCTTGATTTGTTCTGGGTAAGACAATACTCATCAGCACCCGCTATACACTGGTAGGCATTAGATTCTTGTCCTCCATGTCCCTAGCATGGTGCTCAGGTCCTCCTCCAGGCCTGATAAGAGAAGCTCCTCTTCCGCCTCCCTTCGCCCTCTTTAAGCCAAAGCAGTGATACTAATAAGTGTATTCTCCCTTAAATTTAATCTGTTACTTGGCAATCAGGTGTTTTAGTAGTAAAAGACACCTTAAGGCGTTAACATATGTTAATCATTAGAACCTAGAGTCAATCATGAGTTCCTATGACTTTAGGGGCATGTATTTCTATTGCTATGTCATTTGGAGTATATATCTACCATGATGCTATTAATATCACAAGCGTCCTGAGGTGGATACAAACATTGTGTCAGTCCCACTTTTCAATAACCAGTTTGGAACAGACAGTGAAGTCAGAGGGAGTTTTTCCCATAACAGATCCATTAGTGGGGAGTCAGGAGCCGCGCGGCATCAGGTGGGCAGCGGAAATACTCGCCTTCTGTGGAGGAATCCAGCTCCGGCTACAGGACAAGGTTCCTCCCCCAGAAGATTACGGCGGCTCTTGCGAAGCGGTGACCGCCATACATCCGAGGCGCACCAGGTCTACAGATTGTACTGTATCCCTCCCGACGGACTACCTATCCCGGAACAGTGTTGGACTCCGTACTTGGCACCGTACTGCGGCGGCAGGGGGGGGGTCGCACTCACCGCTGCGTTCAGCTTCTGATGGCTATTCTGTTTGACCAAAAACAACATTCAAGAAGGAAGCGCAACAGAGCCGATAACGGGATTCCTCGCTGTCAGCCGCGCTCCGCTATTCCGTCGTCTGGCTTCGTTTTTGGAGTTGGATAATGAAGGCAGCGGCAGCCCGGACCCCCGACCGGAACGGGGAGCGCTGAGCTTCCAGCACGCCGCGCCATTTCATCCGGAATCTTGTTTCAGGTCTCCAAACAGAACCTCCATCGCAAGAACCACGTCTCAAATCACGGTCAGACGGAGGCACAAGCGCCGCTCCCCGGGGCAAGCTGCCCGACATCTCGTGCCATTCCCCCCTCCCACTCATACACACCACTCGCCCCTCGTCACACAGCGACACACCCCCCTCACCACCTGTCTCACGCGCAACCCTCCCCTTTCTCAATCCCCCCTGCCTCTCACACGCCGCTTGCCCCCGTCCATCTCACATGCTACCCTCCCCCCTCGTTTCTCGCTGGCACCCTCTCACACCCCACACTCACCCCCTCACATGCCCCCACCCCTGTCTCCCCCTCTCCCCGCCACCATCCCCCCTCTCCCCGCCGTCCCGCCCCACTGCTCTCCCCGCCCCCCTCCCCGTCCCCCCTGCTCTCCCCGCCCCCCTCCCCGTCCCCCCTTTCTCCCCGCCCCCTTCCCCCCTCCCCAGTCCCCCCCTCTCCCCCCCGATACCCTCCCCACTGTCCCCCCCCCCTCTCCCCGCCGCCCTCTCTCCCCGACACCCTCCCCACTGTCCCCCCCCTCTCTCCCCGACACCCTCCCCACTGTCCCCCCCCTCTCTCCCCGCCGCCCTCTCTCCCCGACACCCTCCCCACTGTCCCCCCCTCTCTCCCCGCCGCCCTCTCTCCCCGACACCCTCGCCACTGTCCCCCCCTCTCTCCCCGCCGCCCTGCCCACTGTCCCCCCCCCCCCCCCCCGACACCCTCCCCACTGTCCCCCCCTCTCTCTCCCCGCCCCCTCTCTCCCCGACACCCTCCCCACTGTCCCCCCCTCTCTCCCCGACACCCTCCCCACTGTCCCCCCCCCCTCTCTCCCCGCCGCCCTCTCTCCCCCCGACACCCTCCCCACTGTCCCCCCCTCTCTCCCCGCCGCCCTCTCTCCCCCCGACACCCTCCCCACTGTCCCCGCCGCCCTCTCTCCCCCCGACACCCTCCCCACTCTCCCCCCCCCCCTCTCCCCGCCGCCCTCTCTCCCCCCGACACCCTCCCCACTGTCCCCCCCCTCTCTCCCCCCCGACACCCTCCCCACTGCCCCCCCCTCTCTCCCCGCCGCCCTCTCTCCCCCCCGACACCCTCCCCACTGCCCCCCCCCTCTCCCCGCCACCCTCTCTCCCCCCGACACCCTCCCCACTGTCCCCCCCCCTCTCCACGCCGCCCTCTCTCCCCCCGACACCCTCCCCACTGTCCCCCCCCCCCCTCTCTCCCCGCCGCCCTCTCTCCCCCCGACACCCTCCCCACTGTCCCCCCCCCCCCTCTCTCCCCGCCGCCCTCTCTCCCCCCGACACCCTCCCCACTGTCCCCCCCCCCCCTCTCTCCCCGCCGCCCTCTCTCCCCCCGACACCCTCCCCACTGTCCCCCCCCCCCCCCTCTCTCCCCGCCGCCCTCTCTCCCCCCGACACCCTCCCCACTGTCCCCCCCCCCCCCCTCTCTCCCCGCCGCCCTCTCTCCCCCCGACACCCTCCCCACTGTCCCCCCCCCCCTCTCTCCCCGCCGCCCTCTCTCCCCCCGACACCCTCCCCACTGTCCCCCCCCCTCTCTCCCCGCCGCCCTCTCTCCCCCCGACACCCTCCCCACTGTCCCCCCCCCTCTCTCCCCGCCGCCCTCTCTCCCCCGACACCCTCCCCACTGTCCCCCCCCCTCTCTCCCCGCCGCCCTCTCTCCCCCCCCGACACCCTCCCCACTGTCCCCCCCTCTCTCCCCGCCGCCCTCTCTCCCCCCGACACCCTCCCCACTGTCCCCCCTCTCTCCCCGCCGCCCTCTCTCCCCCCGACACCCTCCCCACTGTCCCCCCCTCTCTCCCCGCCGCCCTCTCTCCCCCCGACACCCTCCCCACTGTCCCCCCTCTCTCCCCGCCGCCCTCTCTCCCCCCGACACCCTCCCCACTGTCCCCCCCTCTCTCCCCGCCGCCCTCTCTCCCCCCGACACCCTCCCCACTGTCCCCCCCCGCCGCCCTCTCTCCCCCCGACACCCTCCCCACTGTCCCCACCCTCTCTCCCCGCCGCCCTCTCTCCCCCCGACACCCTCCCCACTGTCCCCCCCCCTCTCTCCCCGCCGCCCTCTCTCCCCCCGACACCCTCCCCACTGTCCCCCCCCTCTCTCCCCGCCGCCCTCTCTCCCCCCGACACCCTCCCCACTGTCCCCCCCCTCTCTCCCCGCCGCCCTCTCTCCCCCCGACACCCTCCCCACTGTCCCCCCCCCCCTCTCTCCCCGCCGCCCTCTCTCCCCCCGACACCCTCCCCACTGTCCCCCCCCCTCTCTCCCCGCCGCCCTCTCTCCCCCCGACACCCTCCCCACTGTCCCCCCCCTCTCTCCCCGCCGCCCTCTCTCCCCCCGACACCCTCCCCACTGTCCCCCCCCTCTCTCCCCGCCGCCCTCTCTCCCCCCGACACCCTCCCCACTGTCCCCCCCCTCTCTCCCCGCCGCCCTCTCTCCCCCCGACACCCTCCCCACTGTCCCCCCCCTCTCTCCCCGCCGCCCTCTCTCCCCCCGACACCCTCCCCACTGTCCCCCCCCCCCTCTCTCCCCGCCGCCCTCTCTCCCCCCGACACCCTCCCCACTGTCCCCCCCCCTCTCTCCCCGCCGCCCTCTCTCCCCCCGACACCCTCCCCACTGTCCCCCCCCTCTCTCCCCGCCGCCCTCTCTCCCCCCGACACCCTCCCCACTGTCCCCCCCCTCTCTCCCCGCCGCCCTCTCTCCCCCCGACACCCTCCCCACTGTCCCCCCCCTCTCTCCCCGCCGCCCTCTCTCCCCCCGACACCCTCCCCACTGTCCCCCCCCTCTCTCCCCGCCGCCCTCTCTCCCCCCGACACCCTCCCCACTGTCCCCCGCCTCTCCCCGCCGCCCTCTCTCCCCCCGACACCCTCCCCACTGTCCCCCGCCTCTCCCCGCCGCCCTCTCTCCCCCCGACACCCTCCCCACTGTCCCCCCCTCTCTCCCCGCCGCCCTCTCTCCCCCCGACACCCTCCCCACTGTCCCCCCTCTCTCCCCGCCGCCCTCTCTCCCCCCGACACCCTCCCCACTGTCCCCCCCCGCCGCCCTCTCTCCCCCCGACACCCTCCCCACTGTCCCCACCCTCTCTCCCCGCCGCCCTCTCTCCCCCCGACACCCTCCCCACTGTCCCCCCCCCCTCTCTCCCCGCCGCCCTCTCTCCCCCCGACACCCTCCCCACTGTCCCCCCCCTCTCTCCCCGCCGCCCTCTCTCCCCCCGACACCCTCCCCACTGTCCCCCCCCCCTCTCTCCCCGCCGCCCTCTCTCCCCCCGACACCCTCCCCACTGTCCCCCCCCCTCTCTCCCCGCCGCCCTCTCTCCCCCCGACACCCTCCCCACTGTCCCCCCCCTCTCTCCCCGCCGCCCTCTCTCCCCCCGACACCCTCCCCACTGTCCCCCCCCTCTCTCCCCGCCGCCCTCTCTCCCCCGACACCCTCCCCACTGTCCCCCCCCTCTCTCCCCGCCGCCCTCTCTCCCCCCGACACCCTCCCCACTGTCCCCCCCCTCTCTCCCCGCCGCCCTCTCTCCCCCCGACACCCTCCCCACTGTCCCCCCCCTCTCTCCCCGCCGCCCTCTCTCCCCCCGACACCCTCCCCACTGTCCCCCCCCTCTCTCCCCGCCGCCCTCTCTCCCCCCGACACCCTCCCCACTGTCCCCCGCCTCTCCCCGCCGCCCTCTCTCCCCCCGACACCCTCCCCACTGTCCCCCGCCTCTCCCCGCCGCCCTCTCTCCCCCCGACACCCTCCCCACTGTCCCCCGCCTCTCCCCGCCGCCCTCTCTCCCCTCACCCGGTCTCAAAAATGCTCTGCATTTTTTCTTTGGAAACTTCTAGCGCACACGGTGGGCATCTAGAGCCCCTCGAAGCTCCCGACCATCGGACCTCCTTGGTCAGCCTTCTCTTGCAGCATTTTACAGCGGCCATCTTGACAACTTACAAAGTCTGGACTCCGATCCCCCCTTTATGGAGAGGCCCTCTAGAAGCAACGACCTCCAGGGACCAGTTACCAGGGTAACGGTGGTCTCCCGCCCTGGAGGGCATGCTGGTCCTTGCAGTGTTGCTCACCTAGTGGCCCCGGGTCCGGCAGCACGACAGTGTAGTCCATGTCAGGGTCTCCCATGCTGCTCCAGTTTCCTGACCCCTAAGCCGCCGGAACTTCTCCCTCACACCGTCCTCCAATCAGCAGCTTCCAAAAAGATCACCTGATCTGACCACGCCCACCCTGGCAACCGAAGAGTCCGCAGATACCGCTGCTAGGCGACCTGCCCGCTGGTTCACCCGAACTGACTGTTTACTGACAGACTGCCCCGCCCTTCAGGACAAGAGTTTATATCTGATTGGCTGCTCGCTGCTTGTTGAGTATATGATTGGCTGTTTGTCCGTGGATCTGATTGGCTGTCGTGCAGGTTGATGAGCGGCGGGTCTGGCGGCAGGTGAGTCTATTGGGGGGTCGGGCTGTGATTTGTGGGTTCAGTCAGTATAATTACACGTCACCCCGAAATGTATCCCGTAACGGCGGATTAGATACAGTATCTCACAGTGTAGCATTAGATACAGCAGTCACTATCACGCAGCATTAGAATATATACACTTCACCAGACAGTATCACACAGGATAGGATTAGATACACGGCTCACCAGACAGTATCACACAGGATAGGATTAGATACACGGCTCACCAGACAGTATCACACAGGATAGGATTAGATACACGGCTCAGCAGACAGTATCACACAGGATAGGATTAGATACAGGAGCTCAGCAGACTGTATCACACAGGATAGGATTAGATACACGACTCAGCAGACAGTATCACACAGGATAGGATTAGATACACGGCTCAGCAGACAGTATCACACAGGATAGGATTAGATACACGGCTCAGCAGACAGTATCACACAGGATAGGATTAGATACACAGCTCAGCTGACAGTATCACACAGGATAGGATTAGATACACAGATCAGCAGACAGTATCACACAGGATAGGATTAGATACACGGCTCAGCAGACAGTATCACACAGGATAGGATTAGATACAGGAGCTCAGCAGACAGTATCACACAGGATAGGGTTAGATACACGGCTCAGCAGACAGTATCACACAGGATAGGATTAGATACACGGCTCAGCAGACAGTATCACACAGGATAGGATTAGATACACGACTCAGCAGACAGTATCACACAGGATAGGATTAGATACACGGCTCAGCAGACAGTATCACATAGGATTAGATACACGGCTCACCAGACAGTATCACACAGGATAGGATTAGATACACGGCTCAGCAGACAGTATCACACAGGATAGGATTAGATACACGGCTCAGCAGACAGTATCACACAGGATAGGATTAGATACACGGCTCAGCAGACAGTATCACACAGGATAGGATTAGATACACGGCTCACCAGACAGTATCACACAGGATAGGATTAGATACAGGAGCTCAGCAGACTGTATCACACAGGATAGGATTAGATACACGACTCAGCAGACAGTATCACACAGGATAGGATTAGATACACGGCTCAGCAGACAGTATCACACAGGATAGGATTAGATACACGGCTCAGCAGACAGTATCACACAGGATAGGATTAGATACACAGCTCAGCTGACAGTATCACACAGGATAGGATTAGATACACAGATCAGCAGACAGTATCACACAGGATAGGATTAGATACACGGCTCAGCAGACAGTATCACACAGGATAGGGTTAGATACACGGCTCAGCAGACAGTATCACACAGGATAGGATTAGATACACGGCTCAGCAGACAGTATCACACAGGATAGGATTAGATACACGACTCAGCAGACAGTATCACACAGGATAGGATTAGATACACGGCTCAGCAGACAGTATCACATAGGATTAGATACACGGCTCACCAGACAGTATCACACAGGATAGGATTAGATACACGGCTCAGCAGACAGTATCACACAGGATAGGATTAGATACACGGCTCAGCAGACAGTATCACACAGGATAGGATTAGATACAGGAGCTCAGCAGACAGTATCACACAGGATAGGATTAGATACACGACTCAGCAGACAGTATCACACAGGATAGGATTAGATACAGGAGCTCAGCAGACAGTATCACACAGGATAGGATTAGATACACAGCTCACCAGACAGTATCACACAGGATAGGATTAGATACACGGCTCACCAGACAGTATCACACAGGATAGGATTAGATACACGGCTCAGCAGACAGTATCACACAGGATAGGATTAGATACAGGAGCTCAGCAGACTGTATCACACAGGATAGGATTAGATACACGACTCAGCAGACAGTATCACACAGGATAGGATTAGATACACAGCTCAGCTGACAGTATCACACAGGATAGGATTAGATACACAGATCAGCAGACAGTATCACACAGGATAGGATTAGATACACGGCTCAGCAGACAGTATCACACAGGATAGGGTTAGATACACGGCTCAGCAGACAGTATCACACAGGATAGGATTAGATACACGGCTCAGCAGACAGTATCACACAGGATAGGATTAGATACACGACTCAGCAGACAGTATCACACAGGATAGGATTAGATACACGGCTCAGCAGACAGTATCACATAGGATTAGATACACGGCTCACCAGACAGTATCACACAGGATAGGATTAGATACACGGCTCAGCAGACAGTATCACACAGGATAGGATTAGATACACGGCTCAGCAGACAGTATCACACAGGATAGGATTAGATACAGGAGCTCAGCAGACAGTATCACACAGGATAGGATTAGATACACGACTCAGCAGACAGTATCACACAGGATAGGATTAGATACAGGAGCTCAGCAGACAGTATCACACAGGATAGGATTAGATACACAGCTCACCAGACAGTATCACACAGGATAGGATTAGATACACGGCTCACCAGACAGTATCACACAGGATAGGATTAGATACACGGCTCAGCAGACAGTATCACACAGGATAGGATTAGATACAGGAGCTCAGCAGACTGTATCACACAGGATAGGATTAGATACACGACTCAGCAGACAGTATCACACAGGATAGGATTAGATACACGGCTCAGCAGACAGTATCACACAGGATAGGATTAGATACACGGCTCAGCAGACAGTATCACACAGGATAGGATTAGATACACAGCTCAGCTGACAGTATCACACAGGATAGGATTAGATACACAGATCAGCAGACAGTATCACACAGGATAGGATTAGATACACGGCTCAGCAGACAGTATCACACAGGATAGGATTAGATACAGGAGCTCAGCAGACAGTATCACACAGGATAGGGTTAGATACACGGCTCAGCAGACAGTATCACACAGGATAGGATTAGATACACGGCTCAGCAGACAGTATCACACAGGATAGGATTAGATACACGACTCAGCAGACAGTATCACACAGGATAGGATTAGATACACGGCTCAGCAGACAGTATCACATAGGATTAGATACACGGCTCACCAGACAGTATCACACAGGATAGGATTAGATACACGGCTCAGCAGACAGTATCACACAGGATAGGATTAGATACACGGCTCAGCAGACAGTATCACACAGGATAGGATTAGATACACGGCTCAGCAGACAGTATCACACAGGATAGGATTAGATACACGGCTCACCAGACAGTATCACACAGGATAGGATTAGATACACGGCTCAGCAGACAGTATCACACAGGATAGGATTAGATACAGGAGCTCAGCAGACTGTATCACACAGGATAGGATTAGATACACGACTCAGCAGACAGTATCACACAGGATAGGATTAGATACACGGCTCAGCAGACAGTATCACACAGGATAGGATTAGATACACGGCTCAGCAGACAGTATCACACAGGATAGGATTAGATACACAGCTCAGCTGACAGTATCACACAGGATAGGATTAGATACACAGATCAGCAGACAGTATCACACAGGATAGGATTAGATACACGGCTCAGCAGACAGTATCACACAGGATAGGGTTAGATACACGGCTCAGCAGACAGTATCACACAGGATAGGATTAGATACACGGCTCAGCAGACAGTATCACACAGGATAGGATTAGATACACGACTCAGCAGACAGTATCACACAGGATAGGATTAGATACACGGCTCAGCAGACAGTATCACATAGGATTAGATACACGGCTCACCAGACAGTATCACACAGGATAGGATTAGATACACGGCTCAGCAGACAGTATCACACAGGATAGGATTAGATACACGGCTCAGCAGACAGTATCACACAGGATAGGATTAGATACAGGAGCTCAGCAGACAGTATCACACAGGATAGGATTAGATACACGACTCAGCAGACAGTATCACACAGGATAGGATTAGATACACGGCTCAGCAGACGGTATCACACAGTGTAGGATTAGATACATGGCTCAGCAGACAGTATCACACAGGATGGGATTAGATACATGGCTCAGCAGACAGTATCACACAGGATGGGATTAGATACACGGCTCAGCAGACAGTATCACACAGGATAGGATTAGATACAGGAGCTCAGCAGACAGTATCACACAGGATAGGATTAGATACACGACTCAGCAGACAGTATCACACAGGATAGGATTAGATACACGGCTCAGCAGACGGTATCACACAGTGTAGGATTAGATACATGGCTCAGCAGACAGTATCACACAGGATAGGATTAGATACACGGCTCAGCAGACGGTATCACACAGTGTAGGATTAGATACATGGCTCAGCAGACAGTATCACACAGGATAGGATTAGATACACGGCTCAGCAGACGGTATCACACAGTGTAGGATTAGATACAAGGCTCAGCAGACAGTATCACACAGGATAGGATTAGATACACGGCTCAGCAGACAGTATCACACAGGATAGGATTAGATACACAGCTCAGCAGACAGTATCACACAGGATAGGATTAGATACATGGCTCAGCAGACAGTATCACACAGGATGGGATTAGATACAACAGCTCAGCAGACGGTATCACAGGACAGGATGAGATACACGGCTCAGCAGACAGTATCACACAGGATAGGATTAGATACACAGCTCAGCAGACAGTATCACACAGGATAGGATTAGATACACGGCTCAGCAGACAGTATCACACAGGATGGGATTAGATACACAGCTCAGCAGGCAGTATCACACAGGATAGGATTAGATACATGGCTCAGCAGACAGTATCACACAGGATAGGATTAGATACACGGCTCAGCAGACAGTATCACACAGTGTAGGATTAGATACATGGCTCAGCAGACAGTATCACACAGGATAGGATTAGATACACAGCTCAGCAGACAGTATCACACAGGATAGGATTAGATACACGGATCAGCAGACAGTATCACACAGGATAGGATTAGATACACAGCTCAGCAGACGGTATCACACAGTGTAGGATTAGATACACAGCTCAGCAGACAGTATCACACAGGATAGGATTAGATACACGGCTCAGCAGACAGTATCACACAGGATAGGATTAGATACACGGCTCATCAGATAGTATCACACAGGATAGGATTAGATACACAGCTCAGCAGACGGTATCACACAGTGTAGGATTAGATACACAGCTCAGCAGACAGTATCACAGAGGATAGGATTAGATACACGGCTCAGCAGACAGTATCACACAGGATAGGATTAGATACACGGCTCAGCAGACAGTATCACACAGGATAGGATTAGATACACGGCTCAGCAGACAGTATCACACAGGATAGGATTAGAGACACGGCTCAGCAGACAGTATTGCACAGGATAGGATTAGATACACGGCTCAGCAGACAGTATCACACAGGGTAGGATTAGATACACGGCTCAGCAGACAGTATCACACAGGATAGGATTAGATACATGGCTCAGCAGACAGTATCACACAGGAGAGGATTAGATACACGGCTCAGCAGTCAGTATCACACAGGATAGGATTAGATACACGGCTCATCAGATAGTATCACACAGGATAGGATTAGATACACGGCTCAGCAGACGGTATCACACAGGATAGGATTAGATACACAGCTCAGCAGACAGTATCACAGAGGATAGGATTAGATACACGGCTCAGCAGACGGTATCACACAGGATAGGATTAGATACACGGCTCAGCAGACGGTATCACACAGGATAGGATTAGATACACGGCTCAGCAGACAGTATCACACAGGATAGGATTAGATACACGGCTCAGCAGACAGTATCACACAGGATAGGATCAGATACACGGCTCAGCAGACGGTATCACACAGTGTAGGATTAGATACAAGGCTCAGCAGACAGTATCACACAGGATAGGATTAGATACACAGCTCAGCAGACGGTATCACACAGTGTAGGATTAGATACACAGCTCAGCAGACAGTATCACACAGGATAGGATTAGATACACGGCTCAGCAGACAGTATCACACAGGATAGGATTAGATACACGGCTCAGCAGACAGTATCACACAGGATGGGATTAGATACACAGCTCAGCAGACAGTATCACACAGGATGGGATTAGATACACAGCTCAGCAGGCAGTATCACACAGGATAGGATTAGATACATGGCTCAGCAGACAGTATCACACAGGATAGGATTAGATACACGGCTCAGCAGACAGTATCACACAGGATAGGATTAGATGCACAGCTCAGCAGACGGTATCACACAGTGTAGGATTAGATACACAGCTCAGCAGACAGTATCACACAGGATAGGATTAGATACACGGCTCAGCAGACAGTATCACACAGGATAGGATTAGATACACGGCTCAGCAGACAGTATCACACAGGATAGGATTAGATACACGGCTCAGCAGACAGTATCACACAGGATAGGATTAGATACACGGCTCAGCAGACAGTATCACACGGGATAGGATTAGATACACAGCTCAGTAGACAGTATCACACAGGATGGGGTTAGATACACGGCTCAGCAGACAGTATCACACAGGATAGGATTAGATACATGGCTCAGCAGACAGTATCACACAGGATAGGATTAGATACACGGCTCAGCAGACGGTATCACAGAGGATAGGATTAGATACACAGCTCAGCAGATGGTATCACACAGGATAGGATTAGATACACGGCTCAGCAGACAGTATCACACAGGATAGGATTAGATACACGGCTCAGCAGACAGTATCACACAGGATAGGATTAGATACACAGCTCGGCAGACAGTATCACACTGGATAGGATTAGATACAGCAGGCAGTATCACACAGGGAAGGATTAGATACAGGCTCAGCAGACAGTATCACGCAGGATAGGATTAGATACACGGCTCAGCAGACAGTATCACACAGGATAGGATTAGATACACGGCTCAGCAGACAGTATCACACAGGATAGGATTAGATACACGGCTCAGCAGATGGTATCACACAGGATAGGATTAGATACACAGCTCAGTAGACAGTATCACACAGGATGGGGTTAGATACACGGCTCAGCAGACAGTATCACACAGGATAGGATTAGATACATGGCTCAGCAGACAGTATCACACAGGATAGGATTAGATACACGGCTCAGCAGACGGTATCACAGAGGATAGGATTAGATACACAGCTCAGCAGATGGTATCACACAGGATAGGATTAGATACACGGCTCAGCAGACAGTATCACACAGGATAGGATTAGATACACGGCTCAGCAGACAGTATCACACAGGATAGGATTAGATACACAGCTCGGCAGACAGTATCACACTGGATAGGATTAGATACAGCAGGCAGTATCACACAGGGAAGGATTAGATACAGGCTCAGCAGACAGTATCACGCAGGATAGGATTAGATACACGGCTCAGCAGACAGTATCACACAGGATAGGATTAGATACACGGCTCAGCAGACAGTATCACACAGGATAGGATTAGATACACGGCTCAGCAGATGGTATCACACAGGATAGGATTAGATACACAGCTCAGCAGACAGTATCACACAGGATAGGATTAGATACACAGCTCAGCAGACAGTGTCACACAGGGTAGGATTAGATACACGGCTCAGCAGACAGTATCACACAGGATAGGATTAGATACACGGCTCAGCAGACAGTATCACACAGGATAGGATTAGATACACGGCTCAGCAGACAGTATCACACAGGATAGGATTAGATGCACAGCTCGGCAGACAGTATCACACTGGATAGGATTAGATACAGCAGGCAGTATCACACAGGGAAGGATTAGATACAGGCTCAGCAGACAGTATCACGCAGGATAGGATTAGATACACGGCTCAGCAGACAGTATCACACAGGATAGGATTAGATACACGGCTCAGCAGACAGTATCACACAGGATAGGATTAGATACACGGCTCAGCAGACAGTATCACACAGGGTAGGATTAGATACAGCAGACAGTATCACACAGGAGAGGATTAGATACACAGATCAGCAGACAGTATCACACAGGGTAGGATTAGATACACGGCTCAGCAGACAGTATCACACAGGATAGGATTAGATACACGGCTCAGCAGACAGTATCACACAGGATAGGATTAGATACACAGCTCCGCAGACAGTATCACGCTGGATAGGATTAGATACACGGCTCAGCAGACAGTATCCCACCTGGTGGGATTAGATACACGGCTCAGCAGACAGTATCCCACCTGGTGGGATTAGATACACGGCTCAGCAGACAGTATCACACTGACTGGGATTAGATACACGGCTCATCAGACAGTATCACACTTGGTGGGATTAGATACACGGCTCAGCAGACAGTATCACATATGGTGGGATTAGATACACGGCTCATCAGGCAGTATCACACCTGGTGGGATTAGATACACGGCTCATCAGACAGTATCACACCTGGTGGGATTAGATACACGGCTCAGCAGACAGTATCACACCTGGTGGGATTAGATACACGGCTCAGCAGACAGTATCACACCTGGTGGGATTAGATACACGGCTCAGCAGACAGTATCACACCTGGTGGGATTAGATACACGGCTCAGCAGACAGTATCACACCTGGTGGGATTAGATACACGGCTCAGCAGACAGTATCACACCTGGTGGGATTAGATACACGGCTCAGCAGACAGTATCACACCTGGTGGGATTAGATACACGGCTCAGCAGACAGTATCACACCTGGTGCGATTAGATACACGGCTCAGCAGACAGTATCACACCTGGTGGGATTAGATACACGGCTCAGCAGACAGTATCACACCTGGTGGGATTAGATACACGGCTCAGCAGACAGTATCACACCTGGTGGGATTAGATACACGGCTCAGCAGACAGTATCACACCTGGTGGGTTTAGATACACGGCTCAGCAGACAGTATCACACCTGGTGGGCTTAGATACACGGCTCAGCAGACAGTATCACACCTGGTGGGCTTAGATACACGGCTCAGCAGACAGTATCACACCTGGTGGGATTAGATACACGGCTCAGCAGACAGTATCACACCCGGTGGGATTAGATACACGGCTCAGCAGACAGTATCACACAGGATAGGATTAGATACACGGCTCAGCAGATGGTATCACACAGGATAGGATTAGATACACAGCTCAGCAGACAGTATCACACAGGATAGGATTAGATACACAGCTCAGCAGACAGTATCACACAGGGTAGGATTAGATACAGCAGGCAGTATCACGCAGGATAGGATTAGATACACGGCTCAGCAGACAGTATCACACAGGATAGGATTAGATACACGGCTCAGCAGACAGTATCACACAGGATAGGATTAGATTCACAGCTCGGCAGACAGTATCACACTGGATAGGATTAGATACAGCAGGCAGTATCACACAGGGAAGGATTAGATACAGGCTCAGCAGACAGTATCACGCAGGATAGGATTAGATACACGGCTCACCAGACAGTATCACACAGGATAGGATTAGATACACGGCTCAGCAGACAGTATCACACAGGATAGGATTAGATACACGGCTCAGCAGACAGTATCACACAGGGTAGGATTAGATACAGCAGACAGTATCACACAGGAGAGGATTAGATACACAGATCAGCAGACAGTATCACACAGGATAGGATTAGATACATGGCTCAGCAGACAGTATCACACAGGGTAGGATTAGATACACGGCTCAGCAGACGGTATCACAGAGGATAGGATTAGATACATGGCTCAGCAGACAGTATCACACAGGATAGGATTAGATACACGGCTCAGCAGACAGTATCACACAGGGTAGGATTAGATACATGGCTCAGCAGACAGTATCACACAGGATAGGATTAGATACACGGCTCAGCAGACGGTATCACAGAGGATAGGATTAGATACATGGCTCAGCAGACAGTATCACATAGGATAGGATTAGATACACGGCTCAGCAGACGGTATCACAGAGGATAGGATTAGATACACGGCTCAGCAGACGGTATCACACAGGACAGGATTAGATACACAGCTCAGCAGACAGTATCACACAGGATAGGATTAGATACACGGCTCAGCAGATGGTATCACAGAGGATAGGATTAGATACACGGCTCAGCAGACTGTATCACACAGGACAGGATTAGATACACAGCTCAGCAGACAGTATCACACAGGATAGGATTAGATACACGGCTCAGCAGATGGTATCACACAGGATAGGATTAGATACACAGCTCAGCAGACAGTATCACACAGGATAGGATTAGATACACAGCTCAGCAGACAGTGTCACACAGGGTAGGATTAGATACAGCAGGCAGTATCACACAGGATAGGATTAGATACACGGCTCAGCAGACAGTATCACACAGGATAGGATTAGATACACGGCTCAGCAGACAGTATCACACAGGATAGGATTAGATACACGGCTCAGCAGACAGTACCACACAGGATAGGATTAGATACACAGCTCGGCAGACAGTATCACACTGGATAGGATTAGATACAGCAGGCAGTATCACACAGGGAAGGATTAGATACAGGCTCAGCAGACAGTATCACGCAGGATAGGATTAGATGCACGGCTCAGCAGACAGTATCACACAGGATAGGATTAGATACACGGCTCAGCAGACAGTATCACACAGGATAGGATTAGATACACGGCTCAGCAGACAGTATCACACTGGGTAGGATTAGATACAGCAGACAGTATCACACAGGAGAGGATTAGATACACAGATCAGCAGACAGTATCACACAGGATAGGATTAGATACACAGCTCAGCAGACAGTATCACACAGGATAGGATTAAATACACGGCTCAGCAGACAGTATCACACAGGATAGGATTAGATACACAGCTCCGCAGACAGTATCACGCTGGATAGGATTAGATACACGGCTCAGCAGACAGTATCCCACCTGGTGGGATTAGATACACGGCTCAGCAGACAGTATCCCACCTGGTGGGATTAGATACACGGCTCAGCAGACAGTATCACACTGACTGGGATTAGATACACGGCTCAGCAGACAGTATCACACTTGGTGGGATTAGATATACGGCTCAGCAGACAGTATCACACCTGGTGGGATTAGATACACGGCTCATCAGACAGTATCACACTTGGTGGGATTAGATACACGGCTCAGCAGACGGTATCACATATGGTGGGATTAGATGTACGGCTCATCAGGCAGTATCACACCTGGTGGGATTAGATACACGGCTCATCAGACAGTATCACACCTGGTGGGATTAGATACACGGCTCAGCAGACAGTATCACACCTGGTGGGATTAGATACACGGCTCAGCAGACAGTATCACACCTGGTGGGATTAGATACACGGCTCAGCAGACAGTATCACACCTGGTGGGATTAGATACATGGCTCAGCAGACAGTATCACACCTGGTGGGATTAGATACATGGCTCAGCAGACAGTATCACACCTGGTGGGATTAGATACACGGCTCAGCAGACAGTATCACACTTGGTGCGATTAGATTCACGGCTCAGCAGACAGTATCACACCTGGTGGGATTAGATACACGGCTCAGCAGACAGTATCACACCTGGTGGGATTAGATACACGGCTCAGCAGACAGTATCACACCTGGTGGGATTAGATACACGGCTCAGCAGACAGTATCACACAGGATAGGATTAGATACACGGCTCAGCAGATGGTATCACACAGGATAGGATTAGATACACAGCTCAGCAGACAGTATCACACAGGATAGGATTAGATACACAGCTCAGCAGACAGTATCACACTGGATAGGATTAGATACAGCAGGCAGTATCACACAGGGAAGGATTAGATACAGGCTCAGCAGACAGTATCACGCAGGATAGGATTAGATACACGGCTCAGCAGACAGTATCACGCAGGATAGGATTAGATACACGGCTCAGCAGACAGTATCACACAGGATAGGATTAGATACACGGCTCAGCAGACAGTATCACACAGGATAGGATTAGATACACGGCTCAGCAGACAGTATCACACAGGGTAGGATTAGATACAGCAGACAGTATCACACAGGAGAGGATTAGATACACAGATCAGCAGACAGTATCACACAGGGTAGGATTAGATACATGGCTCAGCAGACAGTATCACACAGGATAGGATTAGATACACGGCTCAGCAGACAGTATCACACAGGATAGGATTAGATACACAGCTCCGCAGACAGTATCACGCTGGATAGGATTAGATACACGGCTCAGCAGACAGTATCCCATCTGGTGGGATTAGATACACGGCTCAGCAGACAATATCCCACCTGGTGGGATTAGATACACGGCTCAGCAGACAGTATCACACTGACTGGGATTAGATACACGGCTCAGCAGACAGTATCACACTTGGTGGGATTAGATACACGGCTCAGCAGACAGTATCACACCTGGTGGGATTAGATACACGGCTCATCAGACAGTATCACACTTGGTGGGATTAGATACACGGCTCAGCAGACAGTATCACACTTGGTGGGATTAGATACACGGCTCAGCAGACAGTATCACACCTGGTGGGATTAGATACACGGCTCATCAGACAGTATCACACCTGGTGGGATTAGATACACGGCTCAGCAGACAGTATTAGTATCACACCTGGTGGGATTAGATACACGGCTCAGCAGACAGTATCACACCTGGTGGGATTAGATACACGGCTCAGCAGACAGTATCACACCTGGTGGGATTAGATACATGGCTCAGCAGACAGTATCACACCTGGTGGGATTAGATACACAGATCAGCAGACAGTATCACACCTGGTGGGATTAGATACACGGCTCAGCAGATAGTATCCCACCTGGTGGGATTAGATACACGGCTCAGCAGACAGTTTCACACTTGGTGGGATTAGATACACGGCTCAGCAGACAGTATCATACTTGGTGGGATTAGATACACGGCTCAGCAGACAGTATCACACAGGATAGGATTAGATACACAACTCAGCAGACAGTATCACACAGGATGGGATTAGATACACGGCTAAGCAGTGCGATTGCACTTCGGTCGGACCTGGTTATGCTGGGAAATATGACCAATCTTGGCATCCGGCAGTGAAGTGCGCTGCGGCGGTCGTTGTTTTCAGCGGATTGTCTTTTGCGCAGGGTCGCTGATCGGGATGTCGTCCATCAGGGAGCAGGAAGCCGTCAGTCGCCTTATGGCATTTTTTAAAGAATGGGACAACGGGAACAGAATGGCGCGGAGCCGGATCCTGGAGAGCTTCATCACCTACAATCAGGGGAAGACGGGGCCGGAGCTGGAGGAGGAGCTCTGCCGCGGCGGCAGCTTGTTCCTGGCGCGGCTTACCACCTGCCTACGCCTGTCGTATCCTTCAATTACACTGAAGACGTGTGATGGGCGCTCCGCGGGCGCACTGGTTAGAGCCATCGCTTATGCTGAACCGCGGTCTGTACACGTCTCTACGCACGCGATGTCAGACCCCCTCCGCCCAAGAAGTCGTACGGCTGCAAATTCGGCATGCAGTTACATCTCAGGCCGCTTTCACACCACCACCAAAATCGCGCCAATATCAGTCCCATTTTCGCTGCATGTCCTATCGAGTTTCTTGGCCCGATCTCACACTCGCCCGTGTGTAGGTAGCTTGAGACCGATCTGTAAATGATGGGAGTTGTGGTGATTAGATGGTCTTGTGGTTCCCCCTTGGCCTATAAGAGGCTCTCGGAGGCTCCTTGTGTGCAGTGACCTCTTCTTCTGCTTGTAGAGCTTGTTGACCACTAGACGCCGCTACGACACAGAGAAGAGATTTCACCCCGTTACCAGAGGGGGGCGCATTATTGGGATGGGAGAAGTTGGATGGTCGTATCCATGAATTGTCCCCCACCGGCCGTCTGACCAGACTGTTAGGGGGTGTTAGGACCAGTGGATGGGGGCACACAAGGTGACCGGGCTCAGGACGCCCCCTACAGACCACCAGTAGAGAGGAGCGTCTGACCGGACTGTTAGGAGGTGTTGGGACCAGTGGATGTGTGAGGGCACACAAGGTGACCGGGCTCAGGACGCCCCCTACAGACCACCAGTAGAGAGGAGCGTCTGACCGGACTGTTAGGAGGTGTTGGGACCAGTGGATGGGGGCACACAAGGTGACCAGGCTCAGGACGCCCCCTACAGACCACCAGTAGAGAGGAGCGTCTGACCAGACTGTTAGGAGGTGTTGGGTCCAGTGGATGTTTGAGGGTACACAAGGTGACGGGCTCAGGACGCCCCCTACAGACCACCAGTAGAGAGGAGCATCTGATAAGCACCAGCAACTCCAACTGTTTCATTGTCCACCATCCAGAGACAGGGGGCCCCATCGTTACACCCCAGTGTCTTTTGGGAACCATTTTTAGGCGCTTGGCTGAAGGACGTTTGGCCTCATTTTGGACTTTTGCTGAAGTGCGGGGCACCGGAAGGGTCTTCGGGAGATCAAACACAATAATTGCCCCCTTCCTAACAAGGGACCCTCACACTTGACCTTTGACCCAGATGCCTGCAAAAAGCGGTCCATCTCTAACACCACAAACTCCACCTCCCTTTTCAAGGACACAAAGAGTTTGACATCATTGGCATACGCTACCACCCTAAGACCTCTGGCATCGCCTGGTCCACCCCAACCCCCGCTGTAGGATAATGGTCAACCCTCCTACGGTAAGAATCTATTGCAAAGACATACAACAGAGAACTTAGAGGACGGCCCTGACGGACGACGGACCCCACCTCGAAAGAGTGGCCAAGCCAACTGTTCATTGGCGTGAAATCTCAGCCTCTGCATACGAGGTTCAAAGCCAGTCGCCAAATCAGACAGCCTGGCCTCCTGCAAAAATAAAATGTCGGCTTCAACGCGGCCAAGAAAATCAAAGGCCGCAAATCTAGCCGTATCAGACTTAATGCTGGCAACGTTAATTGATGCCAGAGTCAGCGGAGTGGGTGCCGCCATCATGAGTGATTAAATTAGACGGCTTTCTTCCTCACACCTGCTTCCTCGGGGTCAGAGGAAAGCCCCTTGCTTCTTTTCTTGGACACAGATGTGTCCATAGCAGGGGATCCCCTGACCCCATCGTCCTTGTTTCCAAGTTCTAGATTATCCTCCTCCTCGGAAGGAACTATGCCTCCATGAGGAGGAGACTCAGCGCTCCCTGTTGACACTTTCTTTGCCCTCCGCCTCGCCTTCAGAGGAGGAAGAGATGTCTTGAAGGGCTCGGAACCTATTGGAGAGTCCAACTGGAGGTGAGCAGGCTTCTCCTTCCAGTACTTGGCCCGGGGTGGGAGAAGATCTTGAATCCCCCCTTCGTTTCCTCCTCGTGGCACCTAGCTTACGCCGTTTCTCTAGCCACCTCTTGCCTTCCTCATCCACACTTTCACAGTGGGAGGAATCTGCAGAGTTGGTCTCCTCCCTCTGGATCCTCCTGTCCTCCTCATCTAAATCGCTGTCCCTCAAAGCCTCAGCCGCGAGATTTGCTTCTGGAACAGGGGCCACCATCGACCCACCTGCTGTGGGCGCTCCTGTCAGCTCTCTGCTCCGTCTGCGTTTCTCCTGACGCCTCTGCTCAGCAGGCGTCTTTTGCCGGTTCTTCCCTGGCTCCTGAGCTCCTCCACCTCTGCTGGCCCCCTCACCCCCGGAGGCCACATCATGACCCCCATCCGTAGGTGCTGAGACCGCATTGGCAAAGGAGCGTGGACAGCGACTAAATGGGTGACCGAGGTCACCACACAGGTTACACCTAATCTCTGTACAGGAGGCGGCTAGATGACCCAGACCCCCACACAGAGCGCACTTCAAGGTCTTACAAGCGGCGCTGAAGTGTGAGGGGTCGCCGCACCTGTGGCAGAGCTTCGGCTGCCCCTGGTAAAAGGCCAGGATACGATCCCTGCCGAGGAAGGCTGCAGATGGTATGTGTGCCACTGAGTTACCTGAACGCTTCAGCTGGACCATGAACGTCCAGGCCCCGGACCATATGCCGTGCTCATCCCGGTTCTTTTGGGGCATCTCCGTCACCTCTCCGTACCTACTGAGCCACGTCATGATGTCAAAGCAAGAAAGTGACTCGTTACGAGTCAAAACGGTCACCTTCTTGATACCGTTCTGGCGAGACACCACCTGGATGGCAAAGTCCCGCCAGCCGGGCTCGTTTTTCACCAGCTCGTAGTTCCCCCAGAAAAGTTCTAGGCCCTCTGGGCGAACGAAACTGATGTCAAACTCAGACGTGCCGTAGGGATGGATCAGGGCAAAGATGTCAACCGCCCTGAAGCCCATCTTCAGCAGAAGCTCCACTACCCTCGCCCTCGGGGGGCATGTATCATTGCCTCTCCAACGAAGACGGACCACATTCCTACGACCTGCGTCCTGCCCGGGTGTCAGTAGGGACCATGCGGTCTCCCCCCTTTGCTCTCGGAAGGCACCCAAGCCATGTCTCTCTTTCCAGAGAGATAGGTCCACCTCTCTTCCTCCAACTGTAATTGAACTCTCCCCCTTCCGTAAAGCCTCCAGGAGACGCTGTTGCAAAACGCCCTCCCTAGAGCCTGGAGACAAGGAGGACCTACTCCCTCCAGCGGTGACACTGGCATAACTCCTACCAGATGTTGTCGCCGCTGGAGGGGCTACTGGAGCCTGTGCCCCCCTCCTGACTACCCTCAGAAACTATACCTACTTGTGCAGCAGGTGCCCCCGCACTAGGAGCACTAAGAGCTCTCTGGGGTCTCCAAGCACTTAGGAGCTTCAGAAACCTGAGCCCTGGTAGGAATATTCTCCCCATCCGCACCAACTACGCCCTTCCACTCCTGTAGGCACACCTTCACCATCTGGACCTGGGGAGCGACATTGCTGCTTCAGCCTCTGAAATGTCTCCCCCGCGGTCGGCACCCTGCGCTCCAGCAGAAACATTTGTTTTTTGGGTTTTTTTTGCTTTTCTTTTTTGTTTTGCCTCTGCAGACCGACCAGCCGTACAGGAGACCCCCGATCCCGCAGCCCCCTCCGCATCACTGGGTACCAGGGACCGAGAGACCCCTGCAGACTGACCTACCATACAGGAGACCCCCGATCACGCAGCCCCCTCCACATCACTGGGTACCGGGGACCGAAAGACCCCTGCAGACTGACCAACCGTACGGGAGACCTCCAATCCCGCAGCCCCCTTCTCATCACAGGGTGCCGGGGACCGAGAGACCCCTGCAGACCGACCAGCCGTACAGGAGACCTCTGATCCCGCAGCCCTCTCCTCATCACTGGGTACCGGGGACCAAGAGACCCCTGCAGACCGACCAGCCGTACAGGAGACCTCTGATCCCGCAGCCCTCTCCTCATCACTGGGTACCAGGGACCGAGAGACCCCTGCAGACTGACCTACCATAGAGGAGACCCCCATCCCACAGCCTCTTCCGCATCACTGGGTGCCGGGGACCGAGACCCCTGCAGACCGACCTGCTGTACAGGAGACCTCCAATCCCGCAGCCCCCTCCGCATCACTGGGTGCCGGGGACCGAGAGACCCCCGCAGACCGACCTGCCGTACAGGAGACCCCCGATCCCGCAGCCCCCTCCTCATCACTGGGTACCGGGGACCGAGAGACCCCTGCAGACCGACCTGCCGTACAGGAGACCTCCGATCCCGCAGCCCCCTCCTCATCACTGGGTATCGGGGACCGAGAGACCCCTGCAGACTGACCTACCATACAGGAGACCCCCATCCCACAGCCCCCTCCTCATCACTGGGTACCGGGGACCGAAAGACCCCTGCAGACTGACCTGCCGTACAGGAGACCCCCGATCCTGCAGCCCCCTCCTAATCACTGGGTACCGGGGACCGAGAGACCCCTGCAGACTGACCTACCGTACAGGAGACCCCCATCCCACAGCCTCTTCTGCATCACTGGGTGCCGGGAACAGAGAGACCCCTGTAGACCGACCAGCCGTACAGGAGACCCCCGATCCCACAGCCCCCTCCTCATCACTGGGTGACGGGACCGAGAGACCCCTGCAGACCGACCTACCATACAGGAGACCTCCGATCCCGCAGCCCCCTCCGCATCACTGCGGCTGGGGACCGAGAGACCCCTGCAGACCGACCAGCCGTACAGGAGACCCCCGATCCCGCAGCCCCCTCCGCATCACTGGGTGCCGTGGACCGAGAGACCCCTTTAGACCAACCTATCATACAGGAGACCTCCGATCCCGCAGCCCCCTCCGCATCACTGCGGCCGGGGACCGAGAGACCCCTGCAGACCGACCAGCCGTACAGGAGACCCCCGATCCCGCAGCCCCCTCCGCATCACTTGGTGCCGGGGACCGAGAGACCCCTGCAGACCGACCTGCCATACAGGAGACCTCCGATCCCACAGCCCCCTCCGCATCACTGGATGCCGGGGACCGAAAGACCCCTGCAGACCGACTTACCGTACGGGAGACCCCCGATCCCGCAGCCCCCTCCGCATCACTAGGTGCCGGGGACCGAGAGACCCCTGCAGACCGACCTACCGTACAGGAGACCCCCGATCCCGCAGCCCTCTCAGCATCACTGGGTTCCGGGGACCGAGAGACGTGTGTGTGTGTGTGTGTGTGTGTATATTTTATACCTCTCCTGTCCTATATATGTGTGTGTTACACATATGTGTAATGTTACACATTACACACACAGCTCTGCTACATCGTACATCACACACATAGCTCTTGTAGATGGTACATGCACACACACAGCTCTACTGCATCCCACGCATCACACACACAGCTCTGCTACATGGTACATGCACACACACAGCTCTACTACACCCAACACATTACACACACAGCTCTGCTACATGGTACATGCACACACACAGCTCTACTACATCCCACACATCACATAAACAGCTCTGCTACATGGTACATGTACACACACAGCTCTACTACACCCCACGCATCACACACACAGAGCTCTACTACATCCCACACATTACACACACAGCTCTGCTACATGCACACACACAGCTCTACTACATCCCACACATCACACACACAGCTCTGCTACATGGTACATGCGCACACACACAGCTCTTCTACATGGTACATGCACACACACACAGCTCTACTACATCCCACACATCACACACACAGCTTTGCTACATGGTACATGCACACACACAGCTCTACTGCATCCCACGCATCACACACACAGCTCTGCTACATGGTACATGCTCACACACAGCTCTACTACATCCCACGCTTCACACACACAGCTCTGCTACATAGTACATGCACACACACAGCTCTACTACACCCAACACATCACACACACAGCTCTGCTACAGGGTACATGCGCACACACACAGCTCTGCTACATGGTGCATGCACACACACAGCTCTACTACATCCCACACATCACATAAACAGCTCTGCTACCTGGTACATGTACACACACAGCTCTGCTACACCCCACGCATCACACACACAGCTCTGCTACACCCCACGCATCACACACACAGCTCTGCTACACCCCACGCATCACACACACACACAGCTCTGCTACACCCCACGCATCACACACACAGCTCTGATACATGGTACATGTACACACACAGCTCTACTACACCCCACACATCACACACACAGCTCTGATACATGGTACATGCACACACACAGCTCTACTTCACCGCACACATTACACACACAGCTCTGGTACATGGTACATGTACACACACAGCTCTACTACACCCTACACATTGTACACACACAGCTCTACTACACCCTACACATTACACACACACAGCTCTACTACACCCTACACATTACACACACACAGCTCTACTACACCCTACACATTACACACACACAGCTCTACTACACCCTACACATTACACACACACACAGCTCTACTACACCCTACACATTACACACACACAGCTCTACTACACCCTACACATTACACACACACAGCTCTACTACACCCTACACATTACACACACACACAGCTCTACTACACCCTACACATTACACACACACACAGCTCTACTACACCCTACACATTACACACACACACAGCTCTACTACACCCTACACATTACACACACACACAGCTCTACTACACCCTACACATTACACACACACACAGCTCTACTACACCCTACACATTACACACACACACAGCTCTACTACACCCTACACATTACACACACACACAGCTCTACTACACCCTACACATTACACACACACAGCTCAACTACACCCTACACATTACACACACACAGCTCTACTACACCCTACACATTACACACACACAGCTCTACTACACCCTACACATTACACACACACAGCTCTACTACACCCTACACATTACACACACACAGCTCTACTACACCCTACACATTACACACACACAGCTCTACTACACCCTACACATTACACACACACAGCTCTACTACACCCTACACATTACACACACACAGCTCTACTACACCCTACACATTACACACACACAGCTCTACTACACCCTACACATTACACACACACAGCTCTACTACACCCTACACATTACACACACAGCTCTACTACACCCTACACATTACACACACAGCTCTACTACACCCTACACATTACACACACAGCTCTGCTACATGGTACATGCACACACACAGCTCTACTACACCCCACACATCACACACACAGCTCTGCTACATGGTACATGCACACACACAGCTCTGCTACACCCCACACATCACACACACAGCTCCAAGAGCCCTAACTGTGTTGTTCTTCTGTTGTTTTATATATGTTAAAGGACCTTTGATGGCATCACCAGGGGGCGGAGCGATGACGTTACCAGGGGCGGAGCATGAGAAGCACACACATACATACAGACAAGTGATCGTTAGTAGTTTGATATATACTGCACACTAGTACTTCTCCTCTCCTATATATATTAGTGTATATCTGAGTGTGTGTGTGTATATATATATATTGCACACTAGTCCTTCTCTGCCCCTGTATGTATGTTATGGTAATGCAGTACACAGAATAGCCTGCAGGGGGCTGAAGAACAGGCAGTCTGACTTCTAATTACGTTAGGGGTGTGTTTGGAGGAGTTAAAACCTGCAGCCACTCTGCTGCAGAGGGGTTTCCAGGAGCACAGAGAGAGCGCTCCAGTGCAGACAGCTCAGAATGTGGTGGGCAGCGACTGCCACGAGCATGATGGGGGTAGATGATATTACTGGTGGTGGTATGGACCTTGATCTGTGTGGTGATGGGCATTAGATTGATAGTTAGTATGGAAGATCCTGTGTAAAGGCCCATCTACACGCAAAGATAATCTTTCAGAGGACTGAAAGATTTTGTGATCTATTTGCATAAAGTGTTAATGGCCATTAACACTTTATCATCTTCATTTGCATGTAAAAGGGTCTCCAGAAACTGTTTGCTAAGCCCAGCTTGTGATTAATCAGACCCCACAGCTGCATTGTTCTGCTCTTAGTTGCCAGCAAATTCAATGTTATCTGCCGCCTCCCATGGAGCACTCAGCCTGCGGTCTACTGAGGGACACTTCATCGCTTAATGTCTGAACGATAGATTTTAAGTTCACCTTAAAATCATCATTCAAACGAAAAGTGCCGACGGCCGCGTGTACATGTGACAATTATCGCTCATTTTCGGTCGTTTGAAGGAATGTTGAGTGATAATCGTTACGTGTAAATGGGCCTTTAGTTAGTGGCCAGACGGCCAGGTATAGTTCTGGCATGTGAGGTCTGTTACAACATTTGAAAACAGCTGCAATGAAAGGCCGGTGAGCCCATAAAGCTACAGAGTAGAGGTGGATTCCTGATGTGCTGCCGCTCCTCTTACGGTGGGAGGATGGTGGTCCGCCAGTGAATAACCCCCAAGGGCTCGCTAACATATGTTCCTCGGGGCTTACAGTGTTTGTCTCATGAAAGGTTTTCCCTGTCCTGCCGACACCCCAGGAGCAGCTCGGCAGATTGTGGCGGCTGCAGAAAAGGTAAAGCCTTTGAAGGGGTTGTGCAGGGAGGTGGCAGTAGTGTGCTGTGTCTGCAGTACCACGCCCGGCCACTGCACAATGTACGGAGCTGTTTGCTCCTGCCTTTATATACGGACATAGCAGTCTGGTGAACAGCTGATCGGCGGAGGACCCGGGTGGCAAACCCCCAACAATAAGCTATTGATGACCCATCCTGAGGACCGACCATCAGTCTTCACAGCTGGAAGCCCCTTTAATGGTAAACCTCCCTGCTGGCTGGTCTGCTCACAAGCAAGCGGCTGTTTTCCTGCACGCAGGTCTCCCATGTGAGTTACTGAGTGGACGGTGATGGTCGGGGCAGTGGGGCGCACCCCAGCTCCTCGGCCCGCTGCATAGAGGTGTGTGCTCTCTTGGTTGTGGCTTCCTGACCTCCTGCAGATATATGTTCGGGACGTGCCTGAAGGAGATCCTCCAATCAATAGCCATATTCCTGTCCGCAGCCGGCAGGTAGGTGCTCCCCCATGGGTGTCCCTGCCCTCCACCGGGTCACGTGTATATGAGGGGTGTACATGCTCTGAGGTTCTTTATAGTCATTAGGCCCCTCCCTTCGCACAAAGCCACACCCACTTTTCAAAAGTGACGAAACGAGCACGCATTCTAGTGCGAGTACCGCATGCGCCCTAACGTGCCGCAGTCGCTGCCCCCCTTGTATTCAGCTCTTCACCATTTCATCATCTCCGCTTGCTGTTCGTTTTTGAGACGGGTCTTCTCACATTCACGGGCGTAGCGGGACGCGCTGAGACGGCGGTTGTTTTTTTGTTTTGCCGATGTGGTACCTCATCCAAACCTCTGCGTGTAAGCGCACCCTCAGGCCGTGAAGATTGCGCATTGTGAGACCACGAATACGAGCCTATTCCTTGGGGGTCGTTTACACGGGCGCTTCTGTTTGTTTTGTCCTTGCATCGCGGTGCGGGATGAAACGTGGCAGTCCTATCTTTGGGCGTTCCCTCAGACACATCGCCCATTGTTTTCAACACATGGCACGGCGCGGGCGACGCCAGATTACCGTTGATCACAATAGGAAACACTTGCTGGACCTCCGATGCGGCTGAAAGCGCGCTGCCGGATCGCAACCTCACGGCGTGATGGAAGGCGGTTTTTACAGAATATATGCGCTGCATCCGCCGGTACATCGCAGGATATGGCGCTCGGCCGCGTGCAGGAAGCCGTGGGGTGCGTTCCCACGGGATGGACATGCTGAGGATTGTCCGCAGTGTGGGGGACAAGTAGCAGATCTCGTCCGCGACATTTCCATCTACGCTGCAGATTTTCAGTGCAGAATCCACCTTTAAAGGGGTGAAATCCGCAGCAAAGTCGGCATCCTGTCCGCTCCGTGTAAACGCACCCCAAGGGAGGCCGCCTTCACACGGCGCACGACCTGCCGAAATTCTGTTGCACGTCTGCAGACGGGCGGAGGTACGAACTTGGCAGAGGCTTGTGGGCTTGGTGGCGTTTTTATGTGCGGATTTTCCACTGCAGAGTTTACGCTGCGGTCGTGCGATCTGTACGTCGTCTCCGGCGCTGCGGTCGTGCGATCTGTACGTCGTCTGCGGCGCTGCGGTCGTGCGATCTGTACGTCGTCTGCGGCGCTGCGGTCGTGCGATCTGTACGTCGTCTGCGGCGCTGCGGTCGTGCGATCTGTACGTCGTCTGCGGCGCTGCGGTCGTGCGATCTGTACGTCGTCTGCGGCGCTGCGGTCGTGCGATCTGTACGTCGTCTGCGGCGCTGCGGTCGTGCGATCTGTACGTCGTCTGCGGCGCTGCGGTCGTGCGATCTGTACGTCGTCTGCGGCGCTGCGGTCGTGCGATCTGTACGTCGTCTGCGGCGCTGCGGTCGTGCGATCTGTACGTCGTCTGCGGCGCTGCGGTCGTGCGATCTGTACGTCGTCTGCGGCGCTGCGGTCGTGCGATCTGTACGTCGTCTGCGGCGCTGCGGTCGTGCGATCTGTACGTCGTCTGCGGCGCTGCGGTCGTGCGATCTGTACGTCGTCTGCGGCGCTGCGGTCGTGCGATCTGTACGTCGTCTGCGGCGCTGCGGTCGTGCGATCTGTACGTCGTCTGCGGCGCTGCGGTCGTGCGATCTGTACGTCGTCTGCGGCGCTGCGGTCGTGCGATCTGTACGTCGTCTGCGGCGCTGCGGTCGTGCGATCTGTACGTCGTCTGCGGCGCTGCGGTCGTGCGATCTGTACGTCGTCTGCGGCGCTGCGGTCGTGCGATCTGTACGTCGTCTGCGGCGCTGCGGTCGTGCGATCTGTACGTCGTCTGCGGCGCTGCGGTCGTGCGATCTGTACGTCGTCTGCGGCGCTGCGGTCGTGCGATCTGTACGTCGTCTGCGGCGCTGCGGTCGTGCGATCTGTACGTCGTCTGCGGCGCTGCGGTCGTGCGATCTGTACGTCGTCTGCGGCGCTGCGGTCGTGCGATCTGTACGTCGTCTGCGGCGCTGCGGTCGTGCGATCTGTACGTCGTCTGCGGCGCTGCGGTCGTGCGATCTGTACGTCGTCTGCGGCGCTGCGGTCGTGCGATCTGTACGTCGTCTGCGGCGCTGCGGTCGTGCGATCTGTACGTCGTCTGCGGCGCTGCGGTCGTGCGATCTGTACGTCGTCTGCGGCGCTGCGGTCGTGCGATCTGTACGTCGTCTGCGGCGCTGCGGTCGTGCGATCTGTACGTCGTCTGCGGCGCTGCGGTCGTGGGATCTGTACGTCGTCTGCGGCGCTGCGGTCGTGGGATCTGTACGTCGTCTGCGGCGCTGCGGTCGTGGGATCTGTACGTCGTCTGCGGCGCTGCGGTCGTGGGATCTGTACGTCGTCTGCGGCGCTGCGGTCGTGGGATCTGTACGTCGTCTGCGGCGCTGCGGTCGTGGGATCTGTACGTCGTCTGCGGCGCTGCGGTCGTGGGATCTGTACGTCGTCTGCGGCGCTGCGGTCGTGGGATCTGTACGTCGTCTGCGGCGCTGCGGTCGTGGGATCTGTACGTCGTCTGCGGCGCCGCGGTCGTGGGATCCGTACGTCGTCTGCGCCGCCGCGGTCGTGGGATCCGTACGTCGTCTGCGCCGCCGCGGTCGTGGGATCCGTACGTCGTCTGCGCCGCCGCGGTCGTGGGATCCGTACGTCGTCTGCGCCGCCGCGGTCGTGGGATCCGTACGTCGTCTGCGCCGCCGCGGTCGTGGGATCCGTACGTCGTCTGCGCCGCCGCGGTCGTGCGATCCGTACGTCGTCTGCGCCGCCGCGGTCGTGGGATCCGTACGTCGTCTGCGGCGCCGCGGTCGTGCGATCCGTACGTCGTCTGCGGCGCCGCGGTCGTGGGATCCGTACGTCGTCTGCGGCGCCGCGGTCGTGGGATCCGTACGTCGTCTGCGGCGCCGCGGTCGTGCGATCCGTACGTCGTCTGCGCCGCCGCGGTCGTGGGATCCGTACGTCGTCTGCGCCGCCGCGGTCGTGGGATCCGTACGTCGTCTGCGCCGCCGCGGTCGTGGGATCCGTACGTCGTCTGCGCCGCCGCGGTCGTGGGATCCGTACGTCGTCTGCGCCGCCGCGGTCGTGGGATCCGTACGTCGTCTGCGCCGCCGCGGTCGTGCGATCCGTACGTCGTCTCCGGCGCCGCGGTCGTGCGATCCGTACGTCGTCTCCGGCGCCGCGGTCGTGCGAGGATACGCCACTTTATAGAACGACTGTATGAAGCTGCAGCCTTAATAACCGTGAGCCTCACTGTTAGGATCTCTGCTTGCTGTCAGTGTGTGGAAGCAGTTAACAGCTCGTTGCAGTGTGTCAGCGCAGGAGGGGCTTATTCACACGTTGCAGTCATCGCAGTTTTTATCAAAATTGTGCCAAATCCTGCAACTGATAAGCGGCCTCATTCACACAGCGACACGGCGCATATCTCCTCGCCCGTAACACGCAGTGAATAGAACCCATCGATGTCATTCACATCTGGGTATTTTTTGTCCAGCACGCCCTCCTGATGTGCGTATCACCCGCTGAAGCGCTGACCGGGCGCCGATCATCCGTGGATTTACAATAGGGCCTGTGAGCCCCGCGTGCAGATTGTGACGGCCGTTTGGGAATCGCACCCTAGAATGTTTGGCGCAGCTCACATGGGACAGGACGCAGATACACGCCCGTCTGCTGGAGGGCATCGCAGCTCTGTGAATTGGAGCAGAAGAGACCCTCGGTGTGTAAGAGGCGCAGAACGGGGGTCTTGGTGTCATGTCTGACCGTTCCCCCCGCAGCGCCCGCTACAAGCTGGAGTTTGTGGAGGTCGGAGGAATCCTCACATTACTGGAAGTCCTGGGCCTAAAGCAGATCAGCGAGGAGCAGAAGACAGAGGCGCAGCGGACCCTCCAGATTCTGGCAAGAGCTGGGCGCAAGTACAAGGAGCTGATCTGTGAAAGCTCCGGTGAGACCCCCCAAACCCCACGAGTATATGTGTGCAACCCCCCCCCCGCCCCCCCAGTATATATGTCCAACACCCCCCCCCTAGTATGTGTCCAACCCCCCCCCCCCGCCCCCCCCAGTATATGTGTCCAACCCCCCCCTGCCCCCCCCCCAGTATATGTGTGCAACCCCCCCGCCCCCCCAGTATATGTGTCCAACACCCCCCCCAGTATATGTGTCCAACCCCGCCTAGTATATGTGTCCAACCTCCCCCCCCTGCCCCCCACGAGTATATGTGTCCAACCCCTCCCCCCAGTATATGTGCCCAACCTTCCCCCAGTACCCCTAGTATATGTGTCCAACCCCCTCCCCTATATGTGTCCAACACCCCCCCATTATATGTGGAACCTCCGCTCCCAGTATATGTGCCCCCCCCCCACGAGTATATGTGTGTGTCCCCCAGTATATGTGTCCAACCCCCCGCCCAGTATATGTGCAAGTATATGTTTCCCCGGTATATGTGTCACCCCAGTATATGTGTTCCCCCGAGCACCCCCCCCCCCACCCCCCTATATATGTGGTACACGCCTCATTCTCCGTCTCCTGATAGGGGTGCGTGCGGTTGCTGAATGTCTTGCAAAATCCAAGACTGAGGACACTCAAGAAGAGGCGCAGGCGCTGCTGGAGCTTCTGGCTCATGGGAACCCCAAATACCAGGCACAGGTGTACAAGGGTCTGATCGCTCTCCTGCCATGTGCCTCCCCCAAAGCTCAGCACCTGGCGCTACAGACCCTCCGCATCGTCCAGGTGAGAGGCGACACAACGCCCCCTCCAACAATGCACCCCCCATGACCTGTATGTGTCACACTGCACCCCGGATTCTGCAACCTCCCCCCTCCTGCACCCCCGATTCTGCAGCGTCCCTCCTGCACTCCCTGCACCTTGGACTTGAGTCCTCCTGCACTCCCTGCACCCCGGATTCTGCAGCGTTCCTCCTACACTCTCTGCACCTTGGACTTGAGTCCTCCCCCCGCCTCCTGCACTCCCTACACCCCGGATTCTGCAGCTCCCCCCTCCTTCAGCCTGGACTCTTCACTCCACCCTCCCCCTCCTGCACCCTGGACTCTTCAGTCCCCCCCCCCCCCTCCTGCACTTCCTGCACCCCAGATTCTGCAGCTCCTGCACCCTAGACTCTTCAGTCCTTCCCTCCTCCTTCTGCACTCCCTGTACCCCGGATTCTGCAGCGTCCCCCCTCCTGCACCCTGGACTTTTCAGTCCCCCGCCTCCTGCACTCCCTGCACCCCAGATTCTGCAGCTCCTGCACCCTAGACTCTTCAGTCCTTCCCTCCCCCTCCTGCACTCTCTGCACCCCGGATTCTGCAGTGTCCCCCCCCCCCCCCTCCTCCTGCAGTCCCTGCACCCCAGACTATGATCTGTTATCTCATGTGCAGGACATCGGACAGAAGGCTCATCCGGCCATAGTGGAGCCGCTGCTGGGGGTGCTGCAGTCGGTGCACATGGAGGTGCAGTATGAAGGTAAAGAACTGATAATATGGCATTATATGCGCCGCCCCCTGGACTGGGGTGAAGGCTCTCTGGCTCCTGACACTTTGACCCCTCCCCCAGCAGCTGATTTGCATATCCCCCACCCATGATACTCTGCTACTCCATTGTGTTTCGGGAGGGGTATCATCACTCCTTAAGGAGACACCTAGGAGGTGAGTGAGGAGGCACGCTCCTCTGAGAAATATATGCAAATAAGGAAGATGGAACAATCCCTCCACAGCGCCACCTACTGGGTGGCAGCATTCCTACAAATCAATGTCAGACCCTTTGTCTCCTTAAGGAGAGATGTTACCCCTCCCGCCTCGCAGCACAGGCGTCTCCCTGGCCAGTGCAGAAGCCTGCTGCCCGCTGATGAGGGGCAACACCCCGACGCCTCTGTCTGTGGGGGTCCGGCTTGGTTTGCAATTCCCAGTCATTGTTATAAAGACCTGTATGAAGGGTGGGACATTGATCCAGTAGGTGGCGCTGCAGAGGGATTGTTCCGTCCCCCTTGTTTGCGTATCTAAGGGCTCGCTCACACGGCGGAGGTTTATCAGCCAAAACCAGAAGTGCTTCCAAAATACGGAGAAATACGAACCTTCCCCGATCCGTTCTCTCTGCGCTCCACCACATCCTGACGTGTGAATGAGCCCCTAGGGCCGGTCCGTATTCACAGACTGAAGATCGCCTGTTGCCTGCGGGCTTTATGCGAGCGCAGTATATAAATGTCCTGATGCGCAGTGAATATGCAGCTTCCCTGCGTGTTCCGTGTCCCCCCGGCGCGGGCCCGCTCACGTCTACGGCCCCCCCCCCCCCCAAACTGGACATGCTGTATTTTTTCACGCAATCGAAGGTTGTGCGAACAATACATACGTGAACCACAATGAGATGGGATCTCTTCACTGCGCGTCACGTGATCCGCGGCATATACCTACAGTGTAAATGAGCCCCCAGAGGCTCCGGCAGGCGGACGATTCGTGGTTGCTGCGCCTCACAGGTAAAATGTAACAATGAAGCTGATCATCGTCTGCTGAGAAGCGACGCATCAACGTATCGTACGCGGATGTGTGGAACGCGGCGGCGTCTTCTGCAGGCATCTTAAAGGGCCATGCCTACGATTTGTTGGATGGGTGAAAACTGATAGATTGGTGGGTGTCTGACTGCTGGGACCCCCACTGATCATGAAAACGGGGTTCCTGCTTGCCCCACTTCCACTGGTTGTGCTTCTTTCAATGGCGCTTTAGAGATAGCCGAGCGCTACAGGAAATAAACGCTGTGCTCTTATTGGCCGCAATGAAGGAACAAAAGACACTTTTTCTTTTAGGCAGTTTCCTAAACCTTCCCTGGCCGGTGGGGCCGATGGGGGCCAATAACGCTGATAAACTGAGGTTTTGCTACTGGGAGTAAAACGGGTGATTCACGTGAAATCGGCTGCGCTGAATCCGAAGTCCCAATTCGCCTCGGCCGTCCGGATCCTCAGTTATAGGGCAGCTGCAGTTTGGCGACAGCTCGGTGGATGATCCCACGTACTGATGCATGCCGGCATTATAACTGCTGCACCATTACCTGCATGCTGCCTTTCAGCACCTCAGCAACACCTCCTGGCAGCAGCGGCTCCCTGCAGCATCTGAGCGTGTCGGCCAGCTGACGTCAGCAGTTACTAGGCCTATATAATGCCAGATGGGCTAAGCTAAGGTGACCAGATGTCCCGATTAGACAGACCAGTCCGCTTTGGGACTGTGTGCTGCTTTCCACCGGGACAGCGATTTGTCTCCCTTTTGGGATGCCTGGTCACCATTAAAGTGATTACGGAGCGGGGTGCCGCAGCTCCTCAGCTGGTAATAACTCTGCAGCGCTGCAGCCGGATGCACACACTGCCAGCAGTGTGCACATCCAGCTGGGTGATACTAGTCGGGTCAGGCCACTGGGAACCGTTAGCCGGGGAGCGCTGACAGCGAGAAGCCTTCGGAGGAGGTGAGGGGAGCGCCGCACAGTATGACATCAGCTGCGGGGATGTGGGGGACTTCCAGGCAACATCTGCAGCAGTGGGACGGATTTTGACTGTTTTTGGATGCAGGAATGCTGCGGCGTTTGCACAGAATCCCCGGCCCGTGTGAACAGACTCTAACCTGTGCTTTACGCAGAAGACCAGACTGTCCGCGGTGTGACGATGCCGCCGGAACCCAAATTTAGAGCACAGTTGCAAGTGGAATATCCGTTCATTAGCGGGCCGGCAGACCGCGATGCCCACGGTCACGGTTGTCAGTCGCACATAGTGGCAGGGGAGACATTACCAACGCCCGTCTGCAGCTCCTCCTGAACATGCAGCGGCTGCGAAGGCGTCTTCAAAAAGAATGATTTCTCAGGGTCTCAATTCAGAGAGGCGAAAGCAAACTGAGCCGCAGCGGGAGGTACATTGGCGCAGCACGCGGTTTGTCACAATCGCAGCTTCCGGTCCGCGGAATGCAAGGACTCATGTGAAGCGATCCTGACTAACGTATTGGGTCGGCTGGAGGAAGGGTCGGACAACGGCAGCTATTAGCGGCGTCTACCGCTGCGTCCAAGCAGATAGCGGGCGGCTCCACGACAGTCAGAGATCTCCTCCTGGTGAAGCCACAGATGCAGAAGCACAACCTGAATAAGCCTGCCGACGCTCACATCAATGCTGCGGCCTCAAAGGAGAGAGCAATGGAGGTGCTAAACGGCAAGAGCATGCTGGGAAAAAATGGTTGGCATTGGCTGCTGCCATCGTTCATAAAGCCATCCAGGCGGCGAGCCATTGCTACTGATTGATGTGGAAGCCATCGTTCTGGGAATCTATCCGCGTCTGGGGATACGCCGCTGTAGGGTCTCCGCGGAGGGTGGGATACGGGAGGCCCGGACGGCGCTCCTTTATGCTGCGGTGACAGAATTGTAAGACTGTTCGCTGGATTGAAATCATACTTTTGCGCGTTTCTTGAGTATCCTTTCGCCGGATTGTGCCGATTCTCGGTTCACACACTGTGGCACTACGTCAGCGCACGAGTCTGAGGAGCAACCAGCAGTCTGACGATACGGTCCACAAATGTAGGGAGTGAAGACGGGTTCGTGGTGAACGAGGCACGCGTGCGAATAAATCCGCTGAACGGGCCGCACTGGGTCACCAGAGCGACGGAGGCAAGATGGCGTCTTTATGACAAGTGCGTGGAATATCCGGAGCAGAGATCAAAGGAGTCTCAAGTCATACATGTGTTTGGTCGGGCGGCGGTGAGAGAAGCCTGCGGGCGCGGGGAGCGGCGTGTCCAGACCTCAACAACCGTGACCACCGGATGAGATCGCCGAAGTCCGACAGTAAATAGAGACGCCGTGGGGGACGTGACGAGCCGTTCAACCAAGGACCCCTGGAGGGGGCTGTCTGCCATCGGCGTTATGTGGGCGAGCCACAAGACACAACTGCAAATAGAAACCTGGGAAGCCCAGCTCCTGGTAAATGTGATTCTGCCATCGGTTTTACCAAGAAGTTCTGCAGCGCCCAACCCTCCTAAGAAGCATCCATTCTTCAGTGAAGTCTGAGTGCTGCGGGTCCATCGTCCGCATCAAAAGGAAAACCCTCCACTTGGTTATGGGGAGTAGGCCGCTCCGTCTAATGATGTAGAGCTGCCATATACATGTACCGTGAGACAGCAGCCCCCCAGAGGTGGAGGCCCATCCAGCAGGAAACAACCGCCGGGCCTTCCTCCCTGTCCTCAGAACGACCGAGGGAAAAAACGAAAAAAATATAAGAATTTTGGGATCGTTGTAATCGTACCGACCCGCAGCCGTCAGGCCCGCCACTGGTTCGCGCTCCGCAGCCGTCAGGCCCGTCGCTTGGTTCGCGCTCCGCAGCCGTCGGGCCCGTCGCCTGGTTCGCGCTCCGCAGCCGTCGGGCCCGTCGCCCGGTTCGCGCTCCGCAGCCGTCAGGCCCGCCACTGGTTCGCGCTCCGCAGCCGTCGGGCCCTCCGGCCGGTTCGCGCTCCGCAGCCGTCGGGCCCTCCGGCCGGTTCGCGCTCCGCAGCCGTCGGGCCCGTCGCCCGGTTCGCGCTCCGCAGCCGTCGGGCCCGCCGCCTGGATTCACTCTGTCTTTTTTTGTTGCTGTGCTAAAACATTCCGTGCCACTTTCACACGGGCGACAAAATGACGCAACTTTTCTGCGATGGGACAGCGTGAGAAAATGCATGTTTGTGAATCCCATGCTTTGCAATGCAGCCTTCACATTGGCGCTGTTTCACTGAAGCGACGTTGCGATTTCTCTCCCATGTTTCCCTACGGACCCTCCTTGTTTATTGCAATTTTTATGCGATGCGATTTTAACATTAGAAACATTTATTGGCTTTTGCGTTAAAAAAATTGCGCAATTTTTTCCACAAGCAACCGTGAGATTATTGTGACAAAAACCGCTACGACAAAGCTGGAAAATCGCAGGAACAAAGATGCAATTTTACCAAAGATCTCTGTCGGCCGCGTGAAAGCGGCCCCTGCGGAGGCCCTTTAAGGGCTCCTGCCCACGCGAGGGCGCGATTCACAGCCGGTGTTGTCCTGGCAGTCCTTCTGAAATCCCCGGGGTGCGAGCCGTTCTCACATAGAAGCAGCCTCGCATTATTACGGGCGTTCCCTCCATCCCCGGCCGCGGCGGGAGATCGCGATGTTCTCCCACTGTTTTCAATGGGGCCGGCGGTAGTGAAAACAATGGGCGATATCGCAAAAAGGCAGAAATTTTTGTTTTTTCATACAACCTCGCACATGAGAATGCGGGCGGCTTCACACCGGTGATCGCGGTTTTGCCATTAGAGAATTGCAGAAAATTTGCACCTTTTCCCCGTGATTTCTGAGCCTCAGCGCTGCTTTTTCTCGCACTTACGATTTTCTCGTGGTTTTTTTGCGCGATTTTGCCGCAGTTTTTCAGCATCAGTCCGCATGAGTCTCCAATGTTCGGGCCGCGTTCACACGGACAACATCATGTGTAGCCTGAATGAACCCGTCGGAAACCCTGAGCCTCACACACATGCGCCCGTGCGAACGGCGCCTAAAAACGCATCGCAGGAAAATCGCAAGTTCGTGCTTCGCATTTCGATAAGTAGGCTCCATGGGGAAACGCGAAACTCAGAAAGAACCTGCGGCCATTTATCTTATCACAAATCACTGGCTTCATGATTCTGCTCTGCCAGCACACGATTTTCTCCCAGTGTGAAGGAGCCCTAACACAGGAATGATCCGGGGTTAACTACAGTTAAGCAGCACGGGGTTAGGTGTAGGGTTAGGATTACGTAACCCCCAACCCTAAACCTAAACACTAACCGTAAAACTAACCCTAAGGGCTCATGTCCACGGGCAAAATATGATTTAAGATCCGCAGCGGATCTCCCGCATGCGGATCCGCATCCCATAGGGATGCATTGACCACCCGCGGGTAGATAAATACCCGCGGATCGTCAATAAAAGGGAATTTAAAAAAAATGGAGCATGGAAAAATCCGGACCATGCTCCATTTTCGTGCGGGTCTCCCGCGGGGACGGCTCCCGCAGGCTTCTATTGAAGCCTATGGAAGCCGTCCGGATCCGCGGGAGACCTAAAATAGGAATTTAAAGTATTTACCATCCGGCGCGGGCGGGGAAGGTCAGCTGTTCCTCACGGCCGCATCTTCCTTGCTTCGGCTCGGCGGATGTGCCCGGCGCATGCGCGCGGCACGTCGGCGACGTGCCGGCGACGTGCCGCCGGCGTCAGGGATTCATCCGCCGGCCGAAAATGAAGATCCGGCCGTGAGGAACAGCTGATCTTCTCCGCCCGCGCCGGATGGTAAATACTTTTAAATTCTTATTTTCAGCCCTCATGTCCGCGGGGCAGGAGGGACCCGCTGCAGATTCTACATGTAGAATCTGCAGCGGATCTGATTTTCCCCGTGGACATGAGGCCTAAGGCCTCATGTCCACGGGGAAAATCAGATCCGCTGCAGATTCTACATGGAGAATCTGCAGCGGGTCCCTCCTGCCCCGCGGACATGAGCGCTGAAAATGCAAATAAATGAGAATAAACTTACCTCCGATCCGCTCCGTTTCTTCTCTTCGCGGCGGCGTCATCTTCTCTCGTCGCGGCCGGATCTTCATTCTTCGCTGCGGATTTTAAATAACATTTTGCCCGTGGACATGAGCCCTAAACCTTACCCTAACCCCGTGCTGCACGGCTGCTGAAGGCAATGCGCGTGCACGCTGTGTAGTTACGTGGTGCCGAAGAGCCAATCAGGTGGCTCTAATCAGCAGCGCTGCTTAACCCAAGCGTAAACTGCTAATATGCGATGGAGCCTCTGTGACGTCTGGTGATTTGCATATTTACCCAGAATGCTCCGGGAGGGTGCTCAGCAGTGCCCGTCTCTCCGCGCTCCTTCTGCCGGTGGTCTCCGGTTTGGTAACAGATGAGATACTTTGTATCCGGGCGGCGCGGCCGGTGAGGAGTCCGCAGCACAGGAGCCGCCGCCCTCTCCGTGGGTGTGATGAGCGGCGCCCGGAGCCCGTGCACTGCCGCCCGCCGCCATCTGTATACTCTGGTTTCTCTTCAGATCGAATAAATCTTTCGCCTTTTACTAAAGATTTCCGTGGAGAGGAACAATTATGAGTTTACAGCAATTTTTTGATGCCCGGCGAAAGCTGGGCTGACCTTACAGGGTTAATGATAGAGATGTGGGGGCTGGGCTGACCTTACAGGGTTAATGATAGAGATGTGGGGGCTGGGCTGACCTTACAGGGTTAATGATAGAGATGTGGGGGCTGGGCTGACCTTACAGGGTTAATGATAGAGATGTGGGGGCTGGGCTGACCTTACAGGGTTAATGATATAGTTGTGGGGGCTGGGCTGACCTTACAGGGTTAATGATAGAGATGTGGGGGCTGGGCTGTCCTTACAGGGTTAATGATAGAGATGTGGGGGCTGGGCTGTCCATACAGGGTTAATGATGCAGATGTGGGGGGCTGGGCTGACCTTACAGGGTTAATGATAGAGATGTGGGGGCTGGGCTGTCCTTACAGGGTTAATAATAGAGATGTGGGGGCTGGGCTGACCTTACAGGGTTAATGATAGAGATGTGGGGGCTGGGCTGTCCTTACAGGGTTAATAATAGAGATGTGGGGGCTGGGCTGACCTTACAGGGTTAATGATAGAGATGTGGGGGCTGGGCTGACCTTACAGGGTTAATGATAGAGATGTGGGGGGCTGGGCTGACCTTACAGGGTTAATGATAGAGATGTGGGGGGCTGGGCTGGGCTGACCTTACAGGGTTAATGATAGAGCCGTGGGGTCTGGGCTGACCTTACAGGGTTAATGATAGAGATGTGGGGGGCTGGGCTGACCTTACAGGGTTAATGATAGAGTTGCGGGGGGCTGGGCTGTCCTTACAGGGTTAATGATAGAGATGTGGGGGCTGGGCTGACCTTACCGGGTTAATGATAGAGTTGTGGGGGGCTGGGCTGTCCTTACAGGGTTAATAATAGAGATGTGGGGGCTGGGCTGACCTTACAGGGTTAATGATAGAGATGTGGGGGCTGGGCTGACCTTACAGGGTTAATGATAGAGATGTGGGGGGCTGGGCTGACCTTACAGGGTTAATGATAGAGATGTGGGGGGCTGGGCTGACCTTACAGGGTTAATGATAGAGCCGTGGGGTCTGGGCTGACCTTACAGGGTTAATGATAGAGATGTGGGGGGCTGGGCTGACCTTACAGGGTTAATGATAGAGTTGCGGGGGGCTGGGCTGTCCTTACAGGGTTAATGATAGAGATGTGGGGGCTGGGCTGACCTTACAGGGTTAATGATAGAGTTGTGGGGGGCTGGGCTGTCCTTACAGGGTTAATGATAGAGTTGTGGGGGGCTGGGCTGTCCTTACAGGGTTAATATTAAAGTACTGGAACAGATGAGATACAGACAGGTTGGGATACAGAGGTATCCATATTTCATGCTTCCATGTAAACAGATTCGCCGTTTTTCGGTCTTGCGGTTGGGCAGACACGGATGAAGTACGGATAGGAAGTGCGCTGAAAGAGTCCTTATAAGGTCAGAGAGCGACTCGCAGGGCCGTTACCTTCCAGGAGGAGGCGCTGCTGAGGATTCCAGCACCTGATCACTGTACTCCATGGAAAGGTCCTACTGAGAGACATGTGACCTCATTATGAGCGGACATGGACGCCCCGCGCTGATTAGATGGTCAGCTCAGTGGTCACAGGGACCTGCTGAATGTACAAGTGTCTGAGCCTAAGGGGTTAACTGTGCACCCCGATTATATGACTGGGGGAACTACTGCAAGCCGGATTCTGCACCTGTTTCTGCAGCTGCTCTCCCCTCCAGCACCCCAGTTTCTGTTGCCCCCCCCCCCCCAGTTTCTGCAGCTGCCCCCTCCTGCACCCGTTTCTGCAGCTGCCCCCTCCTGCACCCAGTTTCTGCAGCTGCCCCCCCCTCCGTTTCTGCAGCTGCCCCCTTCTGCACCCGTTTCTGCAGCTGCCCCCTCCTGCACCCCAGTTTCTGCAGCTGCCGCCTGCTGCTCCCCAGTTTCTGCAGCTCCTCCCTCCTGCACCCTAGTTTCTGCAGCTGCCCCCTCCTGCACCCCAGTTTCTGCAGCTGCCACCTGCTGCCCCCCAGTTTCTGCAGCTGCCCCCTCCTGCACCCCAGTTTCTGCAGTTCCCCTCTCCTGCTCACCAGTTTCTGCAGCTGCCCCCCAGTTTCTGCAGCTTCCCCCAGCTGTCCCCCACTTTCTGCAGCTGCCCCTCCCTGCACCCCGAATTGCGCAGGGTGACACAGAAGGCTCACCCGCCATGGTGTAGTTGTTGGTGGGTGACTGATATGGAGGGATCGGGGTTCACAGTGAGCCCCCCAACAATCAGCAAGTTCCCCCCTGTCTTGTGGATCTCCTGTGGGAGGGGGACAACTTGTAATTGTGGCAGAATCCCTCTAAGCAGCCTGCAGAGCTGCAGTATATAATATTGTGTCGGCGGTGAGGAAGTCGGCCCCCCAGAGCGGCATGCACCGACAGGGCTGACTGTCCTGCTGCTGTTTATGACGCCCCCTGCTGGGGTTCCTCTGTGTGCAGGAAGAACTAGAGGAAGAACATTCGGGGTCTTTTACAGCAACTTGTGCCCACGTGACCTCGCTGATCAGGAGCCTCTGTGACGTCTGGTGATTTGCATATTCACCCAGAATGCTCCGGGACGGTGCTCAGCAGTTCCGGTGTCTCCGCGCTCCTTCTGCCGGTCGTCTCCGGTTTGGTAACAGATGAGATACTTTGTATCCGGGCGGCGCGGCCGGTGAGGAGTCCGCAGCACAGGAGCCGCCGCCCTCTCCGTGGGTGTGATGAGCGGCGCCCGGAGCCCGTGCACTGCCGCCCGCCGCCATCTGTATACTCTGGTTTCTCTTCAGATCGAATAAATCTTTCGCCTTTTACTAAAGATTTCCGTGGAGAGGAACAATTATGAGTTTACAGCAATTTTTTGATGCCCGGCGAAAGCTGGGCTGACCTTACAGGGTTAATGATAGAGATGTGGGGGGCTGGGCTGACCTTACAGGGTTAATGATAGAGATGTGGGGGCTGGGCTGACCTTACAGGGTTAATGATAGAGATGTGGGGGCTGGGCTGACCTTACAGGGTTAATGATATAGTTGTGGGGGCTGGGCTGACCTTACAGGGTTAATGATAGAGATGTGGGGGCTGGGCTGTCCTTACAGGGTTAATGATAGAGATGTGGGGGCTGGGCTGACCTTACAGGGTTAATGATAGAGCTGTGGGGGGCTGGGCTGACCTTACAGGGTTAATGATAGAGATGTGGCGGCTGGGCTGACCTTACAGGGTTAATGATAGAGATGTGGGGGCTGGGCTGACCTTACAGGGTTAATGATAGAGATGTGGGGGCTGGGCTGACCTTACAGGGTTAATGATAGAGATGTGGCGGCTGGGCTGACCTTACAGGGTTAATGATAGAGATGTGGGGGCTGGGCTGACCTTACAGGGTTAATGATAGAGATGTGGGGGCTGGGCTGACCTTACAGGGTTAATGATAGAGATGTGGGGGCTGGGCTGACCTTACAGGGTTAATGATATAGTTGTGGGGGCTGGGCTGACCTTACAGGGTTAATGATAGAGATGTGGGGGCTGGGCTGTCCTTACAGGGTTAATAATAGAGATGTGGGGGCTGGGCTGACCTTACAGGGTTAATGATAGAGATGTGGGGGCTGGGCTGACCTTACAGGGTTAATGATAGAGATGTGGGGGGCTGGGCTGACCTTACAGGGTTAATGATAGAGATGTGGGGGGCTGGGCTGGGCTGACCTTACAGGGTTAATGATAGAGCCGTGGGGTCTGGGCTGACCTTACAGGGTTAATGATAGAGATGTGGGGGGCTGGGCTGACCTTACAGGGTTAATGATAGAGTTGCGGGGGGCTGGGCTGTCCTTACAGGGTTAATGATAGAGATGTGGGGGCTGGGCTGACCTTACCGGGTTAATGATAGAGTTGTGGGGGGCTGGGCTGTCCTTACAGGGTTAATAATAGAGATGTGGGGGCTGGGCTGACCTTACAGGGTTAATGATAGAGATGTGGGGGCTGGGCTGACCTTACAGGGTTAATGATAGAGATGTGGGGGGCTGGGCTGACCTTACAGGGTTAATGATAGAGATGTGGGGGGCTGGGCTGACCTTACAGGGTTAATGATAGAGCCGTGGGGTCTGGGCTGACCTTACAGGGTTAATGATAGAGATGTGGGGGGCTGGGCTGACCTTACAGGGTTAATGATAGAGTTGCGGGGGGCTGGGCTGTCCTTACAGGGTTAATGATAGAGATGTGGGGGCTGGGCTGACCTTACAGGGTTAATGATAGAGTTGTGGGGGGCTGGGCTGTCCTTACAGGGTTAATGATAGAGTTGTGGGGGGCTGGGCTGTCCTTACAGGGTTAATATTAAAGTACTGGAACAGATGAGATACAGACAGGTTGGGATACAGAGGTATCCATATTTCATGCTTCCATGTAAACAGATTCGCCGTTTTTCGGTCTTGCGGTTGGGCAGACACGGATGAAGTACGGATAGGAAGTGCGCTGAAAGAGTCCTTATAAGGTCAGAGAGCGACTCGCAGGGCCGTTACCTTCCAGGAGGAGGCGCTGCTGAGGATTCCAGCACCTGATCACTGTACTCCATGGAAAGGTCCTACTGAGAGACATGTGACCTCATTATGAGCGGACATGGACGCCCCGCGCTGATTAGATGGTCAGCTCAGTGGTCACAGGGACCTGCTGAATGTACAAGTGTCTGGGCATAAGGGGTTAACTGTGCACCCCGATTATATGACTGGGGGAACTACTGCAAGCTGGATTCTGCACCTGTTTCTGCAGCTGCTCTCCCCTCCAGCACCCCAGTTTCTGTTGCCCCCCCCCCCAGTTTCTGCAGCTGCCCCCTCCTGCACCCGTTTCTGCAGCTGCCCCCTCCTGCACCCAGTTTCTGCAGCTGCCCCCCCCTCCGTTTCTGCAGCTGCCCCCTTCTGCACCCGTTTCTGCAGCTCCCCCTTCTGCACCCCAGTTTCTGCAGCTCCCCCTTCTGCACCCCAGTTTCTGCAGCTGCCCCCTCCTGCACCCCAGTTTCTGCAGCTGCCGCCTGCTGCTCCCCAGTTTCTGCAGCTCCTCCCTCCTGCACCCTAGTTTCTGCAGCTGCCCCCTCCTGCACCCCAGTTTCTGCAGCTGCCACCTGCTGCCCCCCAGTTTCTGCAGCTGCCCCCTCCTGCACCCCAGTTTCTGCAGTTCCCCTCTCCTGCTCACCAGTTTCTGCAGCTGCCCCCCAGTTTCTGCAGCTTCCCCCAGCTGTCCCCCACTTTCTGCAGCTGCCCCTCCCTGCACCCCGAATTGCGCAGGGTGACACAGAAGGCTCACCCGCCATGGTGTAGTTGTTGGTGGGTGACTGATATGGAGGGATCGGGGTTCACAGTGAGCCCCCCAACAATCAGCAAGTTCCCCCCTGTCTTGTGGATCTCCTGTGGGAGGGGGACAACTTGTAATTGTGGCAGAATCCCTCTAAGCAGCCTGCAGAGCTGCAGTATATAATATTGTGTCGGCGGTGAGGAAGTCGGCCCCCCAGAGCGGCATGCACCGACAGGGCTGACTGTCCTGCTGCTGTTTATGACGCCCCCTGCTGGGGTTCCTCTGTGTGCAGGAAGAACTAGAGGAAGAACATTCGGGGTCTTTTACAGCAACTTGTGCCCACGTGACCTCGCTGATCAGGAGCCTCTGTGACGTCTGGTGATTTGCATATTTACCCAGAATGCTCCGGGACGGTGCTCAGCAGTGCCCGTCTCTCCGCGCTGCTTCTGCCGGTGGTCCCCGGTTTGGTAACAGATGAGATACTTTGTATCCGGGCGGCGCGGCCGGTGAGCAGTCCGCAGCACAGGAGCCGCCGCCCTCTCCGTGGGTGTGATGAGCGGCGCCCGGAGCCCGTGCACTGCCGCCCGCCGCCATCTGTATACTCTGGTTTCTCTTCAGATCGAATAAATCTTTCGCCTTTTACTAAAGATTTCCGTGGAGAGGAACAATTATGAGTTTACAGCAATTTTTTGATGCCCGGCGAAAGCTGGGCTGACCTTACAGGGTTAATGATAGAGATGTGGGGGCTGGGCTGACCTTACAGGGTTAATGATAGAGATGTGGGGGCTGGGCTGACCTTACAGGGTTAATGATAGAGATGTGGGGGCTGGGCTGACCTTACAGGGTTAATGATATAGTTGTGGGGGCTGGGCTGACCTTACAGGGTTAATGATAGAGATGTGGGGGCTGGGCTGTCCTTACAGGGTTAATGATAGAGATGTGGGGGCTGGGCTGTCCATACAGGGTTAATGATGCAGATGTGGGGGGCTGGGCTGACCTTACAGGGTTAATGATAGAGATGTGGGGGCTGGGCTGTCCTTACAGGGTTAATAATAGAGATGTGGGGGCTGGGCTGACCTTACAGGGTTAATGATAGAGATGTGGGGGCTGGGCTGTCCTTACAGGGTTAATGATAGAGATGTGGGGGCTGGGCTGTCCTTACAGGGTTAATGATAGAGATGTGGGGGGCTGGGCTGACCTTACAGGGTTAATGATAGAGATGTGGGGGCTGGGCTGTCCTTACAGGGTTAATGATGCAGTTGTGGGGGCTGGGCTGACCTTACAGGGTTAATGATAGAGATGTGGGGCTGGGCTGACCTTACAGGGTTAATGATAGAGATGTGGGGGCTAGGCCGACCTTACAGGTTTAATGATAGAGATGTGGGGGGCTGTGCTGTCCTTATAGGGTTAATGATAGAGATGTGGGGGTTGGGCTGACCTTACAGGGTTAATGATAGAGATGTATGGGGCTGGGCTGTCCTTACAGGGTTAATGATAGAGATGTGGGGGCTAGGCTGACCTTACAGGGTTAATGGTAGAGTTGAGGGGGGCTGGGCTGACCTTACAGGGTTAATGATAGAGATGTGGGGGGCTGGGCTGTCCTTACAGGGTTAATGATAGAGATGTGGGGGGCTGGGCTGTCCTTAAGGGGTAATCATAGAGCTGTGGGGGGCTGGGCTGACCTTACAGGGTTAACGATAGAGTTGTGGGGGCTGGGCTGTCCTTACAGGGTTAATGATAGAGCTTTGGGGGGCTGGGCTGTCCTTACAGGGTTAATGATAGAGCTGTGGGGGCTGGGCTGACCTTACAGGGTTAATGATAGAGATGTGGGGGCTGGGCTGTCCTTACAGGGTTAATGATAGAGATGTGGGGGCTGGGCTGTCCTTACCGGGTTAATGATAGAGCTGTGGGGGCTGGGCTGTCCTCACAGGGTTAATGATAGAGATGTGGGGGCTGGGCTGTCCTTACCGGGTTAATGATAGAGCTGTGGGGGCTGGGCTGTCCTCACAGGGTTAATGATAGAGTTGTGGGGGGCTGGGCTGACCTTACAGGGTTAATGATAGAGTTGTGGGGGCTGGGCTGACCTTATAGGGTTAATGATAGAGATGTGGGGGGCTGGGTTGTCCTTACAGGGTTAATGATAGAGATGTGGGGGGCTGGGCTGTCCTTACAGGGTTAATGATAGAGATGTGGGGGCTGGGCTGACCTTACAGGGTTAATGATAGAGATGTGGGGGGCTGGGCTGACCCTACAGGGTTAATGATAGAGTTGTGGGGGGCTGGGCTGTCCTCACAGGGTTAATGATAGAGTTGTGGGGGCTGGGCTGACCTTACTGGATTAATGATAGAGTTGTGGGGGCTGGGCTGACCTTACAGGGTTAATGATAGAGATGTGGGGGCTGGGCTGTCCTTACAGGGTTAATGATAGAGATGTGGGGGGCTGGGCTGTCCTTACAGGGTTAATGATAGAGATGTGGGGGCTGGGCTGACCTTACAGGGTTAATGATAGAGTTGTGGGGGGCTGGGCTGTCCTTACAGGGTTAATGATAGAGATGTGGGGGGCTGGGCTGTCCTTACAGGGTTAATGATAGAGATGTGGGGGGCTGGGCTGTCCTTACAGGGTTAATGATAGAGATGTGGGGGCTGGGCTGACCTTACAGGGTTAATGATAGAGATGTGGGGGGCTGGGCTGTCCTTACAGGGTTAATGATAGAGATGTGGGGGCTGGGCTGACCTTATAGGGTTAATGACAGAGTTGTGGGGGCTGGGCTGACCTTATAGGGTTAATGACAGAGTTGTGGGGGCTGGGCTGACCTTATAGGGTTAATGATAGAGATGTGGGGGCTGGGCTGTCCTTACAGGGTCAGTGATAGAGATGTGGGGGCTGGGCTGTCCTTATAGGGTTAATGATAGAGCTGTGGGGGGCTGGGCTGTCCTTACACCCCCCAGTACTGTTTTATGCCGTGGCTCATGGCCACGTTTCGTGCTTATCTCCCCATCGGCCCAGTAGCGGTTGGCGGTTGCTGATTGCAGATGCGCCGCTGATTCCACTGGCTATCGATGATTTGGTTTTGGGCTCACAATTGTCGTATTCTTCTGTTGCGTTCGTTAGTCGCCATAACGAGGAGCGATTCTGCTGTGGAGATACGGGGACCTCATTGTTTAGTGTCCAGGGGGTTGTCGCCCCCTCCGCTGACCGCACGGCGTCCGCCATGTTGTGGCCTCTACACACACGCTGCTCTCACTCCGTTTCATATTGTTTCTGTTTTGGAGTGTAAAATTTGCAATATCAAAATGCCCCAAAAATGTGTTAATTTAGTGAATAATTTTTGTTACATTTGTGGTAAAACGCAAATCTTGCGCCCGTCATTATTGTGGTGTGAAGGTCGGGGACCGGATAAGTCGTGGCCTCCACATATATGCTGCAGCTCATGTTCAGTTAAACTACGAGAGCGATCTGTGCTGCGCCCGTGGTCTGGCGGAGCCTACACCCCATACAGATGACTCCGCCCATAAAGGCAGGATTGTCCATGAAGAAAACGGGAACAGTTCAATCCCCGAATCCTCCATCTGCCATTAGACCTATTCCACAGTCAGATAGTTTACCGGTTCCTCCTCCACCCCAACATTAGGAGCTTGAAGGAGAAAATGAAGAAAGTGCGGAAAAAGAAGAACCCAACAAGCCTTCCACATCCCATGACCCTGACTGTGAGGTAACAGATGATACACCGCACAGACTGAGTCAGGCAGAACGGAGTGATCTCATTCCAGACCTTGACTTGTCAAGGAGAAGGCGAAACTTCTAGGGTCAAGACTACAGCAAAGGAATCTTCTCCAAGGTGACGTCAGGGTCTCACAGTACAGAGAACCTCAGAGGGATCGGCTTCCTTCTGGTTGTTTGCTGCGACGTTAAGGGTTGATGCAATGTTTGAATTTGGACCATGATCCAACTGAATGGAGGCTTCATAGACTATTCATAGACTCCTCCAGGCTTAGTCTGAAAGCTGTATTACTTCACAACAGCAACCGTCTTCCTTCTATTCCTGTTGGTCATGCAGTTCACATGATGGAGACTGATGCAAACATGACAGCCCTCCTCGACTCAATCAAATATGCCGAACACAAGTGGAAAATCGGTGGAGATCTAAAGGTCATCGCTGTACCCTTAGGAATGTAACTGGGGTCACTAAATACTGATGTATGTGGGGCAGGAGGGACAGGAAATCACATCACAGTCAAGCAGACCGGCCTGCAAGAAATCCTGACTCTACCGAGAAAAGTGTCATTGCCGAGCCTCTCGTGGTCCCAAAAGATGTTCCTCTTCCACCCCTTCATATAAAGCTGGGTTTAATGATGCATTTTGTCAGAGGTCTGACCCAAGACGGACGGGCAGTTAAGACTTAAGACACATATTTCCTGGATTGAGTGATGCGAGGGTTAAGGGAGGTATTCTTGTTGGGCCACAAATCCGACACCTCGTGAAGGATCCTGCGTTTGACCAAGTTTTGGAGGGAAAGGAAGCTTGGCATCCTTAAAGGGAGTTATCCATGGAGTCTTAGGCAACAGATGATACCTACACTCAGTTGGTGACGGGACTTCTGGGAAAATCCCATCAACTCAGATTCAACATGTCTCTTAAAGTCCATGTTCTCCACTCCCACCTAGACTTCTTCCCTCCTAGTTGTGGAGCGGTCAGTGATGAGCGTGGAGAAAGATTCCACCAGGATATTAATGGAGCACAGATATCAGGGCCGTTGGAATGAAGCGATGCTCATGGATTACTGCTGGTCTGTGTAGGGATGCTCCCCAACTCACAAGAGGCAAGCCAAAAGAAAACTATCTCATGATGTCCCCACATGATTGTCCTCACACCGACCCGCCGGCCAGGAAGTCTTCCATCAATGTACAGCTCCTAAAATGTAACTGGCATTAAAAAAATGTCAAACGCCCTTTCAATGTTGTTAACATATGGAATTCAATGTATCATTTGCTCTTAACCCATTAACAGAACACACTGCCACCTGTTGTATCACAGGAACTAGAGCTGATGGAAAGTTTTCTTTGTCATATTCGTTTTTCTCACCCCCAAATTAGTAAGATTTGACTCATGAGGTTGAGGGAATATTTTTTTGTTGGCCAGTAGGTAGTTGCCGTTTTTAGAAAGTCTTTCACTTCTCATTCTCTGCTAAGTGCTGTTTCGGTCGTCTTACAGCCTCCTCTGCACAGTCAAATGGAATGCAAAGTGAAGGTGTTGGGCTGTGCTGCTGGAGTTTGTTGTTCTACAGCAGGGTTCCCCAACTCCAGTCCTCAGGGACCGCCAACAGGTCATGTTTTCAGGATTTCCTCAGTGTTGCACAGGTGATGTAATTATTGTCGGTGCCTCAGACATATCCTATGGTAAGAACACCTGTGGCAATCCTGAAAACATGACCTGGTGGGGGTCCCTGAGGACTGGAGTTGGGGATCCCTGTTCTACAGGGTTCCAGGAGCACACCTGCACAGGTGAGGGTTAATTGAGCTGGCTGGTTGTGGTTGTTCTGGTCAGCCAATCCCCTGGTTTGGGTGTAGATATATACCCCAGCCCCTTTGCAATGAGGAAGCTGTATTTCCTCAGTCTTGTCTGCTGTGTAAGTAGGGCCTGGTCAGCTTAAAGCTTGCTGCCTTTTTAGTGTCTTGCTAGGGTAGGGACTGCAAGACACAAGGAGCCTTGTCGGGGCCTTGCAGCTTAAATTCATTGGCCAATGTACAAACGAATCCCTTGCTTTTACATTCAGCTTTACCATCTGCTGTAGTGTGCGAGGTTGTGTGGTGAGTTTGTGCATTTAATGTGTCGGTTCCGCCTGGTTGTGAGTGTCACCCTTTCAGGAAGGACAGGGCCGAGGTTCAAGCGTGGGGCCTCCTTTATAGAGGCGATCGCTCTGCTTGTAGGTAGGGCCAAGTCATCTTCCCTGCAGCACAGGGTCAGTTTCCCCTAACCCGTGGCCTGCTCCTTAGTTGCTCACACGAACGTAACGGAAGGGTTGGATTGCGTGAACCTTAGATGTTGATGCTGAGGATAGCCGAATGCGACTGTGCGGAGCTAAGCAGCTCTGTGACTACATGGCCACAGTAGGTAGCTGCGTGGGTGTGCGTACGTTGTGTGGCATGGCATTAGGGTGGCACTGTGTACAAAAGGATGGTGTTGCAGCCGGTAGTGCAGCGGCAGAAGGTGTTGTGGCAAGAGGTGCGGCGGCTGGTGGTGCTGCGGCTGGTACTCAAGATATATAGCATGGTGTTAGGGGGACCCCATACAGTGGAGAGTTCGCTGGTGGGACTGCAGCTTTTTATGTGTTGTGCCTGGGTAGGAATACTGCCGCTGGGGAACAAGCAGACCTCGTAGGTACAGCAGAAATTAGATGGATTTTAAAATCTTTTTTATTTTCACCACTAGGTGGCAAGCTTCACTTAAAAACAGGAAAGGCGGCTGGCAGAGGGGGAAAGCTGCAGGCTGTGATACAACTTTATTGCCCCTATTCTCTTTGGAGCCTGGCCTGGCTTTAGAACGTCAGCCCTCTCTCCTGTGTGTGCAAGGATGAGAATGGAGTAATTAACCGGGGCCATTAAGACACAGCGATTATCGCTCAAAATTCGCTCAAAAGCCGTCTTTTGAGCGATAATCGTGTAGCTGCACTGACATCCCGCAGCTTTCGTTATGCCGTCGCTCATCGTCGTGTTTCAGTGTGCTGACGATCAGCCTCATCAGGGATTCACAGCGGGATACAGCTGATACTATTGTTTCACCCCGCTCCCTGATGACAGCTGAGTATAAAGAACAGAACGGTCCAGCTCTATTCTCCACACCCCTCTTGGAGCGCTCCGCTGCATATCAGCCGGGTGCTCCATGCTGAAAACACCTGGATGCAGAAGACAAGCGGGGACACCCGGGGATAACCTTTTTTTTTTTTTTTTGTGCTGAAAAAGCCCCCCTCAGCTTATACTCGAGTGAGGTAAAAAACTCGATAAACCAATCACAGCCATTCAGTGAAGTCATTCATTGAATGGCTGTGAATGATCGAGCGCCGGCTGTGATTGGCTGGTGCTCAATCCAATGACAGTGCTTCCTTACTCAGCGCAGACGGCGGGGGAATTCAAAATTGAGCAGGGAGATGACAGCGGGGAGAAGTCTGAAGCAGGTTGCCGCACCGCCGGGGAGAGCATCGCGCCGGGGACACAGGCGCCGGCTGGGAGGTGAGGATTAGGTTTTTTGTTACCTAGTATATACTTGAGTGTAGCTCGGCTTATACTCCAGTATATACGGTAATATTATGTTGAAAAATAAGATGACGAAACAGACACTTAGAGCCACGCTGTGTCACGCCGGTCTCTTATCACGGTGCTGCTTCTGGCCGTGTCATCTAGATAAGCCAGCAGAGGCAGTTACACTCTTTCTTAAAGGGGTTGTCCCGCGGCAGCAAGTGGGTCTATACACTTCTGTATGTCCATATTAATGCACTTTGTAATGTACATTGTGCATTAATTATGAGCCATACAGAAGTTATCAAAAGTTATTCACTTACCTGCTCCGTTGCTGGCGTCCTCGTCTCCATGGTTGCCGTCTAATTTTCGCCGTCTAATGGCCAAATTAGACGCGCTTGCGCAGTCCGGGTCTTCTTATCTTCTCAATGGGGCTCCGTGTAGCTCCCCCCGTCACGTGCCGATTCAAGCCAATCAGGAGGCTGGAATCGGCAATGGACCGCACAGAAGCCCTGCGGTCCACGGAGGGAGAAGATGCCGGCGGCCATCTTCACCAGGTAAGTAAGAAGTCACCGGAGCGCGGGGATTCAGGTAAGCGCTGTCCGGTGTTCTTTTTTAACCCCTGCATCGGGGTTGTCTTGCGCCGAACCGGGGGGGGGGGGGGGGGGGGTTTAAAAGAAAAAAAAAAACCGTTTCGGCGCGGGACAACCCCTTTAATAGATCAATATATGTATTCTTAAAGCTACACACACAATACTGATCACAGCAAGGATTCTAATCATATAGAGGCATATAACATAACAATTTGTCAATGTTACATGAATATATTCTCTCACATGGTCTCCGGAGGAATAGTGAACCATTAGTGGCCCCACCAGCAATAGCGACCCCCATAATGACTTCAGTAGTAGCAATAGTGACCCCCATAATGACTACAGTAGTAGCAATAGTGACCCGCATAATGACTTCAGTAGTAGTGATAGTGACCCCCATAATGACTTCAGTAGTAGTAATAGTGACCCCCATAATGACTTCAGTAGTAGTAATAGTGACCCCCATAATGACTTCAGTAGTAGTAATAGTGACCCCCATAATGACTTCAGTAGTAGCAATAGTGACCCCCATAATGACTACAGTAGTAGCAATAGTGACCCGCATAATGACTTCAGTAGTAGTAATAGTGACCCCCATAATGACTTCAGTAGTAGTAATAGTGACCCCCATAATGACTTCAGTAGTAGTAATAGTGACCCCCATAATGACTTCAGTAGTAGTAATAGTGACCCCCATAATGACTTCAGTAGTAGCAATAGTGACCCCCATAATGACTTCAGTAGTAGTAATAGTGACCCCCATAATGACTTCAGTAGTAGTAATAGTGACCCCCATAATGACTTCAGTAGTAGCAATAGTGACCCCCATAATGACTTCAGTAGTAGCAATAGTGACCCCCATAATGACTTCAGTAGTAGTAATAGTGACCCCCATAATGACTTCAGTAGTAGTAATAGTGACCCCCATAATGACTTCAGTAGTAGCAATAGTGACCCCCATAATGACTTCAGTAGTAGTAATAGTGACCCCCATAATGATTCAGTAGTAGTAATAGTGACCCCCATAATGACTTCAGTAGTAGTAATAGTGACCCCCATAATGACTTCAGTAGTAGCAATAGTGACCCCCATAATGACTTCAGTAGTAGTAATAGTGACCCCCATAATGACTTCAGTAGTAGTAATAGTGACCCCCATAATGACTTCAGTAGTAGTAATAGTGACCCCCATAATGATTCAGTAGTAGTAATAGTGACCCCCATAATGATTCAGTAGTAGCAATAGTGACCCCCATAATGATTCAGTAGTAGCAATAGTGACCCCCATAATGATTCAGTAGTAGCAATAGTGACCCCCATAATGACTTCAGTAGTAGCAATAGTGACCCCCATAATGACTTCAGTAGTAGCAATAGTGACCCCCATAATGACTTCAGTAGTAGCAATAGTGACCCCCATAATGACTTCAGTAGTAGTAATAGTGACCCCCATAATGACTTCAGTAGTAGCAATAGTGACCCCCATAATGACTTCAGTAGTAGTAATAGTGACCCCCATAATGACTTCAGTAGTAGTAATAGTGACCCCCATAATGACTTCAGTAGTAGCAATAGTGACCCCCATAATGACTACAGTAGTAGCAATAGTGACCCCCATAATGACTTCAGTAGTAGTAATAGTGACCCCCATAATGACTTCAGTAGTAGCAATAGTGACCCCCATAATGACTTCAGTTTGTCACTGTAGGGTTTAAAACTAAAATATAACTTTTATTAAATCTTTATAAAAAAGAACTTGATGAACAAGTCTCAAATAGGACACACATAGCTAAAAGAGAGTACTCCTTAAACAAAATTCCCAGAGATGACGGAATGGCCGTATTTCGGGATAGAGAATTTAAAGCTATACAGCTTTAAAAGGAGTAGACCATAGAAGGTTCAAAACAATCAGTGATTTGCTACAGAATTATGTAGTGTAGCTATAACCTTTTACTCAGTTTAGCCGCCAGCCTACCACAGAGGCTGGTGCTGCTACCTTCTCTCGTTCTTATTGCTTTCTAGGGGGGAATCTCTGGGGGATATTTAACCCTTTGAATGCTAGCATCGTCTACCTCTCCTTTACCTTTACAACTTCCGCTACAATCTAATTTTTGTCGAGCAGTTTAAGGACGTTGTTTACTGACTTTTTGACGTCCAGATATGGAATTTGGTTCCTGATGACGCTACTCTAACTGTAGCAGAAACGCGTCGAACCGCGTAATTTTTCTTAAGAAGTGACGTCCTAAGACTATTCCATATAATTGATGGATTATCTTTCCTCTCCTTATTTTGGATTGGAAGTAATCAATTTTGGAATTTTTTCTAAGTTATCAATGGTCTATTCTCCATCAGATATAGCCACATGGGAAGTTATCTATATATAGTGGACTAGATCTGGGAGGAGTGGATCTTCTCTTTTCTGCTGAGATTACCCTGAAGTCTCTATTGGAGTGCAATTTAGAGGGATTTATGTATACCTCTGTGCACTAAACTAGGCTGGGGTAACGTGTGAGGTTCCAAAAATTCTGAACCCAATCACCGAGTTAACCCCTCGATTAGAGGGCTACGGAGTCTTCTCGAGGTTGTTGGTGTTCTGAGAAACTTCTGAACGTACTAGCTAGTTTGACCCTTTGAGTAAAAGGTTATAGCTACACTACATAATTCTGTAGCAAATCACTGATTGTTTTGAACCTTCTATGGTCTACTCCTTTTAAAGCTGTATAGCTTTAAATTCTCTATCCCGAAATACGGCCATTCCGTCATCTCTGGGAATTTTGTTTAAGGAGTACTCTCTTTTAGCTATGTGTGTCCTATTTGAGACTTGTTCATCAAGTTCTTTTTTATAAAGATTTAATAAAAGTTATATTTTAGTTTTGAACCCTACAGTGACAAATTCAGTTTGACCATCTGGTGTTCCTCCTGCTCCAGTGATTTCCCATAATGACTTCAGTAGTAGCAATAGTGACCCCCATAATGACTTCAGTAGTAGCAATAGTGACCCCCATAATGACTTCAGTAGTAGCAATAGTGACCCCCATAATGACTTCAGTAGTAGCAATAGTGACCCCCATAATGACTTCAGTAGTAGCAATAGTGACCCCCATAATGACTTCAGTAGTAGCAATAGTGACCCCCATAATGACTTCAGTAGTAGCAATAGTGACCCCCATAATGACTTCAGTAGTAGTAATAGTAACCTTGCTACTGCTAAATTAACATTGCCCATAAACAATAAATGCCGGCATCGGCCTGTGGACCTCATTACCGGCTGGGCTGGTGGTGTACTGACCCTACTGCCAGCATGCTCTGACAAGCGGCGGCTGACTCTGTTGGGAGGCCGCTGTCTATAGGAATGAAGATGGCCTCCCCCAGATCGTTTGGTTCACACGTCGCTTTCTCTTCTGTTGCAGCTCTGCAGTTGATCAAAGACTTAATGAAGTCTGAGGTTCAGTCGGCGCTGCTGCAAGGAATCGTAACGCTGCTGAGACCTTCACGAAAAGACGGAGTCAAGACGAAACCACAGATCTTAGAAGGTGAACGACCGCTCTGCAGAGAAGGCTGCTCCCCAATGTAGCATCTCATACATATCGGCCATCTGTAACGCGGCTACTTAGAGGGGAGCTCAGGTGTCTTCATTTTACACGGAGCGATTAGCGCCCGAATAATCGCTGACGTAGTGAGTTTGGGCGATAGTCGATCGGTAAACATGCGGCCACCAACAGGCACTGAGCAAGAAATCGCTCACTTGTTGGAGTCTCTTGGTTTTTAGCTCATCCGAAAAGCCAAGCGACTGTTGGTCCATGTAATCCGGCGGCCCTTTGTCGGTGACTGAAGGCCTTTTTACAGCGCTCCGCATCCTGCTCCGCTGTGAAAGTCCGGGAGCCATCCCACATAAAGGTACCTCAGTGACATAACATTTCCACACACATTGGTGAGAATGGTCCAGACAAACATCTATTTCTGGAAACATAGACATTATTGGCCCCCCCAAAACATTAAAGGGACACGTGTCCTTGATGGCATGAGCGCTGATCCGGGGGTGGTAAGACAGTCTATCAGTGTTACCGTCCTGGGGAACCCCTACGAGTGCAGTCAGCACCTTGATTTCTGTCTCTTGCTGTATTGTGTGCGCAGAAGTCAATGGTCTGTTCATTGTCTTCTCTCTTAGATCCGTCTGCACCCCAGTTGTCAAACCCTTTACCCGTCTTCATCCAGCAGGCCGCCTGTGCCCGGACCATAGGGTGAGTACAGACCGCTGATGTCTCCTGTGTTCATCTCCATATCAAACACTTTGGATAAGTCCAGATACACAAGATCCAGTGACTCCCGGTCCAGTCTAGAGCTTACCTCCTCATGGAAGCTGATCGGGTTGGTGTGACAGGAGCGATCTCTCATAAACCCGCTGGTACGGAGTTATACAGCTGTTTTCGTTGAGGCCCCCCAAGATGGCGTCTCTTAGAGACCCTTCAAACATTTTACCCACTGTTAGTACAAATAAATATAGTTGCTAGCATGTATGTCTTTAGGTTTTCAAATTGTTTCTATTCGAGCTCGAACCAACTTGCAGATCACAGACTCATGAGTTGTGATAGGAAGTCATCTGATTTACTGCATTACCAACCAGCTACATATACACAAAAGACATTTGCTATGAGGCTAGAACACGCCTCACTTGTAATTCTAGTTTATTATATTTCATTTATCATTGGTTCGTAAAACTAAACTAGAGTATTAATATCTTAGTAGTCAGGCAGACCCCTCAAGTGGAGTGGAACTATGGGTAGTAGATTACTCAAAACAAAGATGTATAAACAATAAGATCTACTTCTTCCCCCTGACACAAGCCTACCAGTCTGGACATTTTGTCTGATCAAGGCCTTTTTGAATTGTTTTTGCATGTCTGTAAAATTCTTGTTAAAGGAAAATGACAATGATGACAGAAACCAAAACATACAAGATGGATTCATATTTACTGCTCTAACACCCACTATAGAAATAAGACTTACCAGCCTGTGGTTTCCAGGGTCGATTTTATTTATTTATTTTTTTTACCCTTTTTTGAATATCGGGGCCACACGGCTATGCGCCGATCTAGTGGAATAAACCCCATCACTTTAGAGTCTTTAAATAGACAACCCCTAGTTTCGGGGGTGTATACCATCAGGACCCATCGATTTGTCTATTTTTAATCTTTTTTTAAGACAGCTTTGCACTTCTTCCTGTTAGACTGGGGACATTTAGTGGAGAGTTTACTTTATCACTCTGCATCTCATCTGACATTTCATTTTCCACTGTGAATACACTGGAGAATATAATAATAATCTTTATTTGTATAGCGCCATCATATTCCGCAGCGCTTACATAGACCGGGGGATACAGAAAGACAAAAGTACAAACATTACAGAACCGCGGTTACATAGTAATCAGCTGATGGAAACAATAGGGGTGCTGGTCCTGCTCCAACGAGCTTACATACTACAAGTAATGGGGGGATACAGAAGGTAAAGGGGCTGGAGATGTGCACGGTATGGGGGGGTGGAGATGGGCACGGTATGGGGGGCTGGAGATGTGCACCGTATGGGGGGGTGGAGATGGGCACGGTATGATGGGGTGGAGATTTGAGGGATTCTATGCAGATAGACAATGGTCAGATATTTAGCTGTGTGACGGTATAAACGGTGTGACTGCAGGAGCGGTTTATGACGGCTAGCAGGGATTGCAGTCAGTAGGTCAGGGAGCATGTTATCAGGCGGAGTACAGAGGGGTTTGTTTAGGGAATGCGGTATGCCTCCCTGAAGAGGTGCGTTTTTAGAGCACGCCTGAAGTTCTGCGAGTCCTGGATTGCCCAGGTAGCCTTTGGTAGTGCGTTCCAGAGGACCGGTGCTGCTCTGGAGAAGTCGTGAAGGCGGAAATGAGAAGTTCGAATTAAAGGGGCGCTCAGTCTAGTTTTGTTAGCAGAGCGGAGAGCCCGGGCTGGGTGATGGATTGAGATGAGGGAGGCAATATAGGGGGCGCTGCGCTGTGGAGGGCTTTGTGGATGAAGGTAGCGAGTTTAAATTATTTAAGTGTTGGAGATGTTACTGGCTGCACTCTGGGGGACATATAATGTGTTGGAGGTGTTACTGGCCGCACTCTGGGGGACATATAATGTGTTGGAGGTGTTAATGGCTGCACTCTGGGGGACATATAATGTGTTGGAGGTGTTACTGGCCGCACTCTGGGGGACATATAATGTGTTGGAGATGTTACTGGCCGCACTCTGGGGGACATATAATGTGTTGGAGATGTTACTGGCCGCACTCTGGGGGACATATAATGTGTTGGAGATGTTACTGGCCGCACTCTGGAGAACATATAATGTGTTGGAAATATTACTGGCCGCACTCTGGAGGACATATAATGTGTTAGAGAGGTTACTGGCCGCACTCTGGGGGACATATAATGTGTTGGAGATGTTACTGGCTGCACTCAGGGGGACATATAATGTGTTGGAGATGTTACTGGCCGCACTCTGGGGGACATATAATGTGTTGGAGATGTTACTGGTCGCACTCTGGGGGACATATATTGTGCTGCAGATGTTACTGGCCGCACTCTGGGGGACATATATTGTGCTGGAGATGTTACTGGACGCACTCTGGGGGACATATAATGTGTTGGAGATGTTACTGGCCGCACTCTGGGGGACATATAATGTGTTGGAGATGTTACTGGTTGCCCTCTGGGGGACATATAATGTGTTGGAGATGTTACTGGCCGCACTCTGGAGAACATATAATGTGTTGGAAATGTTACTGGCCGCACTCTGGGGGACATATAATGTGTTGGAGATGTTACTGGCTGCACTCTGGTGGACACCTATTGTGTTGGAGATGTTACTGGCTGCACTCTGGGGGACATATAATGTGTTGGAGGTGTTACTGGCCGCACTCTGGGGGACATATAATGTGTTGGAGATGTTACTGGCTGCACTCTGGGGGACATATAATGTGTTGGAGATGTTACTGGCCGCACTCTGGGGGACATATAATGTGTTGGAGATGTTACTGGCTGCACTCTGGGGGACATATAATGTGTTGGAGATGTTACTGGCCGCACTCTGGGGGACATATAATGTGTTGGAGATGTTACTGGTTGCCCTCTGGGGGACATATAATGTGTTGGAGATGTTACTGGTTGCCCTCTGGGGGACATATAATGTGTTGGAGAGGTTACTGGCTGCACTCTAGGGGACATATAATATGTTGTAGACATTACTGGCCGCACTCTGGGGGACATATAATGTGTTGGAGATGTTACTGGCTGCACTCTGGGGGACATATAATGTGTTGGAGATGTTACTGGACGCACTTTGGGGGACATATAATGTGTTGGAGATGTTACTGGCCGCACTCTGGGGGACATATAATGTGTTGGAGATGTTACTGGCCGCACTCTGGGGGACATATAATGTGTTGGAGATGTTACTGGCCGCACTCTGGGGGACATATAATGTGTTGGAGATGTTACTGGTCGCACTCTGGGGGACATATAATGTGTTGGAGATGTTACTGGCCGCACTCTGGGGGACATATAATGTGTTGGAGATGTTACTGGCCGCACTCTGGGGGACATATAATGTGTTGGAGATGTTACTGGCCGCACTCTGGGGGACATATAATGTGTTGGAGATGTTACTGGCCGCACTCTGGAGAACATATAATGTGTTGGAAATATTACTGGCCGCACTCTGGAGGACATATAATGTGTTAGAGAGGTTACTGGCCGCACTCTGGGGGACATATAATGTGTTGGAGATGTTACTGGCTGCACTCAGGGGGACATATAATGTGTTGGAGATGTTACTGGCCGCACTCTGGGGGACATATAATGTGTTGGAGATGTTACTGGTCGCACTCTGGGGGACATATATTGTGCTGCAGATGTTACTGGCCGCACTCTGGGGGACATATATTGTGCTGGAGATGTTACTGGACGCACTCTGGGGGACATATAATGTGTTGGAGATGTTACTGGCCGCACTCTGGGGGACATATAATGTGTTGGAGATGTTACTGGTTGCCCTCTGGGGGACATATAATGTGTTGGAGATGTTACTGGCCGCACTCTGGAGAACATATAATGTGTTGGAAATGTTACTGGCCGCACTCTGGGGGACATATAATGTGTTGGAGATGTTACTGGCTGCACTCTGGTGGACACCTATTGTGTTGGAGATGTTACTGGCTGCACTCTGGGGGACATATAATGTGTTGGAGGTGTTACTGGCCGCACTCTGGGGGACATATAATGTGTTGGAGATGTTACTGGCTGCACTCTGGGGGACATATAATGTGTTGGAGATGTTACTGGCCGCACTCTGGGGGACATCTAATGTGTTGGAGATGTTACTGGCTGCACTCTGGGGGACATATAATGTGTTGGAGATGTTACTGGCCGCACTCTGGGGGACATATAATGTGTTGGAGATGTTACTGGTTGCCCTCTGGGGGACATATAATGTGTTGGAGATGTTACTGGTTGTCCTCTGGGGGACATATAATGTGTTGGAGAGGTTACTGGCTGCACTCTAGGGGACATATAATATGTTGTAGACATTACTGGCCGCACTCTGGGGGACATATAATGTGTTGGAGATGTTACTGGCTGCACTCTGGGGGACATATAATGTGTTGGAGATGTTACTGGACGCACTTTGGGGGACATATAATGTGTTGGAGATGTTACTGGCCGCACTCTGGGGGACATATAATGTGTTGGAGATGTTACTGGCCGCACTCTGGGGGACATATAATGTGTTGGAGATGTTACTGGCCGCACTCTGGGGGACATATAATGTGTTGGAGATGTTACTGGTCGCACTCTGGGGGACATATATTGTGCTGCAGATGTTACTGGCCGCACTCTGGGGGACATATATTGTGCTGGAGATGTTACTGGACGCACTCTGGGGGACATATAATGTGTTGGAGATGTTACTGACCGCACTCTGGGGGACATATAATGTGTTGGAGATGTTACTGGCCACACTCTGGGGGACATATAATGTGTTGGAGATGTTACTGGTTGCCCTCTGGGGGACATATAATGTGTTGGAGATGTTACTGGCCGCACTCTGGAGAACATATAATGTGTTGGAAATGTTACTGGCCGCACTCTGGGGGACATATAATGTGTTGGAGATGTTACTGGCTGCACTCTGGTGGACACCTATTGTGTTGGAGATGTTACTGGCTGCACTCTGGGGGACATATAATGTGTTGGAGGTGTTACTGGCCGCACTCTGGGGGACATATAATGTGTTGGAGATGTTACTGTCCGCACTCTGGGGGACATATAATGTGTTGGAGATGTTACTGGCTGCACTCTGGGGGACATATGTGTTGGAGATGTTACTGGACGCACTTTGGGGGACATATAATGTGTTGGAGATGTTACTGGCTGCACTCTGGGGGACATATAATATGTTGTGGATGTTACTGGCCGCACACTGGGGGACATATAATGTGTTGGAGATGTTACTGGCTGCACTCTGGGGGACATATAATGTGTTGGAGATGTTACTGGCCGCACTCTGGGGGACATATGTGTTGGAGATGTTACTGGTTGCCCTCTGGGGGACATATAATGTGTTGGAGATGTTACTGGCCGCACTCTGGAGAACATATAATGTGTTGGAAATGTTACTGGCCGCACTCTGGGGGACATCTAATGTGTTGGAGATGTTACTGGCCGCACTCTGGGGGACATATAATGTGTTGGAGATGTTACTGACCGCACTCTGGGGGACATATAATGTGTTGGAGATGTTACTGGCCGCACTCTGGGGGACATATAATGTGTTATTGATGTTACTGGCTGCACTCTGGGGGACATATAATGTGTTGTGGATGTTACTGGCCGCACTCTGGGGGACATATAATGTGTTAGAGATGTTACTAGCTGCACTCTGGGGGACATATAATGTGTTGGAGATGTTACTGGCTGCACTCTGGAGGACACATTGTGTTGGAGATGTTACTGGCCGCACTCTGGAGGACATATAATGTGTTGTAGATGTTACTGGCCGCACTCTGGAGGACATATAATGTGTTGCAGATGTTACTGCCTGCACTCTGGGGGACATATAATGTGTTGGAGATGTTGCTGGCCGCACACTGGAGGACATATAATGTGTTGGAGATGTTACTGGCCGCACTTTGGGGGACATATAATGTGTTGGAGATGTTACTGGCTGCACTCTGGGGGACATATAATGTGTTGTGGATGTTACTGGCCGCACTCTGGGGGACATATAATGTGTTGGAGATGTTACTGACCGCACTCTGGGGACATTGGGGACATATAATGTGTTGTGGATGTTACTGGCCGCACTCTGGGGGACATATAATGTGTTGGAGATGTTACTGGCTGCACTCTGGGGGGGGGGGGGGGACATATATGTTGGGGAAAAAAACATGCAAAAATTCCACCATTGTTTTTTTTTGTGTATATTTATTAAAAACGCCAAAATTGGGTACATTTTGAAAAAATGTGTCACTTTTTCACATTTTCAACTAAAACATGTCCCATATTGCACAGATTCTGTACAGATTTTGCTCAGATATGTATTTCCATTTGTTCACTTTATTCTGGAAGCTCGTTTGAAAACCTTTTTTTTTAACCATTTAGCAGACGGACACATGTGACATTAATTATTACCATTTTGAGGAACACTTTGTTTTCTTACACCGAGCCCAGATGGCAGCGGCTCACAGGGGTCAGCATTATAGAGACCCCACAAATGAGCATTTGATAACCTGCCCCCTTACTGCACTCACCGGGGGGCCGGACTGTTTTCTTACCCCACCGTTTCTTAATGCAATTTAGTGGAGAAAAAATAAAATTGTTTTTGCAGATGTCAGTTTTTTTTCTATAATGCACATGAAAATGAGGATTTGCACCCCATACTGGATCCCCCTGTTTGTCTTGTGTTCAGAAACATCCCCATTGTGGCCCTAATCTTCTGTTTGTCTGCACAACGGGGCCCAAATCAAAAGGAGCGTTACACTTCAACTGTCTTTAACTGTAAGGATTGGATCCATGATGGGAGGTGAAACCTTAACTTTTTTTTACTTTTACATCATGTGACTGCGGACCGCGTACCGCGGCTTCCCGTGTAGCCTCCAGGCTCTCGTCAATGTTTGGTAGCCAGGGGCATGGAGATTTTAAATTACCTTGGCAATCCTCATCTTTTGCATCTTTTGCCAATTGTCCGACGGGCGCATGCGCAGAAGCCGGGGTAAAGTCTGCAGATAACTCCGGGGGCCTTAGGTACGTAATTTCATTTCCCCTCACGGATACGATTCCTGAAGGAGATGAAACTTAAACTTGTTTCTCACACTGTTGTTTACTTTTCATGATCACCGTTATCCATTGGATAATGGCGATCACGTGACCAGGGACCGTGTACTGCGGTGCCTGGCGACATCTCCCTGCTTTTGGCTACTCCTACACCTTACATCTGGTGCGAATGCACTGAAGACAGTGTCGGGTCCTGGCAGGACCAGAATACCGCGGGACATCACGGAGGATGGAGGTGAGTAGTTTCAGCTCCCCTCGTGGATCCCATCTGTGAGGGGAGCTGAAACTTTAACTTTAGTTAACTTTTTGTTTACTGTTATGTGATTGCCGTTATCCATTGGATAACGGCAAACACCTGACTGGGGGGTTTAGTGTGGTTGCTCACCACGGCCCCCCCATGATGGCTCCAGGCTACTGGCTACCTCCGGCAGCCAATAGCAGGGAGTTGTGACATTCACAGACCCCGCGGCTTTAATCCCCAGCATGAGCGGGACGTGAAAACACGAATGGGTGGTCACTAAGGGGTTAAAGCTGTTATGGGAATAAATCCTATTCCAGAAGATTTTACTGATCTGCTCCAAATTGGTTATAATGAGAAGCTTCATGCATGAATATATGTATTTGAACTCACGGATGTTATCCGTCAGCCCCCCATACCCTTCTGATTTATTCTGAGGAATACAATCGCTTTATGGACAAGCATTACATCACAAACTAGGAGTTATTGTGCTCATCCGGGATTGGTTAATACTGTGATATGGGAGTTCACACCTTAATAAAGTATCAAAAGTGGAAGAAGCATATAATGTTATCAGTAAATGAGAAGCTCAGCCAATCAGAACGTACAACTGCTCTGTGGGAATCATGAGGGGAGGAAGATGCACGGGCCTAAGGCATTCTGAACACGTTTGTATATGGACACATTTAACCGTTTAACTGCTACCTTTTACTAAGAGAGTAGATATAACAGTATATATATATATATATCTAAGCTGATATAAGAGACACATGATATAAAGCATACAAATATCATTACTACAACAAAGCCCATTAGTGAGGCCAGTAGAAAGGCGTATTGCAGTTCCGAAGGGGTTAGCCTGTGGCTGCCGGGGCATGCTGGGAGTTGCAGTGCTGTCATGTCTGAGGTCCTGGTTGTTCCCGCAGGTTGCTGGCCCGGGGGTCTGCCGAGCTGTGTGACCAGATGATCCAGATGAGGGTCGTGCATCACCTGCTCTTCGTCATGGGGAACACTGAGCACACGGAGAGTCAGAGACAAGCCAGCCGGGCAGTGGAGGTGAGCGCCCGCACTACCACCGCTACCAGTCAGCGAGCGCTTTATAGGAGAGCATCCATGCAAATGAAAAGCTGGAACAATCCCTCTGCAGCGCCACCTAGTGGGAGGCAGCATGTAACAATGACTGATGAGGGGCGATCACCCCCAAACAGCTGCCTGAGGGTGGATTCTGGCCAGTCATTGTTATAGAGAGTTGCTGCCTTCCAGCAGGTGGCGCCGCAGAGGCCTTGTTCCAGCTTACCACTTGCATTTCTAGAAGCTGTGGCTGAATGTTAGGAGATCTCAGACTGCGCCCCTTACATCCTGCGTCCCCGACGGTCACCGCTGACGCTCTTCACACATTTAATCTTGTCATTTTACTGCGCTTACATTCTACTAACCTTGTGATCTCGGCCTTGTACTCCAGTCACCCCCAGAGCTGCACTCTGACATCACTGTGTACAGACCCCTCTGACGGCGTCCTAGCTCGTGCTCGCACACATCCCGCCAGGACTGGGCACTCAGCGCAGCCAATGAGTGTCTGTGATTGGTTCATCTAGCGCTGGCTCTGATTGGCTGAGCATCACCACACTCGCCCAATCAGAGGCAGCGCTTCCTAGAAACAGGGATTCTCTAATCTGCGGCCAGAAGAGATGCAGGGATCGAGAGAAGACACAGCAGAGCTGGACAGCGCCGGAGAAGTGATGTATTCCTTAATTTTCTGCAGATAGGGCTTATTTTTGGGGTAGGGCTTCATTTAAAGCACCCCCTCCACCCTCGAAAATCCTTGCAAGTGGTGCTACAAAGTCACACGACTTTAGTCTAAGCGCCGCTTCATGCGGGAGGATGTGAGGATGAGGACATGGGCGTATTCACTTGCGTGTGGGACACGGACATGCCCTGATTTAAATGGCTATTTAGCCTTATGAGCCCGAGCGGATTTAAACCGCGTGCAAAAAAATGCGCACAAAAATAGAGTAGGTCCAATTTTTTTAAGCACATGTGAAGAAATGCGCGAAAAACGGGCGTGGAGGAACCCATGAAAATCCGTGGAGACTTTTTCTGCATATTGCGCACCAATCCGCCCGTGAAGGAGCCCGGGGTCTACACCACCTCTTAGTCGGCTTAGTTCACGCACAATTCTGCCGTCTTTAGGCCACACCCCTTCTAGAGATGGAAGAACTGTCCAAAAGGGGCTCATTTATGATGCCTCTTCTGCCGGCTTCGTGGCGCAGTTCGTGCTGGAATGGCGGCGTATTATTCTTACGAGATATTTACAACTGATTTGCAGGGAAGAAAATGAAACCTTCCGAGCGGCTCCGCCGAATCTCGTTACTCACAACTGTGGGTGGGGCCTGTCAGATGTTCCCGACACGTTCATAAAGCTGAATGTCGAAAAACGGGCGCAAAAGTAAGCGCAGATTAGACGAAGTAAACCTGCTCTGAATAGCGCTGGGTTGGCGCTCGCTGCACATCTGCTGAATTTGGCGCAACTTTGCGCAGTCTTTCAGCCTCAAGTAAATTTTGGACGCAGTTAGAAAAGGTCTTTCATTTTGGCGCATTTGTGTGGTTTTTAGCACGGTTAAACATTCTTTTTGGCGCTTCCGTCATTTTGGCGCTCGCATCGCTCATTTTTAGAAACTCTTCAAACTTCTTAACATAATTTCAGTATAATAGCGTCCTTAATACGGCGGTGAATCCAGGCGCTCCGCCACTCGTACGCAGAGGTGGACTGGGAGCAAAGTCAAAGAAATTTGCATTTTGGCGCATCTGCGTGAATTTCTGCCTCCTCTGCTGACTGCTTCCTGGCCGCCTGCATCTCTTTCATAAACCATCAAAATTTGGCGCATTTTGCTAATTTTCGACGCAGCTACTACTTTTACTCCCCACATTTACCTCTGTCATAACTCTGGCGCCGATGACGCCTTTATTGATAAATAAGCCCCATAACAAATGTGGCGCAAAACACGACAGACAGTTTAGTGGCGTCATTTGTGCCCATTACTGCGGTATTTTGGATAGTCACGAGCCGCGTTACGCTGCCGCCACGGATCGCTGACTCTCTGGGTCACTTTGCAGTACTTGGCCTCCGTGTCGCCGGTTGTCGAGGACCAACTGAGGATCGCCATCGGGGAGAAGCTCCTCCGGATGCTGATGGTAAGATGGGGGTTATTGTCTTCTGGGGTCCGATAATGGGAGGAAGATGGCGACAGTCTCTTCCAGTTCGGTGACCGCAGGCGCTCGTCTGGACTCCTCCTGGAAACTGTCAGCAAGCAGCGGGGCGGAGTCTTCCTTCCTCTATGGATAATGCTTCCCGCCATGAGGGCGGGTGCGGACCCCTCAGCACGCCGATTACTATACAGAGGGACCACATATTTCGGTCTGGCTGCAGAGGCCGGGGGGCCGGTCCAGTGTGGGTGTAAGCATGGAGGGTACGCTATCTGTGCGCAGGTATAATCCCACCCCCCATATGGGCAGGTCATCACCTGTGCCCCTCCCCCATATACGCTGCCTGCAGCCTTCGTGTGCGAGTAAGTATGGCCGCCTTCTGCGATCCGGCCGCGACCGCTCAGATCTGGAGCTCCATGTGGTAAGCAACACACTTGAACAAGAGCCGCGACCTGCAGACGACGGGTCACAGCGCCTCCCGGTGGCCAGGCTTGCGGTACATTATAATGCGCAGTACCTGCCAAAAATGCTCCAAGGAAGAACAAGCGGCGGCAGGCGATGGGCGCCCGCCTGGTCCGATCCCACAGAGGGACTGATTATGGAGACGTGCCAACCATTCAGCTGTGAACGGCGTCTGTACATGGCGACCGACCCGCTGCTTCCCTATTAACGCCTGCTCGGCTCTACATCTCTACAACCGCCCCGGCTCTGCTGCATCACACCGCCATATTGCAGATGTGAGCGGTACGGTCCGCAGACTGCGGCGCGCCGAGCGTAACCTCATCCATCTTGTGTCCCCGCAGGAGAACGCAGAGACGTTGTATACCAAGTTGGATCCCACGCAAGTGGATGTTCTGCTGTCCAACCAAGTCAGCGTCCCCGGCGGTGAGTGCGGCCGGCCGCCATCGCTCTCGGCTGCCGGAGATCGCAGAGAAGTCCTCATTGACCCCCCCCCCCCCCCTTTTTTTACAGTAAAGGAAGTGACGAAATGACGGCGCCGGAGCAATGGTGGCGACACGGCGGGTGCAGAAGTGGCCGCTGCCAGCAGGACACAGAGGACCCCCCGAGGACGGGCGAAAGGCTCTGCATACTAACGGAGCTGCCTACAATAAAGGAGGTCATGTGACCGGCCGTATCGATTCCTCGCAGTTGCTCTCAGTGTAGAATGTCGCAGAAAAGCCACGAAACTTCAGCCATGATGGAAGCAGCTGCTCTGCCAGAGAGGTCTTGTACTCCAGTCACACCCAGAGCTGTCTTGTACTCCAGTCACACCCAGAGCTGTCTTGTACTCCATTCACACCCAGAGCTGCAGACACAGTTTAGGCTCCACATTGATAAAAAGAGGAGCATTTCAGGGATAGAGGGATGTGGGTAAGAAACAAGGGAGAGGGCAGAGGGGTGCAGGTGGAGCTCATGGGAACCCCAAAAGCCACACAGGTCTGGTACATGCTGCAGCCGGCGTACATGCTCTTCAGATCCGTGAACACATGTAGAGTCGTCCGTATGAGCTGCAGCGGCAGGTCTGTACATCTAGGTGTCCGCTGCGCCACAAGGAGGGCGGAGTCTCAGAGAAACAGGTGCTGGCAGGTAGCTCACCCCTCCTGCACGCCAGTTTCTGCAGCTGCACCCCAGTTTCTGTAGCTCCCCCCTTCTGCACCCCATTTCTGCAGCTGCACCCCAGTTTCTGTAGCTCCCCCCTTCTGCACCCCATTTTCTGCAGCTGCCCCCCAGTTTCTGTAGCTCCCCCCTGCTGCAGCCCAGTGTTTGCAGCTCCCCCTTCTGCACTCGTTTCTGCAGCTCCCCCCTTCTGCACCCCAGTTTCTGCACCCAGTTTCTGCAGCTCCCCCTAGCTGTCCCCCAGTTTCTGCAGCTCCCTCCTCCTGCCCCCCAGTTTCTGCAGCTGCCGCCCGCAGCCCCCCAGTTTCTGCAGCTGCACCCTGCTGCCCCCCAGTTCCTGCAGCTGCCGCATGCTGTCCCCCAGTTTCTGCAGCTGCCGCCTGCTGCTCCCCAGTTTCAGCAGCTGCTCCCTCCTGCACCCGTTTCTGCAGCTCCCCCCTGCTGCCCCTGTTTCTGCAGCTCCCCCCTGCAGCCCCCCAGTTTCTGCAGCTGCCCACTCCTGCACCCCAGTTTCTGCAGTTCCCCTCTCCTGCCCCCCAGTTTCTGCAGCTGCCCCCTAGCTTCTGTAGCTCCCCCCTTCTGCACCCGTTTCTGCAGCTCCCCCCTTCTGCACCCGTTTCTGCAGCTCCCCCCTTCTGCACCCGTTTCTGCAGCTCCCCCCTTCTGCACCCGTTTCTGCAGCTGCCCCCTTCTGCACCCGTTTCTGCAGCTCCCCCCTGCTGTCCCCCAGTTTCTGCAGCTGCCCCCAGCTGTCCCCCACTTTCTGCAGCTCCCCCCTGCTGCCCCCCAGTTCCTGCAGCTGCCTCCTGCTGCCCCCCAGTTTCTGCAGCTCCCCCTTCTGCACCCCGAATTGTGCAGGGTGACACAGAAGGCTCACCCGCCATGGTGTAGTTGTTAGTGGGTGACTGATATGGAGGGATCGGGGTTCACAGTGAGCCCCCCAACAATCAGCAAGTTGCCCCCTGTCTTGTGGATCTCCTGTGGGAGGGGGACAACTTGTAATTGTGGCAGAATCCCTGTAAGCAGCCTGCAGAGCTGCAGTATATAATATTGTGTCGGCGGTGAGGAAGTCGGCCCCCCAGAGCGGCATGCACCGACAGGGCTGACTGTCCTGCTGCTGTTTATGACGCCCCCTGCTGGGGTTCCTCTGTGTTTGCAGGAAGAACTAGAGGAAGAACATTCGGGGTCTTTTACAGCAACTTGTGCCCACGTGACCTCGGTGATCAGGAGCCTCTGTGACGTCTGGTGATTTGCATATTTACCCAGAATGCTCCGGGACGGTGCTCAGCAGTGCCCGTCTCTCCGCTCTCCTTCTGCCGGTGGTCTCCGGTTTGGTAACAGATGAGATACTTTGTATCCGGGCGGCGCGGCCGGTGAGGAGTCCGCAGCACAGGAGCCGCCGCCCTCTCCGTGGGTGTGATGAGCGGCGCCCGGAGCCCGTGCACTGCCGCCCGCCGCCATCTGTATACTCTGGTTTCTCTTCAGATCGAATAAATCTTTCGCCTTTTACTAAAGATTTCCGTGGAGAGGAACAATTATGAGTTTACAGCAATTTTTTTATGCCCGGCGAAAGCTGGGCTGACCTTACAGGGTTAATGATAGAGATGTGGGGGCTGGGCTGACCTTACAGGGTTAATGATAGAGCTGTGGGGGCTGGGCTGTCCTTACAGGGTTAATGATAGAGATGTGGGGGCTGGGCTGACCTTACAGGGTTAATGATAGAGATGTGGGGGGCTGGGCTGACCTTACAGGGTTAATGATAGAGATGTGGGGGGCTGGGCTGACCTTTCAGGGTTAATGATAGAGATGTGGGGGCTGGGCTGACCTTACAGGGTTAATAATAGAGATGTGGGGGCTGGGCTGACCTTACAGGGTTAATAATAGAGATGTGGGGGCTGGGCTGACCTTACAGGGTTAATAATAGAGCTGTGGGGGGCTGGGCTGACCTTACAGGGTTAATAATAGAGATGTGGGGGCTGGGCTGTCCATATAGGGTTAATGATAGAGTTGTGGGGGGCTGGGCTGACCTTACAGGGTTAATGATAGAGTTGTGGGGGCTGGGCTGTCCTTATAGGTGTAATGATAGAGATGTGGGGGGCTGGGCTGACCTTACAGGGTTAATAATAGAGAGGTGGGGGCTAGACTGACCTTATAGGGGTAATGATAGAGTTGTGGGGGGCTGGGCTGACCTTACAGGGTTAATGATAGAGTTGTGGGGGCTGGGCTGACCTTACAGGGTTAATGATAATTGTGGGGGCTGCGCTGTCCTTATAGGGTTAATGATAGAGTTGCGGGGGCTGGGCTGACCTTATAGGGGTAATGATAGAGATGTGGGGGCTGGGCTGACCTTACAGGGTTAATGATAATTGTGGGGGCTGCGCTGTCCTTATAGGGGTAATGATAGAGCTGTGGGGGCTGGGCTGACCTTACAGGGTTAATGATAGAGATGTGGGGGCTGGGCTGACCTTACAGGGTTAATGATAGAGATGTGGGGGCTGGGCTGACCTTATAGGGGTAATGATAGAGTTGTGGGGGCTGGGCTGACCTTACAGGGTTAATGATAATTGTGGGGGCTGCGCTGTCCTTATAGGGGTAATGATAGAGCTGTGGGGGCTGGGCTGACCTTACAGGGTTAATGATAGAGATGTGGGGGCTGGGCTGACCTTACAGGGTTAATGATAGAGATGTGGGGGCTGGGCTGACCTTATAGGGGTAATGATAGAGTTGTGGGGGCTGGGCTGACCTTACAGGGTTAATGATAGAGATGTGGGGGCTGGGCTGTCCTTATAGGGTTAATGATAGAGTTGTGGGGGCTGGGCTGACCTTACAGGGTTAATGATAGAGTTGTGGGGGCTGGGCTGTCCTTATAGGGTTAATGATAGAGTTGTGGGGGGCTGGGCTGACCTTACAGGGTTAATGATAGAGATGTGGGGGCTGGGCTGACCTTACAGGGTTAATGATACAGTTGTGGGGGCTGGGCTGACCCTTACAGGGTTAATGATAGAGCTGTGGAGGCTGGGCTGTCCTTACAGGGTTAATGATAGAGTTGTGGGGGCTGGGCTGTCCTTATAGGGTTAATGATAGCGTTCTGGGGGGCTGGGCTGTCCGTATAGGGTTAATGATAGAGCTGTGAGGGCTGGGCTGTCCATACAGGGTTAACCTTTTCCAATCCACTGTCTGATGTCTACCTACATTCTGATTGAAGCTTGATCAGATACAGACGGGATGTACAGCTCCAATGTCAGAAGTCATCCAACAGGGTATTCTTTCCGTCTACTGGCAGCCACTCTGCTGTCGGAGCCTCTCTGGCGCACACACTGGCTTTAGCCAGCAGATGGCGTCGTTGTATAACAGCAAAAAGAGAAAGATTTTTAGGAAATCCTGAATTCAAAATTGGATTGGAAAGGGTTAATGATAAAGGAGTGGGAGGCTGGGACAGGAGAATTACAGACGAGTTGGGATACAGAGGGGATGAGATACAGAGGGGATGAGATACAGATGAGATACCGACAGGATGAGATACAGACGGATTGGGATGGAGAGGGGATGAGATACAGAGTGGATGAGATACAGATGAGATACAGACAGGATGAGATACAGACGGGTTGCGATACAGATGAGATACAGATGGGTTGGGATACAGACGGGATGAGATACAGATGAGATACAGACAGGTTGGGATACAGAGGTATCCATATTTCATGCTTCCATGTAAACAGATTCGCCGTTTTTCGGTCTTGCGGTTGGGAAGACACGGATGAAGTACGGATAGGAAGTGCGCTGAAAGAGTCCTTATAAGGTCAGAGAGCGACTCGCAGGGCCGTTACCTTCCAGGAGGAGGCGCTGCTGAGGATTCCAGCACCTGATCACTGTACTCCATGGAAAGGTCCTACTGAGAGACATGTGACCTCATTATGAGCGGACATGGACGCCCCGCGCTGATTAGATGGTCAGCTCAGTGGTCACAGGGACCTGCTGAATGTACAAGTGTCTGGGCATAAGGGGTTAACTGTGCACCCCGATTATATGACTGGGGGAACTACTGCAAGCCGGATTCTGCACCTGCCGCTGCTGCACCTGTTTCTGCAGCTCCCCCTCTTGCCCCCCAGTTTCTGCAGCTGCCCCCTTTTGCACCCCAGTTTCTGCAGCTCCCCCTCCTGCACCCCAGTTTCTGCAGCTACCACCTGCTGCCCCCCAGTTTCTGCAGCCCCCCAGTTTCTGCAGCTGCCCCCTCCTGCCCCCCAGTTTCTGCAGCTACCGCCTGCTGCCCCCCAGTTTCTGCAGCTCCCCCCTGCTGTCCCCCAGTTTCTGCAGCTGCCCCCAGCTGTCCCCCACTTTCTGCAGCTCCCCCCTGCTGCCCCCCAGTTCCTGCAGCTGCCGCCTGCTGCCCCCCAGTTTCTGCAGCTGCCCCCTCCTGCACCCCGAATTGTGCAGGGTGACACAGAAGGCTCACCTGCCATGGTGTAGTTGTTGGTGGGTGACTGATATGGAGGGATCAGGGTTCACAGTGAGCCCCCCAACAATCAGCAAGTTCCCCCCTGTCTTGTGGATCTCCTGTGGGAGGGGGACAACTTGTAATTGTGGCAGAATCCCTCTAAGCAGCCTGCAGAGCTGCAGTATATAATATTGTGTCGGCGGTGAGGAAGTCGGCCCCCCAGAGCGGCATGCACCCACAGGGCTGACTGTCCTGCTGCTGTTTATGACGCCCCCTGCTGGGGTTCCTCTGTGTGTGCAGGAAGAACTAGAGGAAGAACATTCGGGGTCTTTTACAGCAACTTGTGCCCACGTGACCTCGCTGATCAGGAGCCTCTGTGACGTCTGGTGATTTGCATATTTACCCAGAATGCTCCGGGACGGTGCTCAGCAGTGCCCGTCTCTCCGCTCCCCTTCTGCCGGTGGTCTCCGGTTTGGTAACAGATGAGATACTTTGTATCCGGGCGGCGCGGCCGGTGAGGAGTCCGCAGCACAGGAGCCGCCGCCCTCTCCGTGGGTGTGATGAGCGGCGCCCGGAGCCCGTGCACTGCCGCCCGCCGCCATCTGTATACTCTGGTTTCTCTTCAGATCGAATAAATCTTTCGCCTTTTACTAAAGATTTCCGTGGAGAGGAACAATTATGAGTTTACAGCAATTTTTTGATGCCCGGCGAAAGCTGGGCTGACCTTACAGGGTTAATGATAGAGATGTGGGGGCTGGGCTGACCTTACAGGGTTAATAATAGAGATGTGGGGGCTGGGCTGACCTTGCAGGGTTAATGATAGAGCTGTGGGGGCTGGGCTGACCTTACAGGGTTAATGATAGAGATGTGGGGGCTGGGCTGACCTTACAGGATTAATAATAGAGATGTGGGGGCTGGGCTGACCTTACAGGGTTAATGATAGAGATGTGGGGGCTGTCTGTCCTTACAGGGTTAATAATAGAGATGTGGGGGGCTGGGCTGACCTTACAGGGTTAATGATAGAGATGTGGGGGGCTGGGCTGTCCTTGCAGGGTTAATGATAGAGTTGTGGAGGCTGGGCTGACCTTACAGGGTTAATGATATAGCTGTGGGGGCTGGGCTGTCCTTACAGGGTTAATGATAGAATTGTGGGGGGCTGGGCTGTCCTCACAGGGTTAATGATAGTTGTGGGGGCTGAGCTGTCCTTACAGGGTTAATGATAGAGCTGTGGGGGGCTGGGCTGTCCTTACAGGGTTAATGATAGAGCTGTGGGGGGCTGGGCTGACCTTACAGGGTTAATGATAGCGTTCTGGGGGGCTGGGCTGTCCGTATAGGGTTAATGATAGAGCTGTGAGGGCTGGGCTGTCCATACAGGGTTAACCTTTTCCAATCCACTGTCTGATGTCTACCTACATTCTGATTGAAGCTTGATGAGATACAGACGGGATGTACAGCTCCAATGTCAGAAGACATCCAACAGGGTATTCTTTCCGTCTACTGCCAGCCACTCTGCTGTCGGAGCCTCTCTGGCGCACACACTGGCTTTAGCCAGCAGATGGCACCGTTGTATAACAGCAAAAAGAGAAAGATTTTTAGGAAATCCTGAATCCAAAATTGGATTGGAAAGGGTTAATGATAAAGGAGTGGGAGGCTGGGACAGGAGAATTACAGACGAGTTGGGATACAGAGGGGATGAGATACAGAGGGGATGAGATACAGATGAGATACAGACAGGATGAGATACAGACGGATTGGGATGGAGAGGGGATGAGATACAGAGTGGATGAGATACAGATGAGATACAGACAGGATGAGATACAGACGGGTTGCGATACAGATGGGTTGGGATACAGACGGGATGAGATACAGATGAGATACAGACAGGTTGGGATACAGATGAGATACAGATACAGACAGGTTGGGATACAGAGGGGATGAGATACAGATGAGATACAGATGGGTTGGGATACAGAGGGGATGAGATACAGATGGGTTGGGATACAGACGGGATAAGATACAGATGAGATACAGACAGGTTGGGATACAGATGAGATACAGACGGGTTGGGATACAGAGAGGATGAGATACAGATGAGATACAGACAGGTTGGGATACAGAGGGGATGAGATACAGATGAGATACAGACAGGTTGGGATACAGAGGGGATGAGATACAGACGGGTTGGGATCCAGAGGTATCAATATTTCATGCTTCCATGTAAACAGATTCGCCGTTTTTCGGTCTTGCGGTTGGGAAGACACGGATGAAGTACGGATAGGAAGTGCGCTGAAAGAGTCCTTATAAGGTCAGAGAGCGACTCGCAGGGCCGTTACCTTCCAGGAGGAGGCGCTGCTGAGGATTCCAGCACCTGATCACTGTACTCCATGGAAAGGTCCTACTGAGAGACATGTGACCTCATTATGAGCGGACATGGACGCCCCGCGCTGATTAGATGGTCAGCTCAGTGGTCACAGGGACCTGCTGAATGTACAAGTGTCTGGGCATAAGGGGTTAACTGTACACCCCGATTATATGACTGGGGGAACTACTGCAAGCCGGATTCTGCACCTGCCGCTGCTGCACCTGTTTCTACAGCTCCCCCTTTTGCACCCCAGTTTCTGCAGCTCCCCCTCCTGCATCCCAGTTTCTGCAGCTACCACCTGCTGCCCCCCAGTTTCTGCAGCTGCCCCCTCCTGCACCCCAGTTTCTGCAGCTACCGCCTGCTGCCCCCCAGTTTCTGCAGCTCCCCCCTGCTGTCCCCCAGTTTCTGCAGCTGCCCCCAGCTGTCCCCCACTTTCTGCAGCTCCCCCCTGCTGCCCCCCAGTTCCTGCAGCTGCCGCCTGCTGTCCCCCAGTTTCTGCAGCTGCCCCCTCCTGCACCCCAGTTTCTGCAGCTACCGCCTGCTGCCCCCCAGTTTCTGCAGCTCCCCCCTGCTGTCCCCCAGTTTCTGCAGCTGCCCCCAGCTGTCCCCCACTTTCTGCAGCTCCCCCCTGCTGCCCCCCAGTTCCTGCAGCTGCCGCCTGCTGTCCCCCAGTTACTGCAGCTGCCGCCTGCTGACCCCCACTTTCTGCAGCTGCCCCCTCCTGCACCCCGAATTGTGCAGGGTGACACAGAAGGCTTACCCGCCATGGTGTAGTTGTTGGTGGGTGACTGATATGGAGGGATCGGGGTTCACAGTGAGCCCCCCAACAATCAGCAAGTTCCCCCCTGTCTTGTGGATCTCCTGTGGGAGGGGGACAACTTGTAATTGTGGCAGAATCCCTCTAAGCAGCCTGCAGAGCTGCAGTATATAATATTGTGTCGGCGGTGAGGAAGTCGGCCCCCCAGAGCGGCATGCACCGACAGGGCTGACTGTCCTGCTGCTGTTTATGACGCCCCCTGCTGGGGTTCCTCTGTGCGTGCAGGAAGAACTAGAGGAAGAACATTCGGGGTCTTTTACAGCAACTTGTGCCCACGTGACCTCGCTGATCAGGAGCCTCTGTGACGTCTGGTGATTTGCATATTTACCCAGAATGCTCCGGGACGGTGCTCAGCAGTGCCCGTCTCTCTCCGCTCTCCTTCTGCCGGTGGTCTCCGGTTTGGTAACAGATGAGATACTTTGTATCCGGGCGGCGCGGCCCGTGAGGAGTCCGCAGCACAGGAGCCGCCGCCCTCTCCGTGGGTGTGATGAGCGGCGCCCGGAGCCCGTGCACTGCCGCCCGCCGCCATCTGTATACTCTGGTTTCTCTTCAGATCGAATAAATCTTTCGCCTTTTACTAAAGATTTCCGTGGAGAGGAACAATTATGAGTTTACAGCAATTTTTTGATGCCCGGCGAAAGCTGGGCTGACCTTACAGGGTTAATGATAGAGATGTGGGGGCTGGGCTGACCTTACAGGGTTAATAGAGATGTGGGGGGCTGGGCTGACCTTACAGGGTTAATGATAGAGCTGTGGGGGCTGGGCTGACCTTACAGGGTTAATGATAGAGATGTGGGGGCTGGGCTGACCTTACAGGGTTAATGATAGAGATGTGGGGGGCTGGGCTGACCTTACAGGGTTAATGATAGAGTTGTGGGGGTTGGGCTGACCTTACAGGGTTAATGATAGAGTTGTGGGGGCTGGGCTGACCTTACAAGGTTAATGATAGAGATGTGGGGGGCTGGGCTGTCCTTACAGGGTTAATGATGCAGTTGTGGGGGGCTGGGCTGACATTACAGGGTTAATGATGCAGTTGTGGGGGGCTGGGCTGTCCTTACACCCCTCAGTACTACTATATTCCGTGGCTCACGGTCACGTCCTGGGTCTATGTAAGCGCTGCAAAATAAGTTGGTGCTATACAAATAGGGACTCTTCTTATCTCCCCATCGGCTCAGTAGCGGTCGCAGGGCTCAGTACCGCTCGCAGGGCTCGGTAGCGGTCGCAGGGCTCAGTAGCGGTCGCAGCGTCAGTAGCGGTCGCAGGGCTCAGTAGCGCTCGCAGGCTCAGTAGCGCTCGCAGGGCTCAGTAGCGGTCGCAGGGTTCGGTAGCGGTCGCAGGGTTCGGTAGCGGTCGCAGGGCTCGGTAGCGGTCGCAGGGCTCGGTAGCGGTTGCAGGCTCGGTAGCGGTTGCAGCGTCAGTAGCGGTCGCAGGGCTCAGTAGCGCTCGCAGGGCTCAGTAGCGGTCGCAGGGTTCGGTAGCGGACGCAGGGTCCGGTAGCGGTCGCAGGGCTCGGTAGCGGTCGCAGGGCTCGGTAGCGGTCGCAGGGCTCAGAAGCGGTCGCAGGGCTCAATAGCGGTCGCAGGGCTCAGTAGCGGTCGCAGGGCTCGGTAGCGGTCGCATGGCTCGGTAGCGGTCGCAGGGCCCGGTAGCGGTCGCAGGGCTCGGTAGCGGTCGCAGCGTCAGTAGCGGTCGCAGGGCTCAGTAGCGGTCGCAGGGTCAGTAGCGGTCGCAGAGCTCAGTAGCGGTTGCAGGCTCAGTAGTGGTCGCAGGGCTCAGCAGCGGTCGCAGGGCTCAGCAGCGGTCGCAGGGCTCAATAGCGGTCGCAGGGCTCAGTAGCGGTCGCAGGGCTCAGTAGCGGTCGCAGGGATCGTTAGCGGTCGCAGGGCTCGGTAGCGGTCGCAGGACTCAGTAGCGGTTGCAGCGTCAGTAGCGGTCGCAGGCCTCAGTAGCGGTCGCAGGGCTCAGTAGCGGTCGCAGGCTTAGTAGCGGTCGCAGGGCTCAGTAGCGGTCGGAGGGTTCAGTAGCGGTCGGAGGGTTCAGTAGCGGTCGCAGCGCTCGGTCGCGGTTGCAGGGCTCGGTAGCGGTCGCAGGGCTCAGTAGCGATTGCAGGGCTCGGTAGCGGTCGCAGGGCTCAGTCGCGGTCGCAGCGTCAGTAGCGGTCGCAGGGCTCAGTAGCAGTCGCAGGGCTCAGTAGCGGTCGGAGGGCTCAGTAGCGGTCGCAGGGCTCAGTAGCGCTTGCAGGGTCAGTAGCGGTCTCAGGGCTCAGTAGCGCTCGCAGGCTCAGTAGCGGTTGCAAGGCTCAGTAGCGGTCGCAGGGCTCAGTAGCGGTCGCAGCGTCAGTAGCGGTCGCAGTGCTCAGTAGCAGTCGCAGGGCTCAGTAGCGGTCGCAGGGCTCAGTAGCGCTCGCAGGGCTCAGTAGCGGTCGCAGTGCTCAGTAGCGGTCGCAGGGCTCAGTAGCGGTCGCAGGGCTCAGTAGCGCTCGCAGGGCTCAGTAGCGGTCGCAGGGCTCAGTAGCGGTCGCAGGGCTCAGTAATAATAATAATAATAATAATCTTTATTTGTATGGCGCCAACTTATTCCGCAGCGCTCTCAGGCCTGGATAAATGCAAAACAATACAACAATTACAATATAAGGTACATTGGGTTAGACACAAATGGGTTGGGGGTGGTACAGGAGGTGCAGGGGGGGGGGACACAGGCAATAGGGGATTTCATGTACAGATCATTTATCAGAAGGCAAACAGGGTGGGGCACCATAGGGAGGGGCGAGGGACTAGGTCAGGAGATTTGGTATGCTTCCCTGAAGAGGTGCGTTTTTAAGGCATGTCTGAAATTTCGTGCATCGGGAATTGTCCGGATGCCTTGGGGTAGAGCGTTCCAGAGGATGGGTGCTGCTCTGGTGAAGTCCTGTAGGCGAGCATGAGAGGTTCGTATAACAGGGGTGTTTAGTCTGAGGGTGTTAGCCGATCGGAGTGAGCGGGCTGGGTGGTGTACTGACAGGAGGGAGGCGATGTATGGTGGTGTACTGACAGGAGGGAGGCGATGTATGGTGGTGTACTGACAGGAGGGAGGCGATGTATGGTGGTGTACTGACAGTAGGGAGGCGATGTATGGTGGTGTACTGACAGGAGGGAGGCGATGTATGGTGGTGTACTGACAGGAGGGAGGCGATGTATGGTGGTGTACTGACAGTAGGGAGGCGATGTATGGTGGTGTACTGACAGTAGGGAGGCGATGTATGGTGGTGTACTGACAGGAGGGAGGCGAGGTATGGTGGTGTACTGACAGGAGGGAGGCGATGTATGGTGGTGTACTGACAGGAGGGAGGCGATGTATGGTGGTGTACTGACAGGAGGGAGGCGATGTATGGTGGTATACTGACAGTAGGGAGGCGATGTATGGTGGTGTACTGACAGGAGGGAGGCAATGTATGGTGGTGTACTGACAGGAGGGAGGCGATGTATGGTGGTGTACTGACAGGAGGGAGGCGATGTATGGTGGTATACTGACAGTAGGGAGGCGATGTATGGTGGCGCAGCGCCATGCAGAGCTTTGTGAGTGAGGTAGAGGAGTTTAAATTTAGGTCTGCAGTGGATGGGCAGCCAATGCAGCGACTGGCATAATGCAGAGGCGCTCGCAGGGCTCAGTAGCGGTCGCAGGGCTTAGTAGCGGTCGCAGCGTCAGTAGCGGTCGCAGAGCTCAGTAGCGGTCACAGGATCAGTAGCGGTTGCAGGGCTCAGTAGCGGTCGCAGGGTCAGTAGTGGTCGCAGGGCTCAGTAGCGGTTGCAGGGCTCAGTAGCGGTAGCAGGGTCAGTAGCGGTCGCAGGGCTCAGTAGCGGTCGCAGGGGTCAGTAGCGGTCGCAGGGCTCAGTAGTGGTCGCAGGGCTCAGTAGCGGTCGCACGGCTCAGTATTGGTGGCAGGGCCCGGTAGCGGTCGCAGGGCTCAGTAGCGGTCGCAGGCCTCAGTAGCGGTCGCAGTCCTCAGTAGCGGTCGCAGGGCTTGGTCGCAGTCGCAGGGTCAGTAGCGGTCGCAGGGTTCAGTAGCGGTCGGAGGGTTCAGTAGCGGTCACAGGGCTCAGTAGCGGTCGCAGGGTTCAGTAGCGGTCGCAGGGTTCAGTAGCGGTCGCAGGGTTCAGTAGCGGTCGCAGGCTCAGTAGCGGTCGCAGGGTCAGTAGCGGTCGCAGGGCTCAGTAGCGGTCGCAGGGCTCAGTAGCGCTCGCAGGCTCAGTAGCGGTCGCAGGGCTCGGTAGAGGTCGCAGGGCTCGGTAGCGGTCGCATGGTTCGGTAGCGGTCGCAGGGCTCGGTAGCGGTTGCAGGGCTCAGTAGCGGTCGCAGGGCTCAGTAGCGGTCGCAGGGTCAGTAGCGGTCGCAGGGCTCAGTATCGCTCGCAGGCTCAGTAGCGGTCGCAGGGTTCAGTAGCGGTCGCGGGGCTCAGTAGCGGTCGCAGGGCTCAGTAGCGCTCGCAGGCTCAGTAGCGGTCACAGGGCTCTGTAGCGGTCGCAGGATCAGTAGCGGTCGCAGGGCTCACTAGCGGTTGCAGGGCTCACTAGCGGTCGCAGGGTCAGTAGCGGTTGCAGGGCTCAGTAACGGTCGCATGGCTCAGTAGCAGTTGCAGTGCTCAGTAGCGGTCGCAGGGTCAGTAGTGGTCGCAGGGCTCAGTAGCGCTCGCAGGCTCAGTAGCGGTCACAGGGCTCTGTAGTGGTCGCAGGGTCAGTAGCGATCGCAGGGCTCAGTAGCGGTTGCAGGGCTCAGTAGCGGTCGCAGGGTCAGTAGCGGTTGCAGGGCTCAGTAGCGGTCGCAGGGCTCAGTAGCGGTCGCAGGGTCAGTAGCGGTTGCAGGGCTGAGTAACGGTCGCAGGGCTCAGCAGTGGTTGCAGGGCTCGGTAGCGGTCGCAGGGCTCAGTAGCAGTCGCAGGCCTCAGTAGCGGTCGCAGGGCTCGGTAGCGGTCGCAGGGCTCAGTATCGGTCGCAGGGCTCAGTAGCGGTCGCAGCGTCAGTAGCGGTCATAGGGTTCAGTAGCGGTCGCAGGGTTCAGTAGCGGTCGCAGGGCTCAGTAGCGGTCGCAGGGCTCAGTAGTGGTTGCAGGGCTCGGTAGCGGTCGCAGGGCTCAGTATCAGTCGCAGGGCTCAGTAGCGGTCGCAGCGTCAGTAGTGGTCGCAGGGCTCAGTATCGGTCGCAGGGCTCAGTAGCGGTCGCAGCGTCAGTAGCGGTCATAGGGCTCAGTAGCGGTCGCAGGGTCAGTAGCGGTCGCAGGGTTCAGTAGCGGTCGCAGGGCTCAGTAGCGGTCGCAGGGCTTAGTAGCGGTCGCAGGCTCAGTAGCGGTCGCAGGGCTCAGTAGCGGTCGCAGGGTCAGTAGCGGTCGCAGGCTCAGTAGCGGTCACAGGGCTCAGTAGCAGTCGCAGGGCTCAGTAGCGGTCACAGGGTTAGTAGTGGTTGCAGGGCTCGGTAGCGGTCGCAGGGCTCAGTAGCGGTCGCAGGCCTCAGTAGCGGTCGCAGGGCTCGGTAGCGGTCGCAGGGCTCAGTAGCGGTCGCAGGGCTCAGTAGCGGTCGCAGCGTCAGTAGCGGTCATAGGGCTCAGTAGCGGTCGCAGGGCTCAGTAGCGGTCGCAGGGTCAGTAGCGGTCGCAGGGCTCAGTAGCGGTTGCAGGGCTCAGTATTGGTTGCAGGACTCGGTAGCGGTCGCAGGGCTCAGTAGCGGTCGCAGCGTCAGTAGCGGTCGCAGGGCTCAGTATCGGTCGCAGGGCTCAGTAGCGGTCACAGAGTTCAGTAGCGATCGCAGGGTCAGTAGCGGTCGCAGGGTTCAGTAGCGGTCGCAGGGCTCAGTAGTGCTCGCAGGGCTCAGTAGCGCTCGCAGGGCTCAGTAGTGCTCGCAGGCTCAGTAGCGGTCGCAGGGCTCAGTAGCGGTCGCAGGGTCAGTAGCGGTCGCAGGCTCAGTAGCGGTCGCAGGGTCAGTAGCGGTCGCAGGACTCAGTAGCGGTAGCAGGGCTCAGTAGCAGTTGCAGGGTCAGTAGCGGTTGCAGGGTCAGTAGCGGTTGCAGGGTTCAGTAGCGGTTGCAGGGTTCAGTAGCGCTCGCAGGGCTGAGTAGCGGTCGCAGGCTCAGTAGCGGTCGCAGGGCTTGGTCGCAGTCGCAGGGTCAGTAGCGGTCACAGGGTTCAGTAGCGGTCGGAGGGTTCAGTAGCGGTCACAGGACTCAGTAGCGGTCGCAGGCTCAGTAGCGGTCGCAGGGTTCAGTAGCAGTCGCAGGATCAGTAGCGGTCGCAGGGTTCAGTAGCGGTCGCAGGGTTCAGTAGCGGTCGCAGGGCTCAGTAGCGGTCGCAGGGCTCAGTAGCGGTCGCAGGGCTCAGTAGCGGTCGTAGGGTCAGTAGCGGTCGCAGGGCTCAGTAGCGGTCGCAGGGCTCAGTAGCAGTCGCAGGGCTCAGTAGCGGTCGCAGGGCTCGATAGCGGTCGCAGGGCTCGGTAGCGGTCGCATGCTTCGGTAGCGGTCGCAGGGTCAGTAGCCGTCGCAGGGCTCGGTAGCGGTCGCAGGGCTCGGTAGCGGTCGCATGGTTCGGTAGCGGTCGCAGGGTTCAGTAGCGGTCGCAGGGCTCAGTAGCGGTCGCAGGGCTCAGTAGCAGTCGCAGGGCTCAGTAGCGGTCGCAGGCTCAGTAGCGGTCGCAGGGCTCAGTAGCGGTCGCAGGGCTCGATAGCGGTCGCAGGGCTCGGTAGCGGTCGCATGCTTCGGTAGCGGTCGCAGGGTCAGTAGCCGTCGCAGGGCTCGGTAGCGGTCGCAGGGCTCGGTAGCGGTCGCATGGTTCGGTAGCGGTCGCAGGGTTCAGTAGCGGTCGCAGGGCTCAGTAGCGGTTGCAGGGCTCAGTAGCGGTCGCAGGGCTCAGTAGTGGTTGCAGGGCTCGGTAGCGGTCGCAGGGCTCAGTATCAGTCGCAGGGCTCAGTAGCGGTCGCAGCGTCAGTAGCGGTCGCAGGGCTCAGTATCGGTCGCAGGGCTCAGTAGCGGTCGCAGCGTCAGTAGCGGTCGCAGGGCTCAGTATCGGTCGCAGGGCTCAGTAGCGGTCGCAGCGTCAGTAGCGGTCGCAGGGCTCAGTATCAGTCGCAGGGCTCAGTAGCGGTCGCAGCGTCAGTAGCGGTCGCAGGGCTCAGTATCAGTCGCAGGGCTCAGTAGCGGTCGCAGCGTCAGTAGCGGTCGCAGGGCTCAGTATCGGTCGCAGGGTCAGTAGCGGTCGCAGGGTTCAGTAGCGGTCGCAGGGCTCAGTAGCGGTCGCAGGGCTTAGTAGCGGTCGCAGGCTCAGTAGCGGTCGCAGGGCTCAGTAGCGGTCGCAGGGTCAGTAGCGGTCGCAGGCTCAGTAGCGGTCACAGGGTCAATAGCGGTCGCAGGGCTCAGTAGCGGTCGCAGGGCTCAGTAGCGGTCACAGGGTTAGTAGTGGTTGCAGGGCTCGGTAGCGGTCGCAGGGCTCAGTAGCGGTCGCAGGCCTCAGTAGCGGTCGCAGGGCTCGGTAGCGGTCGCAGGGCTCAGTAGCGGTCGCAGGGCTCAGTACCGGTCGCAGGGCTCAGTAGCGGTCATAGGGCTCAGTAGCGGTCGCAGGGTCAGTAGCGGTCATAGGGCTCAGTAGCGGTCGCAGGGTCAGTAGCGGTCGCAGGGCTCAGTAGCGGTCGCAGGGTCAGTAGCGGTCGCAGGGCTCAGTAGCGGTCGCAGGGTTCAATAGCAGTCGCAGGGTCAGTAGCGGTCGCAGGGTACAGTAGCGGTCGCAGGGTTCAGTAGCGGTCGCAGGGCTCAGTAGCGGTCGCAGGGTCAGTAGCGGTCGCAGGGCTCAGTAGCGGTCGCAGGGTCAGTAGCGGTCGCAGAGCTCAGTAGCGGTCGCAGGGCTCGGTAGCGGTCGCAGGGCTCAGTAGCGGTCGCAGGCCTCAGTAGCGGTCGCAGGGCTCGGTAGCGGTCGCAGGGCTCAGTATCGGCCGCAGGGCTCAGTAGCGGTCGCAGCGTCAGTAGTGGTCGTAGGGCTCAGTAGCGGTCGCAGGGTCAGTAGCGGTCGCAGGGCTCAGTAGCGGTCGCAGGGCTCATTAGCGCTCGCAGGCTCAGTAGCGGTCGCAGGGCTCAGTAGCGGTCGCAGGGTCAGTAGCGGTCGCAGCGTCAGTAGCGGTTGCAGGCTCAGTAGCGGTCGCAGGCTCAGTAGCGGTCGTAGGGTCAGTAGCGGTCGCAGGGCTCAGTAGCGGTCGCAGGGCTCAGTAGCGGTCGCAGGGCTCGATAGCGGTCGCAGGGCTCAGTAGCGGTCGCAGGGCTCAGTAGCGGTCGTAGGGTCAGTAGCGGTCGCAGGGCTCAGTAGCGGTCGCAGGGCTCAGTAGCAGTCGCAGGGCTCAGTAGCGGTCGCAGGCTCAGTAGCGGTCGCAGGGCTCAGTAGCAGTCGCAGGGCTCGATAGCGGTCGCAGGGCTCGGTAGCGGTCGCATGCTTCGGTAACGGTCGCAGGGTCAGTAGCCGTCGCAGGGCTCGGTAGCGGTCGCAGGGCTCGGTAGCGGTCGCATGGTTCGGTAGCGGTCGCAGGGTTCAGTAGCGGTCGCAGGGTTCAGTAGCGGTCGCAGGGCTCAGTAGCGGTCGCAGGGCTCAGTAGCGGTCGCAGGGCTCAGTAGTGGTTGCAGGGCTCGGTAGCGGTCGCAGGGCTCAGTATCAGTCGCAGGGCTCAGTAGCGGTCGCAGCATCAGTAGCGGTCGCAGGGCTCAGTATCGGTCGCAGGGCTCAGTAGCGGTCGCAGCGTCAGTAGCGGTCATAGGGCTCAGTAGCGGTCGCAGGGTCAGTAGCGGTCGCAGGGTTCAGTAGCGGTCGCAGGGCTCAGTAGCGGTCGCAGGGCTTAGTAGCGGTCGCAGGCTCAGTAGCGGTCGCAGGGCTCAGTAGCGGTCGCAGGGTCAGTAGCGGTCGCAGGCTCAGTAGCGGTCACAGGGTCAATAGCGGTCGCAGGGCTCAGTAGCGGTCGCAGGGCTCAGTAGCGGTCACAGGGTTAGTAGTGGTTGCAGGGCTCGGTAGCGGTCGCAGGGCTCAGTAGCGGTCGCAGGCCTCAGTAGCGGTCGCAGGGCTCGGTAGCGGTCGCAGGGCTCAGTAGCGGTCGCAGGGCTCAGTAGCGGTCATAGGGCTCAGTAGCGGTCGCAGGGTCAGTAGCGGTCATAGGGCTCAGTAGCGGTCGCAGGGTCAGTAGCGGTCGCAGGGCTCAGTAGCGGTCGCAGGGCTCAGTAGCGGTCGCAGGGCTCAGTAGCGGTCGCAGGGTCAGTAGCGGTCGCAGGGCTCAGTAGCGGTCGCAGGGCTCAGTAGCGGTCGCAGGGTCAGTAGCGGTCGCAGGGCTCAGTAACGGTCGCAGGGCTCAGTATTGGTTGCAGGGCTCGGTAGCGGTCGCAGGGCTCAGTAGCGGTCGCAGCGTCAGTAGCGGTCGCAGGGCTCAGTATCGGTCGCAGGGCTCAGTAGCGGTCGCAGCGTCAGTAGCGGTCACAGGGTTCAGTAGCGGTCGCAGGGTCAGTAGCGGTCGCAGGGCTCAGTAGCGGTCGCAGGGCTCAGTAGCGCTCGCAGGGCTCAGTAGCGCTCGCAGGGTTCAGTAGCGCTCGCAGGGCTCAGTAGCGCTCGCAGGGCTCAGTAGCGCTCGCAGGCTCAGTAGCGGTCGCAGGGCTCAGTAGCGGTCGCAGGGTCAGTAGCGGTCGCAGGCTCAGTAGCGGTCGCAGGGTCAGTAGCGGTCGCAGGGCTCAGTAGCGGTAGCAGGGCTCAGTAGCAGTTGCAGGGTCAGTAGCGGTTGCAGGGTCAGTAGCGGTTGCAGGGTTCAGTAGCGGTTGCAGGGTTCAGTAGCGCTCGCAGGGCTGAGTAGCGGTCGCAGGCTCAGTAGCGGTCGCAGGGCTTGGTCGCAGTCGCAGGGTCAGTAGCGGTCGCAGGGTTCAGTAGCGGTCGCAGGGTTCAGTAGCGGTCGCAGGGCTCAGTAGCGGTCGCAGGGTCAGTAGCCGTCGCAGGGCTCGGTAGCGGTCGCAGGGCTCGGTAGCGGTCGCATGGTTCGGTAGCGGTCGCAGGGTTCAGTAGCGGTCGCAGGGCTCAGTAGCGGTCGCAGGGCTCAGTAGCGGTCGCAGGGCTCAGTAGTGGTTGCAGGGCTCGGTAGCGGTCGCAGGGCTCAGTATCAGTCGCAGGGCTCAGTAGCGGTCGCAGCGTCAGTAGCGGTCGCAGGGCTCAGTATCGGTCGCAGGGCTCAGTAGCGGTCGCAGCGTCAGTAGCGGTCATAGGGCTCAGTAGCGGTCGCAGGGTCAGTAGCGGTCGCAGGGTTCAGTAGCGGTCGCAGGGCTCAGTAGCGGTCGCAGGGCTTAGTAGCGGTCGCAGGCTCAGTAGCAGTCGCAGGGCTCAGTAGCGGTCGCAGGGTCAGTAGCGGTCGCAGGCTCAGTAGCGGTCACAGGGTCAATAGCGGTCGCAGGGCTCAGTAACGGTCGCAGGGCTCAGTATTGGTTGCAGGGCTCGGTAGCGGTCGCAGGGCTCAGTAGCGGTCGCAGCGTCAGTAGCGGTCGCAGGGCTCAGTATCGGTCGCAGGGCTCAGTAGCGGTCGCAGCGTCAGTAGCGGTCACAGGGTTCAGTAGCGGTCGCAGGGTCAGTAGCGGTCGCAGGGCTCAGTAGCGGTCGCAGGGCTCAGTAGCGCTCGCAGGGCTCAGTAGCGCTCGCAGGGTTCAGTAGCGCTCGCAGGGCTCAGTAGCGCTCGCAGGGCTCAGTAGCGCTCGCAGGCTCAGTAGCGGTCGCAGGGCTCAGTAGCGGTCGCAGGGTCAGTAGCGGTCGCAGGCTCAGTAGCGGTCGCAGGGTCAGTAGCGGTCGCAGGGCTCAGTAGCGGTAGCAGGGCTCAGTAGCAGTTGCAGGGTCAGTAGCGGTTGCAGGGTCAGTAGCGGTTGCAGGGTTCAGTAGCGGTTGCAGGGTTCAGTAGCGCTCGCAGGGCTGAGTAGCGGTCGCAGGCTCAGTAGCGGTCGCAGGGCTTGGTCGCAGTCGCAGGGTCAGTAGCGGTCGCAGGGTTCAGTAGCGGTCGCAGGGTTCAGTAGCGGTCGCAGGGCTCAGTAGCGGTCGCAGGGTCAGTAGCCGTCGCAGGGCTCGGTAGCGGTCGCAGGGCTCGGTAGCGGTCGCATGGTTCGGTAGCGGTCGCAGGGTTCAGTAGCGGTCGCAGGGTTCAGTAGCGGTCGCAGGGCTCAGTAGTGGTTGCAGGGCTCGGTAGCGGTCGCAGGGCTCAGTATCAGTCGCAGGGCTCAGTAGCGGTCGCAGCGTCAGTAGCGGTCGCAGGGCTCAGTATCGGTCGCAGGGCTCAGTAGCGGTCGCAGCGTCAGTAGCGGTCATAGGGCTCAGTAGCGGTCGCAGGGTCAGTAGCGGTCGCAGGGTTCAGTAGCGGTCGCAGGGCTCAGTAGCGGTCGCAGGGCTTAGTAGCGGTCGCAGGCTCAGTAGCGGTCGCAGGGCTCAGTAGCGGTCGCAGGGTCAGTAGCGGTCGCAGGCTCAGTAGCGGTCACAGGGTCAATAGCGGTCGCAGGGCTCAGTAGCGGTCGCAGGGCTCAGTAGCGGTCACAGGGTTAGTAGTGGTTGCAGGGCTCGGTAGCGGTCGCAGGGCTCAGTAGCGGTCGCAGGCCTCAGTAGCGGTCGCAGGGCTCGGTAGCGGTCGCAGGGCTCAGTAGCGGTCGCAGGGCTCAGTAGCGGTCGCAGGGCTCAGTAGCGGTCATAGGGCTCAGTAGCGGTCGCAGGGTCAGTAGCGGTCATAGGGCTCAGTAGCGGTCGCAGGGTCAGTAGCGGTCGCAGGGCTCAGTAGCGGTCGCAGGGCTCAGTAGCGGTCGCAGGGCTCAGTAGCGGTCGCAGGGTCAGTAGCGGTCGCAGGGCTCAGTAGCGGTCGCAGGGTCAGTAGCGGTCGCAGGGCTCAGTAACGGTCGCAGGGCTCAGTATTGGTTGCAGGGCTCGGTAGCGGTCGCAGGGCTCAGTAGCGGTCGCAGCGTCAGTAGCGGTCGCAGGGCTCAATATCGGTCGCAGGGCTCAGTAGCGGTCGCAGGGTCAGTAGCGGTCACAGGGTTCAGTAGCGGTCGCAGGGTCAGTAGCAGTCGCAGGGTTCAGTAGCGGTCGCAGGGCTCAGTAGCGGTCGCAGGGCTCAGTAGCGCTCGCAGGGCTCAGTAGCGCTCGCAGGGTTCAGTAGCGCTCGCAGGGCTCAGTAGCGCTCGCTGCGCTCAGTAGCGCTTGCAGGGTCAGTAGCGGTCGCAGGGCTCAGTATCGGTCGCAGGGCTCAGTAGCGGTCGCAGGGTCAGTAGCGGTCACAGGGTTCAGTAGCGGTCGCAGGGCTCAGTAGCGCTCGCAGGGCTCAGTAGCGCTCGCAGGGTTCAGTAGCGCTCGCAGGGCTCAGTAGCGCTCGCAGGGCTCAGTAGCGCTCGCAGGCTCAGTAGCGGTCGCAGGGCTCAGTAGCGGTCGCAGGGTCAGTAGCGGTCGCAGGCTCAGTAGCGGTCGCAGGGTCAGTAGCGGTCGCAGGGCTCAGTAGCGGTAGCAGGGCTCAGTAGCAGTTGCAGGGTTCAGTAGCGGTTGCAGGGTTCAGTAGCGGTTGCAGGGTTCAGTAGCGCTCGCAGGGCTGAGTAGCGGTCGCAGGCTCAGTAGCGGTCGCAGGGCTTGGTCGCAGTCGCAGGGTCAGTAGCGGTCACAGGGTTCAGTAGCGGTCGGAGGGTTCAGTAGCGGTCACAGGGCTCAGTAGCGGTCGCAGGCTCAGTAGCGGTCGCAGGGTTCAGTAGCAGTCGCAGGGTCAGTAGCGGTCGCAGGGTTCAGTAGCGGTCGCAGGGTTCAGTAGCGGTTGCAGGGCTCAGTAGCGGTCGCAGGGTCAGTAGCGGTCGCAGGGCTCAGTAGCGGTCGCAGGGTCAGTAGCGGTCGCAGGGCTCGGTAGCGGTCGCAGGGCTCAGTAGCGGTCGCAGGCCTCAGTAGCGGTCGCAGGGCTCGGTAGCGGTCGCAGGGCTCAGTATCGGCCACAGGGCTCAGTAGCGGTCGTAGCGTCAGTAGTGGTCGTAGGGCTCAGTAGCGGTCGCAGGGTCAGTAGCGGTCGCAGGGCTCAGTAGCAGTCGCAGGGCTCATTAGCGCTCGCAGGCTCAGTAGCGGTCGCAGGGCTCAGTAGCGGTCGCAGGGTCAGTAGCGGTCGCAGCGTCAGTAGCGGTTGCAGGCTCAGTAGCAGTCGCAGGCTCAGTAACGGTCGTAGGGTCAGTAGCGGTCGCAGGGCTCAGTAGCGGTCGCAGGGCTCAGTAGCGGTCGCAGGGCTCAGTAGCAGTCGCAGGGCTCAGTAGCGCTCGCAGGCTCAGTAGCGGTCGCAGGGCTCAGTAGCGGTCGCAGGGTCAGTAGCGGTCGCAGCGTCAGTAGCGGTCGCAGGCTCAGTAGCGGTCGCAGGCTCAGTAGCGGTCGTAGGGTCAGTAGCGGTCGCAGGGCTCAGTAGCGGTCGCAGGGCTCAGTAGCAGTCGCAGGGCTCAGTAGCGGTCGCAGGGCTCAGTAGCGGTTGCAGGCTCAGTAGCGGTCTCAGGGCTCAGTAGCGGTCGTAGGGTCAGTAGCGGTCGCAGGGCTCAGTAGCGGTCGCAGGGCTCAGTAGCGGTCGCAGGGCTCAGTAGCGGTCGCAGGCTTAGTAGCGGTCGCAGGGCTCAGTAGTGGTCGCAGGGCTCGATAGCGGTCGCAGGGCTCGGTAGCGGTCGCATGCTTCGGTAGCGGTCGCAGGGTCAGTAGCCGTCGCAGGGCTCGGTAGCGGTAGCAGGGCTCGGTAGCGGTCGCATGGTTCGGTAGCGGTTGCAGGGTCAGTAGCGCTCGCAGGGCTCAGTAGCGCTCGCAGGGTCAGTAGCCGTCGCAGGGCTCGGTAGCGGTCGGCAGTTGCTGATTGTTGACCCGCAGCTGATTCCGGGTTACGGTTGGCACTGATGCCGCAGCTATTGACTGTTTTCGATGCAGGAATGTTGTGGATTTCCTACTGAAGTGTAACTTCCGCTCTCGGAACACTTTATTAACTCCCTCAGTATAAACAGCGGACTGATAGCGGCCTCCCTGATAACAGCAGATACAGTCTGTCCAATCCTCCTCTTTGTATCAGTCGCCTGTATTGTAGCTGATGAACTCTGTGTAACCGGATACAGACCCCCCCCCCCCCCCCCCCATCTGTATATTAGAATTCATTCATCATCATTGGATATAAAGATAAACCAAGCGGTGACGTCTTCAGGCGCTTTTACACGGACGATCATCGCGCTGGACATTCCGGCTCCTGCAGGGTTTTGGGCGATAATCGTCCCATGTGAAGCCTGCAGAGACTGAGCGACCGGACGGGAGTCAGCAGCTTACCCCCCTAATGGCCGCTGCTTACAGTGAATGGAGAGGAGTGGGCAGAGTACGCACCTCCGGCCGCCACCCTGCTGGCCACACTGTGAACAATCCAGCCATACTCATCCTGCAGTACGACGACTTATAAGCTATTGTTTCTCTGCTATCAGCGCTTTATACTTCACAGATATGACTAACTTCGAGCACATGTTATGTGTTCCAACATAGGAGATCAGATGTTGTGATCCAGAAGCGTGATGACGGAACATAAAACAATGACCATCACCATGGCCCCGCCCAGCCCAGTTGGCGCGCACGCTATGTGTCCCAACGGGATTCGATTATGGGAGAAGATGCACGCTGCTAAATGTTATATATGTTCTGCACTGCTCTGTTATTAGAAAGGCTTGGAGAGCACCGAAACGCGTTGCCAGCTATATGTCTGCAAACAGCATGTCTTGTAATGAAAAATAAGGAAGATTCAAAACCAAGAACTGAACTCCTCTGAAACATTTCAAAACGATTACCCTCCACCATCAGGGGGGGGTTCTCTGTATGAATCCATAGCACCCCTCCTTCAAAGTAAGTCTTGTCGTCTTCTCTAATTCACAAAAGAGTTGTTACCTATAACTGTCACCCCTATCATCAGCGCAGAGAATTTTTTACAATTTTTTTTTTATATTTGCTTTGTCCCATTCTGTATGTGCTTTCTTCATTTCTCTTGCCAGATGTAGGACTTTGCGTTTCTCTTTGTTAAATACCATTCTGTTAGTCACCGACCACTGTTCAAGCTTTTCTAGATCTTTTTGAATCCTCTCTCTTCCCTAGTGTTAGCTATCCCTACTAGTTTTGTGTCGTCGTCAGATTTGATCAGTTTCCCACAATTCCCTCCTCCAGATCATTTATAACAATGTTGACCAACACTGGGCCTAGGACAGAGCCTTGTGGTCCCACTTGATACATTCTTCCACTTGGGTGTGCAGCCATTTATGACCACTCTTTGAGTACGATCACTCAGCCAGTTGTGAATCCACCTAACAGTTGCCTTGTCAATCCCAGATTTGGTCATTTTTACAATAAGTATGGTATGAGATACTTTGTCAAATGCTTTACTAAAGCCAAGATCTACTATATCCACCGCATTTCCCTGATCAACCCAGTCGGTGATTCTGTCATAGAAGGAAATTAGATTAGTCTGGCATGACTTGTTTGTTACAAACCCATGCTGGCTCTGGTTAATTACTCCATTCTCATCCAAGGACTTGCATACACGCTGTTTAATAATTTGTTCAAAGATCTTTCCCGGTATAGAAGTCAGGCTCACAGGCCTTTAGTTTCCTGGATCCAGCTTCCTCCCTTTTTTAAAGATAGGTACAACATTTGTCCTTTCACAATCTTCTGCAACTTCTCCTGTTCTCCGGTAATTTTCAAAGATTATGGTGAGTGGTTCAGCAATTATCTCCGCTGCTTCCTTCAGTATCCTAGGATGTAATTCATCTGGACTTGGAGATTTTAATTCATTTTAGCTAAGTTTTCCCTCAACATCTCTCTGCTTATAGATAGCCTGCATTCTTGTATTCCCCCACTAGCACCGTGAAGATCAGCTGATGCTAAATCTACTTTCTGAGAGAAAACAGATACAAAATAGGAATTAAGAAGTTCATTCTTCCCAATATCATTCTTAACCAATTCACCATTTTCATCCTGTAAACATCCGATAGCATCTTGGACTTTTATTTTGCTTGGACCCCAGAGTCCCTTTTTATTGCTTTTGGCCTCTCTTACAAGCCTCAATTCATTATCAGCTTTTAGCTTTTCTGACACTTGCCCTACAGTTTCTGCAGACCACATTATATTCTTCTTTAGATTTCCCCCCCTCTTTCCATTTGATCAACAAAATTTTCTTAACATCTGTGTTAAGTTCTGTGTTCATCCATCCGGGTCTCTTTAAATGCTTCCCATTCTTCCTTATTTTAGGGATTGGTAACGATTGTGCTTTGAGAATCTCATTTCACAATATTTCCCAACCTTCTTGGACATTTCTGTCCTTAAGAACATCCAGCCATTGGAGTCTTCCTCTCCTCTTTCTGAAATCCAACCTTGCAGTCTGAGTCTTCTCAGGTCTACCTCCCCTTGTTATCCAACATCTAAGGATATCATGATCACTGCCTCCTAAGGTCCCAGCCACCCTTACTCCCTCCACCATTCCCTCCCTGTTGGTGAGAGTTAGGTCCAAGACAGCAGATCCTCTTGTTTTCTCTTCGACCTTCTGGAAGATAAAGTTGTCAGCAAGAACGGATAAGAATTGGTTGGATCCATTACTTTTATCTGAGAGATTCCCAACAAATGTCTGGATGGGTAAAATCCCCCATGGTCACTATGTTGGGCTTCTTTGAGAGCTTGGCCATCTGATGTAGAAAGAGCTTCTCCATATCTTCTGCTTGTCCAGGCGGCCTATAGTAAATGCCTACAAGGGTGTCCTTTCTGTTGGTCTCTCCTTGTATTCTTACCCAAACAGTTTCTACAGAACTCCCAGCTGTGAAGCTTGAATCTCAGTGGAGATGATGCTTTCCTAACATGCATTACAACACCTCCCATTTTCTTGGGTCTGTTTCTTATAAATACATTATGTCCTTCAAGCCTTGTATCCAATCATTTGTATCATTCCACCAAGTTTTTGTGATGCCGATGACATCATATTTCTCTTCCTGTGTTCGGAGCTCCAATTCCCCATGTTTGTTTCCCATGCATTGTGTAGAAGCATGTTAATTTGTGATCAGTGTCTCTTGCTCCTCTACTTTCCTTCTGAATGTTTTGTCTTTCTTCTCTCTTTTTTACTTCTAATAATACGTATTAATTGGATGCATATTTTTGCTTTTCACTTCATATTGTTCTAGTTTTAAGCTCTCCTGATTAGTCTAGCAAGGCGCCTGCCAAATCCTGTTTTTGTAAGGTGCAACCCGTCTCTAGCAAGCAGTCCATCATATAGGTAGTTCACTCCATGGTCTAGGAATCCATATCTTTGCTGACTGAACCATTGACATAGCCAGTTGTTCACCTCTAGAATCCTGCTCCATCTTCTTATTCCATGACCATCCACTGGGAGGATGGATGAGAAGACCACCTGAGCTCCTAGTTCCTTCCCCTTCCGGCTGAGGTCTTCAAAGTCTCTGCAGATAGTTGCAATGTCATTTTTTGCAGAGTCATTTGTCCCTACATGTATTAGTAGGAATGGGTAGTTGTCTGCAGAACTGAAGAGTCTTGATAGCCTATCAGACACATCTTTGATTTGTGCCCCTGGAAGACAGCACACCTCACGTGAGGCTGTGTCAGGTCTGCAGACAACGGCCTCTGTTCCTCTCAATAGGGAATCCCCCACAACCAGCACTCTCCCCCTCTTCTTCACAACAACACTTCTTTTTCTCCATCCAAGAGGATTCTGAGTGCTTACTGGACTGTTCTCTGTGGGCAAAGTCATTTCTTGCTGTACTTCTTCATTGTTCTCCAGCGGTAGAGCCTGGTACTGGTTCCTGAGCAGTATGGGTGCTGGCTGACTCCTGATAATCCGGCTTCTTTGGGTCACATGCTTCCATTCCTCGACTTCTACGGCTACACTGAAAACATATTTTCCTTCAACATTTTGAAGACTTACTTCTGCTCTGTCAAGGCAATCCTCCTCTTCCTTAATGAGTTACAATGTAGCTATTCTCTTCTGAAGACTCTGCACCTTTTCCTCCAACAGAGGCACAAGTTTGGCTTTTCCTTTGGTAGATCTGTAAACATGTAGCATATGGCTACTCACCCCTTCCATGTTGTCAGTTGATGTCTACTTGCAAACTTCTAAAAGTCAAGAATTCCAGTGATCATATATAGCCTATAAGATGCTACTATGCATAAAACATTTGGCAATGTCCTTCAAGCAGCTAGACCTGGCTAGACCCAGCACTCAAAATGCAACAGGCATATGCAAATTCTTTTCCTGGACCTCCAATCTCTGGTCTGGAGATGGCCTCTGAGCAGCTAGACCCCACTAAACCCAGAAATCTTCCCACTCACAGCGACTTTTCACTTTTCCCAGAATGCACCAGGAATATGCAAATTATCTTCCTGGACCTCCACTCCCTGCTCTCCCTAATACAGACAGGATGGGTCCAGAGGGCGATTGCTCCAGGTGGCCACAGGTGAAAGGTATGCCTTAAACTAATGAGTAAGGAAAATAACGAGTCTGGGTGACACCAGCTCCTCACTACATGTGAGAGGAATTTTTGAATGGGTACAGGTTGCCCTGTGGAGGATCTGCCTACTTTGCGGGACCTTCAGGAGCTGTGATCTGCCCACCCTGCTGATTGTGTTCAATGAAAGAAATCCATGGTTGTAAGAGGGCTTCTCTCTATTCTGGATGATTCTATGTGTGGAATTTGATGCATATTTAAGCTATTCTCAATGCTGTGGATCAGGCGTGTGGAACACAGAATATTCCAGTGTGCGTGAAAGCCCCCTAGGTTGGTGCATCCAACATGGAATGACCTATTCACCTTGGTATTTTTTCTGTGCGAGTATAAACCAATTAAAAATTTTTTTAAATTCACACGCGAATGGAACACATCGATAAGGACAACATTTGCCCTTTCCCAGTCTTCTGGATCTTCACCTGTCCTCCGGAAATTTTCAAAGATTATGGTTAGTGGTTCAGCAATTATCTCCACTGCTTCCTTCAGTATCCTAGGATCTAATTCATCAGGACCTGGAGACTTGAATTCATTTAAGTTAGCTAGGTTTTCCCTCACCATCTCTCTGCTTATAGATAGCCTGCATTCTTGTATTCCCCCATTAGCACCGTGAAGATCAGCTGATGCTAAATCTACTTTCTGAGAGAAAACAGATACAAAATAGGAATTTAGAAGTTCATTCTTCCCAATATCATTCTTAACCAATTCACCATTTTCATCCTGTAAACATCCGATAGCATCTTGGACTTTTATTTTGCTTGGACCCCAGAGTCCCTTTTTATTGCTTTTGGCCTCTCTTACAAGCCTCAATTCATTATCAGCTTTTAGCTTTTCTGACACTTGCCCTACAGTTTCTGCAGACCACATTTTATTCTTCTTTAGATTTCCCCCCCTCTTTCCATTTGATCAACAAAATTTTCTTCCTTTTTAACATCTATGTTAAGTTCTGTGTTCATCCATCCTGGTCTCTTTAAATGCTTCTCATTCTTCCTTCTTTTAGGGATTGGTAACGATTGTGCTTTGACAATCTCATTTCACAATATTTCCCAACCTTCTTGGACATTTCTGTCCTTAAGAACATCCAGCCATTGGAGTCTTCCTCTCCTCTTTCTGAAATCCAACCTTGCAGTCTGAGTCTTCTCAGGTCTTCCTCCCCTTGTTATCCAACATCTAAGGATATCATGATCACTGCCTCCTAAGGTCCCAGCCACCCTTACTCCTTCCACCATTCCCTCCCTGTTGGTGAGAGTTAGGTCCAAGATAGCAGATCCCCTTGTTTTCTCTTCTACCTTCTGGAAGATAAAGTTGTCAGCAAGAGCGGATAAGAATTGGTTGGATCCATTACTTTTATCTGAGAGATTCCCAACAAATGTCTGATGGGTAAAATCTCCCATGATCACCATGTTGGGCTTCTTTGAGAGCTTGGCCATCTGATGTAGAAAGAGCTTCTCCATATCTTCTGCTTGTCCAGGCGGCCTATAGTAAATGCCTACAACGGTGTCCTTTCTGTTGTTCTCTCCTTGTATTCTTACCCAAACAGTTTCTACTGAACTCCCAGCTGTGAAGCTTGAATCTCAGTGGAGATGATGCTTTCCTAACATGCATTACAACACCTCCCATTTTCTTGGGTCTGTTTCTTATAAATACATTATGTCCTTCAAGCCTTGTATCCAATCATTTGTATCATTCCACCAAGTTTTTGTGATGCCGATGACATCATATTTCTCTTCCTGTGTTCGGAGCTCCAATTCCCCATGTTTGTTTCCCATGCATTGTGTAGAAGCATGTTAATTTGTGATCAGTGTCTCTTGCTCCTCTACTTTCCTTCTGAATGTTTTGTCTTTCTTCTTCCTTTTTCACTTCTAATAATACGTATTAATTGGATACATATTTTTGCTTTTCACTTCATATTGTTCTAGTTTTAAGCTCTCCTGATTAGTCTAGCAAGGCGCCTGCCAAATCCTGTTTTTGTAAGGTGCAACCCGTCTCTAGCAAGCAGTCCATCATATAGGTAGTTCACTCCATGGTCTAGGAATCCATATCTTTGCTGACTGAACCATTGACATAGCCAGTTGTTCACCTCTAGAATCCTGCTCCATCTTCTTATTCCACGGCCATCCACAGGGAGGATGGATGAGAAGACCACCTGAGCTCCTAGTTCCTTCCCCTTCCGGCTGAGGTCTTCAAACTCTCTGCAGATAGTTGCAATGTCATTTTTTGCAGAGTCATTTGTCCCTACATGTATTAGTAGGAATGGGTAGTTGTCTGCAGAACTGAAGAGTCTTGATAGCCTATCAGACACATCTTTGATTTGTGCCCCTGGAAGACAGCACACCTCACGTGAGGCTGTGTCAGGTCTGCAGACAACGGCCTCTGTTCCTCTCAATAGGGAATCCCCCACAACCAGCACTCTCCCCCTCTTCTTCACAACAACACTTCTTTTTCTCCATCCAAGAGGATTCTGAGTGCTTACTGGACTGTTCTCTGTGGGCAAAGTCATTTCTTGCTGTACTTCTTCATTGTTCTCCTGCGGTAGAGCCTGGTACTGGTTCCTGAGCAGTATGGGTGCTGGCTGACTCCTGATAATCCGGCTTCTTTGGGTCACATGCTTCCATTCCTCGACTTCTACGGCTACACTGAAAACATATTTTCCTTCAACATTTTGAAGACTTACTTCTGCTCTGTCAAGGCAATCCTCCTCTTCCTTAATGAGTTACAATGTAGCTATTCTCTCCTGAAGACTCTGCACCTTTTCCTCCAACAGAGGCACAAGTTTGGCTTTTCCTTTGGTAGATCTGTAAACATGTAGCATATGGCTACTCACCCCTTCCATGTTGTCAGTTGATGTCTACTTGCAAACTTCTAAAATTCAAGAATTCCAGTGATCATATATAGCCTATAAGATGCTACTATGCATAAAACATCTGGCAATGTCCTTCAAGCAGCTAGACCTGGCTAGACCCAGCACTCAAAATGCAACAGGCACATGCAAATTCTTTTCCTGGACCTCCAATCTCTGGTCTGGAGATGGCCTCTGAGCAGCTAGACCCCACTAAACCCAGAAATCTTCCCACTCACAGCGACTTTTCACTTTTCCCAGAATGCACCAGGAATATGCAAATTATCTTCCTGGACCTCCACTCCCTGTTCTCCCTAATACAGACAGGATGGGTCCAGAGGGCGATTGCTCCAGGTGGCCACAGGTGAAGGGTATGCCTTAAACTAATCAGTAAGGAAAATAATGATTCTGGGTGACACCAGCTCCTCACTACATGTGAGAGGAATTTTGAATGGGTACAGGTTGCCCTGTGGAGGATCTGCCTACTTTGCGGGACCTTCAGGAGCTGTGATCTGCCCACCCTGCTGATTGTGTTCAATGAAAGAAATCCATGGTTGTAAGAGGGCTTCTCTCTATTCTGGATGATTCTATGTGTGGAATTTGATGCATAGTTAAGCTATTCTCAATGCTGTGGATCAGGCGTGTGGAACACAGAATGTTCCAGTGTGCGTGAAAGCCCCCTAGGTTGGTGCATCCAACATGGAATGACCTATTCACCTTGGTATTTTTTCTGTGCGAGTATAAACCAATTAAAAATTTTTTTAAATTCACACGCGAATGGAACACATCGATAAGGACAACATTTGCCCTTTCCCAGTCTTCTGGATCTTCACCTGTCCTCCGGTAATTTTCAAAGATTATGGTTAGTGGTTCAGCAATTATCTCCACTGCTTCCTTCAGTATCCTAGGATCTAATTCATCAGGACCTGGAGACTTGAATTCATTTAAGTTAGCTAAGTTTTCCCTCACCATCTCTCTGCTTATAGATAGCCTGCATTCTTGTATTCCCCCATTAGCACCGTGAAGATCAGCTGATGCTAAATCTACTTTCTGAGAGAAAACAGATACAAAATAGGAATTTAGAAGTTCATTCTTCCCAATATCATTCTTAACCAATTCACCATTTTCATCCTGTAAACATCCTATAGCATCTTGGACTTTTATTTTGCTTGGACCCCCAGAGTCCCTTTTTATTGCTTTTGGCCTCTCTTACAAGCCTCAATTCATTTTCAGCTTTTAGCTTTTCTGACACTTGCCCTACAGTTTTTGCAGACAGCATTTTATTCTTCTTTAGATTTTCCCCCTCTTTCCATTTGATCAACAAAATTCTCTTCCTTTTTAAAATCTATGTTAAGTTCTGTGTTCATCCATCCTGGTCTCTTTAAATGCTTCTCATTCTTCCTTCTTTTAGGGATTGGTAACGATTGTGCTTTGACAATCTCATTTCACAATATTTCCCAACCTTCTTGGACATTTCTGTCCTTAAGAACATCCAGCCATTGGAGTCTTCCTCTCCTCTTTCTGAAATCCAACCTTGCAGTCTGAGTCTTCTCAGGTCTTCCTCCCCTTGTTATCCAACATCTAAGGATATCATGATCACTGCCTCCTAAGGTCCCAGCCACCCTTACTCCCTCCACCATTCCCTCCCTGTTGGTGAGAGTTAGGTCCAAGATAGCAGATCCCCTTGTTTTCTCTTCTACCTTCTGGAAGATAAAGTTGTCAGCAAGAGCGGATAAGAATTGGTTGGATCCATTACTTTTATCTGAGAGATTCCCAACAAATGTCTGGATGGGTAAAATCTCCCATGATCACCATGTTGGGTTTCTTTGAGAGCTTGGCCATCTGATGTAGAAAGAGCTTCTCCATATCTTCTGCTTGTCCAGGCGGCCTATAGTAAATGCCTACAAGGGTGTCCTTTCTGTTGGTCTCTCCTTGTATTCTTACCCAAACAGTTTCTACAGAACTCCCAGCTGTGAAGCTTGAATCTCAGTGGAGATGATGCTTTCCTAACATGCATTACAACACCTCCCATTTTCTTGGGTCTGTTTCTTATAAATACATTATGTCCTTCAAGCCTTGTATCCAATCATTTGTATCATTCCACCAAGTTTTTGTGATGCCGATGACATCATATTTCTCTTCCTGTGTTCGGAGCTCCAATTCCCCATGTTTGTTTCCCATGCATTGTGTAGAAACATGTTAATTTGTGATCAGTGTCTCTTGCTCCTCTACTTTCCTTCTGAATGTTTTGTCTTTCTTCTTCCTTTTTCACTTCTAATAATACGTATTAATTGGATGCATATTTTTGCTTTTCACTTCATATTGTTCTAGTTTTAAGCTCTCCTGATTAGTCTAGCAAGGCGCCTGCCAAATCCTGTTTTTGTAAGGTGCAACCCGTCTCTAGCAAGCAGTCCATCATATAGGTAGTTCACTCCATGGTCTAGGAATCCATATCTTTGCTGACTGAACCATTGACATAGCCAGCTGTTCACCTCTAGAATCCTGCTCCATCTTCTTATTCCACGGCCATCCACTGGGAGGATGGATGAGAAGACCACCTGAGCTCCTAGTTCCTTCCCCTTCCGGCTGAGGTCTTCAAAGTCTCTGCAGATAGTTGCAATGTCATTTTTTGCAGAGTCATTTGTCCCTACATGTATTAGTAGGAATGGGTAGTTGTCTGCAGAACTGAAGAGTCTTGATAGCCTATCAGACACATCTTTGATTTGTGCCCCTGGAAGACAGCACACCTCACGTGAGGCTGTGTCAGGTCTGCAGACAACGGCCTCTGTTCCTCTCAATAGGGAATCCCCCACAACCAGCACTCTCCCCCTCTTCTTCACAACAACACTTCTTTTTCTCCATCCAAGAGGATTCTGAGTGCTTACTGGACTGTTCTCTGTGGGCAAAGTCATTTCTTGCTGTACTTCTTCATTGTTCTCCTGCGGTAGAGCCTGGTACTGGTTCCCGATCAGTATGGGTGCTGGCTGACTCCTGATAATCCGCCTTCTTTGGGTCACATGCTTCCATTCCTCGACTTCTACGGCTACACTGAAAACATATTTTCCTTCAACATTTTGAAGACTTACTTCTGCTCTGTCAAGGCAATCCTCCTCTTCCTTAATGAGTTACAATGTAGCTATTCTCTCCTGAAGACTCTGCACCTTTTCCTCCAACAGAGGCACAAGTTTGGCTTTTCCTTTGGTAGATCTGTAAACATGTAGCATATGGCTACTCACCCCTTCCATGTTGTCAGTTGATGTCTACTTGCAAACTTCTAAAAGTCAAGAATTCCAGTGATCATATATAACCTATAAGATGCTACTATGCATAAAACATTTGGCAATGTCCTTCAAGCAGCTAGACCTGGCTAGACCCAGCACTCAAAATGCAACAGGCATATGCAAATTCTTTTCCTGGACCTCCAATCTCTGGTCTGGAGATGGCCTCTGAGCAGCTAGACCCCACTAAACCCAGAAATCTTCCCACTCACAGCGACTTTTCACTTTTCCCAGAATGCACCAGGAATATGCAAATTATCTTCCTGGTCCTCCACTCCCTGTTCTCCCTAATACAGACAGGATGGGTCCAGAGGGCGATTGCTCCAGGTGGCCACAGGTAAAGGGTATGCCTTAAACTAATGAGTAAGGAAAATAACGAGTCTGGGTGACACCAGCTCCTCACTACATGTGAGAGGAATTTTTGAATGGGTACAGGTTGCCCTGTGGAGGATCTGCCTACTTTGCGGGACCTTCAGGAGCTGTGATCTGCCCACCCTGCTGTTTGTGTTCAATGAAAGAAATCCATGGTTGTAAGAGGGCTTCTCTCTATTCTGGATGATTCTATGTGTGGAATTTGATGCATAGTTAAGCTATTCTCAATGCTGTGGATCAGGCGTGTGGAACACAGAATGTTCCAGTGTGCGTGAAAGCCCCCTAGGTTGGTGCATCCAACATGGAATGACCTATTCACCTTGGTATTTTTTCTGTGCGAGTATAAACCAATTAAAAATTTTTTTAAATTCACACGCGAATGGAACACATCGATAAGGACAACATTTGCCCTTTCCCAGTCTTCTGGATCTTCACCTGTCCTCCGGTAATTTTCAAAGATTATGGTTAGTGGTTCAGCAATTATCTCCACTGCTTCCTTCAGTATCCTAGGATCTAATTCATCAGGACCTGGAGACTTGAATTCATTTAAGTTAGCTAAGTTTTCCCTCACCATCTCTCTGCTTATAGATAGCCTGCATTCTTGTATTCCCCCATTAGCACCGTGAAGATCAGCTGATGCTAAATCTACTTTCTGAGAGAAAACAGATACAAAATAGGAATTTAGAAGTTCATTCTTCCCAATATCATTCTTAACCAATTCACCATTTTCATCCTGTAAACATCCTATAGCATCTTGGACTTTTATTTTGCTTGGACCCCCAGAGTCCCTTTTTATTGCTTTTGGCCTCTCTTACAAGCCTCAATTCATTTTCAGCTTTTAGCTTTTCTGACACTTGCCCTACAGTTTTTGCAGACAGCATTTTATTCTTCTTTAGATTTTCCCCCTCTTTCCATTTGATCAACAAAATTCTCTTCCTTTTTAAAATCTATGTTAAGTTCTGTGTTCATCCATCCTGGTCTCTTTAAATGCTTCTCATTCTTCCTTCTTTTAGGGATTGGTAACGATTGTGCTTTGACAATCTCATTTCACAATATTTCCCAACCTTCTTGGACATTTCTGTCCTTAAGAACATCCAGCCATTGGAGTCTTCCTCTCCTCTTTCTGAAATCCAACCTTGCAGTCTGAGTCTTCTCAGGTCTTCCTCCCCTTGTTATCCAACATCTAAGGATATCATGATCACTGCCTCCTAAGGTCCCAGCCACCCTTACTCCCTCCACCATTCCCTCCCTGTTGGTGAGAGTTAGGTCCAAGATAGCAGATCCCCTTGTTTTCTCTTCTACCTTCTGGAAGATAAAGTTGTCAGCAAGAGCGGATAAGAATTGGTTGGATCCATTACTTTTATCTGAGAGATTCCCAACAAATGTCTGGATGGGTAAAATCTCCCATGATCACCATGTTGGGTTTCTTTGAGAGCTTGGCCATCTGATGTAGAAAGAGCTTCTCCATATCTTCTGCTTGTCCAGGCGGCCTATAGTAAATGCCTACAAGGGTGTCCTTTCTGTTGGTCTCTCCTTGTATTCTTACCCAAACAGTTTCTACAGAACTCCCAGCTGTGAAGCTTGAATCTCAGTGGAGATGATGCTTTCCTAACATGCATTACAACACCTCCCATTTTCTTGGGTCTGTTTCTTATAAATACATTATGTCCTTCAAGCCTTGTATCCAATCATTTGTATCATTCCACCAAGTTTTTGTGATGCCGATGACATCATATTTCTCTTCCTGTGTTCGGAGCTCCAATTCCCCATGTTTGTTTCCCATGCATTGTGTAGAAACATGTTAATTTGTGATCAGTGTCTCTTGCTCCTCTACTTTCCTTCTGAATGTTTTGTCTTTCTTCTTCCTTTTTCACTTCTAATAATACGTATTAATTGGATGCATATTTTTGCTTTTCACTTCATATTGTTCTAGTTTTAAGCTCTCCTGATTAGTCTAGCAAGGCGCCTGCCAAATCCTGTTTTTGTAAGGTGCAACCCGTCTCTAGCAAGCAGTCCATCATATAGGTAGTTCACTCCATGGTCTAGGAATCCATATCTTTGCTGACTGAACCATTGACATAGCCAGCTGTTCACCTCTAGAATCCTGCTCCATCTTCTTATTCCACGGCCATCCACTGGGAGGATGGATGAGAAGACCACCTGAGCTCCTAGTTCCTTCCCCTTCCGGCTGAGGTCTTCAAAGTCTCTGCAGATAGTTGCAATGTCATTTTTTGCAGAGTCATTTGTCCCTACATGTATTAGTAGGAATGGGTAGTTGTCTGCAGAACTGAAGAGTCTTGATAGCCTATCAGACACATCTTTGATTTGTGCCCCTGGAAGACAGCACACCTCACGTGAGGCTGTGTCAGGTCTGCAGACAACGGCCTCTGTTCCTCTCAATAGGGAATCCCCCACAACCAGCACTCTCCCCCTCTTCTTCACAACAACACTTCTTTTTCTCCATCCAAGAGGATTCTGAGTGCTTACTGGACTGTTCTCTGTGGGCAAAGTCATTTCTTGCTGTACTTCTTCATTGTTCTCCTGCGGTAGAGCCTGGTACTGGTTCCCGATCAGTATGGGTGCTGGCTGACTCCTGATAATCCGCCTTCTTTGGGTCACATGCTTCCATTCCTCGACTTCTACGGCTACACTGAAAACATATTTTCCTTCAACATTTTGAAGACTTACTTCTGCTCTGTCAAGGCAATCCTCCTCTTCCTTAATGAGTTACAATGTAGCTATTCTCTCCTGAAGACTCTGCACCTTTTCCTCCAACAGAGGCACAAGTTTGGCTTTTCCTTTGGTAGATCTGTAAACATGTAGCATATGGCTACTCACCCCTTCCATGTTGTCAGTTGATGTCTACTTGCAAACTTCTAAAAGTCAAGAATTCCAGTGATCATATATAACCTATAAGATGCTACTATGCATAAAACATTTGGCAATGTCCTTCAAGCAGCTAGACCTGGCTAGACCCAGCACTCAAAATGCAACAGGCATATGCAAATTCTTTTCCTGGACCTCCAATCTCTGGTCTGGAGATGGCCTCTGAGCAGCTAGACCCCACTAAACCCAGAAATCTTCCCACTCACAGCGACTTTTCACTTTTCCCAGAATGCACCAGGAATATGCAAATTATCTTCCTGGTCCTCCACTCCCTGTTCTCCCTAATACAGACAGGATGGGTCCAGAGGGCGATTGCTCCAGGTGGCCACAGGTAAAGGGTATGCCTTAAACTAATGAGTAAGGAAAATAACGAGTCTGGGTGACACCAGCTCCTCACTACATGTGAGAGGAATTTTTGAATGGGTACAGGTTGCCCTGTGGAGGATCTGCCTACTTTGCGGGACCTTCAGGAGCTGTGATCTGCCCACCCTGCTGATTGTGTTCAATGAAAGAAATCCATGGTTGTAAGAGGGCTTCTCTCTATTCTGGATGATTCTATGTGTGGAATTTGATGCATAGTTAAGCTATTCTCAATGCTGTGGATCAGGCGTGTGGAACACAGAATGTTCCAGTGTGCGTGAAAGCCCCCTAGGTTGGTGCATCCAACATGGAATGACCTATTCACCTTGGTATTTTTTCTGTGCGAGTATAAACCAATTAAAAATTTTTTTAAATTCACACGCGAATGGAACACATCGATAAGGACAACATTTGCCCTTTCCCAGTCTTCTGGATCTTCACCTGTCCTCCGGTAATTTTCAAAGATTATGGTTAGTGGTTCAGCAATTATCTCCACTGCTTCCTTCAGTATCCTAGGATCTAATTCATCAGGACCTGGAGACTTGAATTCATTTAAGTTAGCTAAGTTTTCCCTCACCATCTCTCTGCTTATAGATAGCCTGCATTCTTGTATTCCCCCATTAGCACCGTGAAGATCAGCTGATGCTAAATCTACTTTCTGAGAGAAAACAGATACAAAATAGGAATTTAGAAGTTCATTCTTCCCAATATCATTCTTAACCAATTCACCATTTTCATCCTGTAAACATCCTATAGCATCTTGGACTTTTATTTTGCTTGGACCCCCAGAGTCCCTTTTTATTGCTTTTGGCCTCTCTTACAAGCCTCAATTCATTTTCAGCTTTTAGCTTTTCTGACACTTGCCCTACAGTTTTTGCAGACAGCATTTTATTCTTCTTTAGATTTTCCCCCTCTTTCCATTTGATCAACAAAATTCTCTTCCTTTTTAAAATCTATGTTAAGTTCTGTGTTCATCCATCCTGGTCTCTTTAAATGCTTCTCATTCTTCCTTCTTTTAGGGATTGGTAACGATTGTGCTTTGACAATCTCATTTCACAATATTTCCCAACCTTCTTGGACATTTCTGTCCTTAAGAACATCCAGCCATTGGAGTCTTCCTCTCCTCTTTCTGAAATCCAACCTTGCAGTCTGAGTCTTCTCAGGTCTTCCTCCCCTTGTTATCCAACATCTAAGGATATCATGATCACTGCCTCCTAAGGTCCCAGCCACCCTTACTCCCTCCACCATTCCCTCCCTGTTGGTGAGAGTTAGGTCCAAGATAGCAGATCCCCTTGTTTTCTCTTCTACCTTCTGGAAGATAAAGTTGTCAGCAAGAGCGGATAAGAATTGGTTGGATCCATTACTTTTATCTGAGAGATTCCCAACAAATGTCTGGATGGGTAAAATCTCCCATGATCACCATGTTGGGCTTCTTTGAGAGCTTGGCCATCTGATGTAGAAAGAGCTTCTCCATATCTTCTGCTTGTCCAGGCGGCCTATAGTAAATGCCTACAAGGGTGTCCTTTCTGTTGGTCTCTCCTTGTATTCTTACCCAAACAGTTTCTACAGAACTCCCAGCTGTGAAGCTTGAATCTCAGTGGAGATGATGCTTTCCTAACATGCATTACAACACCTCCCATTTTCTTGGGTCTGTTTCTTATAAATACATTATGTCCTTCAAGCCTTGTATCCAATCATTTGTATCATTCCACCAAGTTTTTGTGATGCCGATGACATCATATTTCTCTTCCTGTGTTCGGAGCTCCAATTCCCCATGTTTGTTTCCCATGCATTGTGTAGAAACATGTTAATTTGTGATCAGTGTCTCTTGCTCCTCTACTTTCCTTCTGAATGTTTTGTCTTTCTTCTTCCTTTTTCACTTCTAATAATACGTATTAATTGGATGCATATTTTTGCTTTTCACTTCATATTGTTCTAGTTTTAAGCTCTCCTGATTAGTCTAGCAAGGCGCCTGCCAAATCCTGTTTTTGTAAGGTGCAACCCGTCTCTAGCAAGCAGTCCATCATATAGGTAGTTCACTCCATGGTCTAGGAATCCATATCTTTGCTGACTGAACCATTGACATAGCCAGCTGTTCACCTCTAGAATCCTGCTCCATCTTCTTATTCCACGGCCATCCACTGGGAGGATGGATGAGAAGACCACCTGAGCTCCTAGTTCCTTCCCCTTCCGGCTGAGGTCTTCAAAGTCTCTGCAGATAGTTGCAATGTCATTTTTTGCAGAGTCATTTGTCCCTACATGTATTAGTAGGAATGGGTAGTTGTCTGCAGAACTGAAGAGTCTTGATAGCCTATCAGACACATCTTTGATTTGTGCCCCTGGAAGACAGCACACCTCACGTGAGGCTGTGTCAGGTCTGCAGACAACGGCCTCTGTTCCTCTCAATAGGGAATCCCCCACAACCAGCACTCTCCCCCTCTTCTTCACAACAACACTTCTTTTTCTCCATCCAAGAGGATTCTGAGTGCTTACTGGACTGTTCTCTGTGGGCAAAGTCATTTCTTGCTGTACTTCTTCATTGTTCTCCTGCGGTAGAGCCTGGTACTGGTTCCCGATCAGTATGGGTGCTGGCTGACTCCTGATAATCCGCCTTCTTTGGGTCACATGCTTCCATTCCTCGACTTCTACGGCTACACTGAAAACATATTTTCCTTCAACATTTTGAAGACTTACTTCTGCTCTGTCAAGGCAATCCTCCTCTTCCTTAATGAGTTACAATGTAGCTATTCTCTCCTGAAGACTCTGCACCTTTTCCTCCAACAGAGGCACAAGTTTGGCTTTTCCTTTGGTAGATCTGTAAACATGTAGCATATGGCTACTCACCCCTTCCATGTTGTCAGTTGATGTCTACTTGCAAACTTCTAAAAGTCAAGAATTCCAGTGATCATATATAACCTATAAGATGCTACTATGCATAAAACATTTGGCAATGTCCTTCAAGCAGCTAGACCTGGCTAGACCCAGCACTCAAAATGCAACAGGCATATGCAAATTCTTTTCCTGGACCTCCAATCTCTGGTCTGGAGATGGCCTCTGAGCAGCTAGACCCCACTAAACCCAGAAATCTTCCCACTCACAGCGACTTTTCACTTTTCCCAGAATGCACCAGGAATATGCAAATTATCTTCCTGGACCTCCACTCCCTGTTCTCCCTAATACAGACAGGATGGGTCCAGAGGGCGATTGCTCCAGGTGGCCACAGGTAAAGGGTATGCCTTAAACTAATGAGTAAGGAAAATAACGAGTCTGGGTGACACCAGCTCCTCACTACATGTGAGAGGAATTTTTGAATGGGTACAGGTTGCCCTGTGGAGGATCTGCCTACTTTGCGGGACCTTCAGGAGCTGTGATCTGCCCACCCTGCTGATTGTGTTCAATGAAAGAAATCCATGGTTGTAAGAGGGCTTCTCTCTATTCTGGATGATTCTATGTGTGGAATTTGATGCATAGTTAAGCTATTCTCAATGCTGTGGATCAGGCGTGTGGAACACAGAATGTTCCAGTGTGCGTGAAAGCCCCCTAGGTTGGTGCATCCAACATGGAATGACCTATTCACCTTGGTATTTTTTCTGTGCGAGTATAAACCAATTAAAAATTTTTTTAAATTCACACGCGAATGGAACACATCGATAAGGACAACATTTGCCCTTTCCCAGTCTTCTGGATCTTCACCTGTCCTCCGGTAATTTTCAAAGATTATGGTTAGTGGTTCAGCAATTATCTCCACTGCTTCCTTCAGTATCCTAGGATCTAATTCATCAGGACCTGGAGACTTGAATTCATTTAAGTTAGCTAAGTTTTCCCTCACCATCTCTCTGCTTATAGATAGCCTGCATTCTTGTATTCCCCCATTAGCACCGTGAAGATCAGCTGATGCTAAATCTACTTTCTGAGAGAAAACAGATACAAAATAGGAATTTAGAAGTTCATTCTTCCCAATATCATTCTTAACCAATTCACCATTTTCATCCTGTAAACATCCTATAGCATCTTGGACTTTTATTTTGCTTGGACCCCCAGAGTCCCTTTTTATTGCTTTTGGCCTCTCTTACAAGCCTCAATTCATTTTCAGCTTTTAGCTTTTCTGACACTTGCCCTACAGTTTTTGCAGACAGCATTTTATTCTTCTTTAGATTTTCCCCCTCTTTCCATTTGATCAACAAAATTCTCTTCCTTTTTAAAATCTATGTTAAGTTCTGTGTTCATCCATCCTGGTCTCTTTAAATGCTTCTCATTCTTCCTTCTTTTAGGGATTGGTAACGATTGTGCTTTGACAATCTCATTTCACAATATTTCCCAACCTTCTTGGACATTTCTGTCCTTAAGAACATCCAGCCATTGGAGTCTTCCTCTCCTCTTTCTGAAATCCAACCTTGCAGTCTGAGTCTTCTCAGGTCTTCCTCCCCTTGTTATCCAACATCTAAGGATATCATGATCACTGCCTCCTAAGGTCCCAGCCACCCTTACTCCCTCCACCATTCCCTCCCTGTTGGTGAGAGTTAGGTCCAAGATAGCAGATCCCCTTGTTTTCTCTTCTACCTTCTGGAAGATAAAGTTGTCAGCAAGAGCGGATAAGAATTGGTTGGATCCATTACTTTTATCTGAGAGATTCCCAACAAATGTCTGGATGGGTAAAATCTCCCATGATCACCATGTTGGGCTTCTTTGAGAGCTTGGCCATCTGATGTAGAAAGAGCTTCTCCATATCTTCTGCTTGTCCAGGCGGCCTATAGTAAATGCCTACAAGGGTGTCCTTTCTGTTGGTCTCTCCTTGTATTCTTACCCAAACAGTTTCTACAGAACTCCCAGCTGTGAAGCTTGAATCTCAGTGGAGATGATGCTTTCCTAACATGCATTACAACACCTCCCATTTTCTTGGGTCTGTTTCTTATAAATACATTATGTCCTTCAAGCCTTGTATCCAATCATTTGTATCATTCCACCAAGTTTTTGTGATGCCGATGACATCATATTTCTCTTCCTGTGTTCGGAGCTCCAATTCCCCATGTTTGTTTCCCATGCATTGTGTAGAAACATGTTAATTTGTGATCAGTGTCTCTTGCTCCTCTACTTTCCTTCTGAATGTTTTGTCTTTCTTCTTCCTTTTTCACTTCTAATAATACGTATTAATTGGATGCATATTTTTGCTTTTCACTTCATATTGTTCTAGTTTTAAGCTCTCCTGATTAGTCTAGCAAGGCGCCTGCCAAATCCTGTTTTTGTAAGGTGCAACCCGTCTCTAGCAAGCAGTCCATCATATAGGTAGTTCACTCCATGGTCTAGGAATCCATATCTTTGCTGACTGAACCATTGACATAGCCAGCTGTTCACCTCTAGAATCCTGCTCCATCTTCTTATTCCACGGCCATCCACTGGGAGGATGGATGAGAAGACCACCTGAGCTCCTAGTTCCTTCCCCTTCCGGCTGAGGTCTTCAAAGTCTCTGCAGATAGTTGCAATGTCATTTTTTGCAGAGTCATTTGTCCCTACATGTATTAGTAGGAATGGGTAGTTGTCTGCAGAACTGAAGAGTCTTGATAGCCTATCAGACACATCTTTGATTTGTGCCCCTGGAAGACAGCACACCTCACGTGAGGCTGTGTCAGGTCTGCAGACAACGGCCTCTGTTCCTCTCAATAGGGAATCCCCCACAACCAGCACTCTCCCCCTCTTCTTCACAACAACACTTCTTTTTCTCCATCCAAGAGGATTCTGAGTGCTTACTGGACTGTTCTCTGTGGGCAAAGTCATTTCTTGCTGTACTTCTTCATTGTTCTCCTGCGGTAGAGCCTGGTACTGGTTCCCGATCAGTATGGGTGCTGGCTGACTCCTGATAATCCGCCTTCTTTGGGTCACATGCTTCCATTCCTCGACTTCTACGGCTACACTGAAAACATATTTTCCTTCAACATTTTGAAGACTTACTTCTGCTCTGTCAAGGCAATCCTCCTCTTCCTTAATGAGTTACAATGTAGCTATTCTCTCCTGAAGACTCTGCACCTTTTCCTCCAACAGAGGCACAAGTTTGGCTTTTCCTTTGGTAGATCTGTAAACATGTAGCATATGGCTACTCACCCCTTCCATGTTGTCAGTTGATGTCTACTTGCAAACTTCTAAAAGTCAAGAATTCCAGTGATCATATATAACCTATAAGATGCTACTATGCATAAAACATTTGGCAATGTCCTTCAAGCAGCTAGACCTGGCTAGACCCAGCACTCAAAATGCAACAGGCATATGCAAATTCTTTTCCTGGACCTCCAATCTCTGGTCTGGAGATGGCCTCTGAGCAGCTAGACCCCACTAAACCCAGAAATCTTCCCACTCACAGCGACTTTTCACTTTTCCCAGAATGCACCAGGAATATGCAAATTATCTTCCTGGACCTCCACTCCCTGTTCTCCCTAATACAGACAGGATGGGTCCAGAGGGCGATTGCTCCAGGTGGCCACAGGTGAAGGGTATGCCTTAAACTAATGAGTAAGGAAAATAACGAGTCTGGGTGACACCAGCTCCTCACTACATGTGAGAGGAATTTTTGAATGGGTACAGGTTGCCCTGTGGAGGATCTGCCTACTTTGCGGGACCTTCAGGAGCTGTGATCTGCCCACCCTGCTGATTGTGTTCAATGAAAGAAATCCATGGTTGTAAGAGGGCTTCTCTCTATTCTGGATGATTCTATGTGTGGAATTTGATGCATAGTTAAGCTATTCTCAATGCTGTGGATCAGGCGTGTGGAACACAGAATGTTCCAGTGTGCGTGAAAGCCCCCTAGGTTGGTGCATCCAACATGGAATGACCTATTCACCTTGGTATTTTTTCTGTGCGAGTATAAACCAATTAAAAATTTTTTTAAATTCACACGCGAATGGAACACATCGATAAGGACAACATTTGCCCTTTCCCAGTCTTCTGGATCTTCACCTGTCCTCCGGTAATTTTCAAAGATTATGGTTAGTGGTTCAGCAATTATCTCCACTGCTTCCTTCAGTATCCTAGGATCTAATTCATCAGGACCTGGAGACTTGAATTCATTTAAGTTAGCTAAGTTTTCCCTCACCATCTCTCTGCTTATAGATAGCCTGCATTCTTGTATTCCCCCATTAGCACCGTGAAGATCAGCTGATGCTAAATCTACTTTCTGAGAGAAAACAGATACAAAATAGGAATTTAGAAGTTCATTCTTCCCAATATCATTCTTAACCAATTCACCATTTTCATCCTGTAAACATCCTATAGCATCTTGGACTTTTATTTTGCTTGGACCCCCAGAGTCCCTTTTTATTGCTTTTGGCCTCTCTTACAAGCCTCAATTCATTTTCAGCTTTTAGCTTTTCTGACACTTGCCCTACAGTTTTTGCAGACAGCATTTTATTCTTCTTTAGATTTTCCCCCTCTTTCCATTTGATCAACAAAATTTTCTTTCTTTTTAAAATCTATGTTAAGTTCTGTGTTCATCCATCCGGGTCTCTTTAAATGCTTCTCATTCTTCCTTCTTTTAGGGATTGGTAACGATTGTGCTTTGACAATCTCATTTCACAATATTTCCCAACCTTCTTGGACATTTCTGTCCTTAAGAACATCCAGCCATTGGAGTCTTCCTCTCCTCTTTCTGAAATCCAACCTTGCAGTCTGAGTCTTCTCAGGTCTTCCTCCCCTTGTTATCCAACATCTAAGGATATCATGATCACTGCCTCCTAAGGTCCCAGCCACCCTTACTCCCTCCACCATTCCCTCCCTGTTGGTGAGAGTTAGGTCCAAGATAGCAGATCCCCTTGTTTTCTCTTCTACCTTCTGGAAGATAAAGTTGTCAGCAAGAGCGGATAAGAATTGGTTGGATCCATTACTTTTATCTGAGAGATTCCCAACAAATGTCTGGATGGGTAAAATCTCCCATGATCACCATGTTGGGCTTCTTTGAGAGCTTGGCCATCTGATGTAGAAAGAGCTTCTCCATATCTTCTGCTTGTCCAGGCGGCCTATAGTAAATGCCTACAAGGGTGTCCTTTCTGTTGGTCTCTCCTTGTATTCTTACCCAAACAGTTTCTACTGAACTCCCAGCTGTGAAGCTTGAATCTCAGTGGAGATGATGCTTTCCTAACATGCATTACAACACCTCCCATTTTCTTGGGTCTGTTTCTTATAAATACATTATGTCCTTCAAGCCTTGTATCCAATCATTTGTATCATTCCACCAAGTTTTTGTGATGCCGATGACATCATATTTCTCTTCCTGTGTTCGGAGCTCCAATTCCCCATGTTTGTTTCCCATGCATTGTGTAGAAACATGTTAATTTGTGATCAGTGTCTCTTGCTCCTCTACTTTCCTTCTGAATGTTTTGTCTTTCTTCTTCCTTTTTCACTTCTAATAATACGTATTAATTGGATGCATATTTTTGCTTTTCACTTCATATTGTTCTAGTTTTAAGCTCTCCTGATTAGTCTAGCAAGGCGCCTGCCAAATCCTGTTTTTGTAAGGTGCAACCCGTCTCTAGCAAGCAGTCCATCATATAGGTAGTTCACTCCATGGTCTAGGAATCCATATCTTTGCTGACTGAACCATTGACATAGCCAGCTGTTCACCTCTAGAATCCTGCTCCATCTTCTTATTCCACGGCCATCCACTGGGAGGATGGATGAGAAGACCACCTGAGCTCCTAGTTCCTTCCCCTTCCGGCTGAGGTCTTCAAAGTCTCTGCAGATAGTTGCAATGTCATTTTTTGCAGAGTCATTTGTCCCTACATGTATTAGTAGGAATGGGTAGTTGTCTGCAGAACTGAAGAGTCTTGATAGCCTATCAGACACATCTTTGATTTGTGCCCCTGGAAGACAGCACACCTCACGTGAGGCTGTGTCAGGTCTGCAGACAACGGCCTCTGTTCCTCTCAATAGGGAATCCCCCACAACCAGCACTCTCCCCCTCTTCTTCACAACAACACTTCTTTTTCTCCATCCAAGAGGATTCTGAGTGCTTACTGGACTGTTCTCTGTGGGCAAAGTCATTTCTTGCTGTACTTCTTCATTGTTCTCCTGCGGTAGAGCCTGGTACTGGTTCCCGATCAGTATGGGTGCTGGCTGACTCCTGATAATCCGCCTTCTTTGGGTCACATGCTTCCATTCCTCGACTTCTACGGCTACACTGAAAACATATTTTCCTTCAACATTTTGAAGACTTACTTCTGCTCTGTCAAGGCAATCCTCCTCTTCCTTAATGAGTTACAATGTAGCTATTCTCTCCTGAAGACTCTGCACCTTTTCCTCCAACAGAGGCACAAGTTTGGCTTTTCCTTTGGTAGATCTGTAAACATGTAGCATATGGCTACTCACCCCTTCCATGTTGTCAGTTGATGTCTACTTGCAAACTTCTAAAAGTCAAGAATTCCAGTGATCATATATAACCTATAAGATGCTACTATGCATAAAACATTTGGCAATGTCCTTCAAGCAGCTAGACCTGGCTAGACCCAGCACTCAAAATGCAACAGGCATATGCAAATTCTTTTCCTGGACCTCCAATCTCTGGTCTGGAGATGGCCTCTGAGCAGCTAGACCCCACTAAACCCAGAAATCTTCCCACTCACAGCGACTTTTCACTTTTCCCAGAATGCACCAGGAATATGCAAATTATCTTCCTGGTCCTCCACTCCCTGTTCTCCCTAATACAGACAGGATGGGTCCAGAGGGCGATTGCTCCAGGTGGCCACAGGTAAAGGGTATGCCTTAAACTAATGAGTAAGGAAAATAACGAGTCTGGGTGACACCAGCTCCTCACTACATGTGAGAGGAATTTTTGAATGGGTACAGGTTGCCCTGTGGAGGATCTGCCTACTTTGCGGGACCTTCAGGAGCTGTGATCTGCCCACCCTGCTGATTGTGTTCAATGAAAGAAATCCATGGTTGTAAGAGGGCTTCTCTCTATTCTGGATGATTCTATGTGTGGAATTTGATGCATAGTTAAGCTATTCTCAATGCTGTGGATCAGGCGTGTGGAACACAGAATGTTCCAGTGTGCGTGAAAGCCCCCTAGGTTGGTGCATCCAACATGGAATGACCTATTCACCTTGGTATTTTTTCTGTGCGAGTATAAACCAATTAAAAATTTTTTTAAATTCACACGCGAATGGAACACATCGATAAGGACAACATTTGCCCTTTCCCAGTCTTCTGGATCTTCACCTGTCCTCCGGTAATTTTCAAAGATTATGGTTAGTGGTTCAGCAATTATCTCCACTGCTTCCTTCAGTATCCTAGGATCTAATTCATCAGGACCTGGAGACTTGAATTCATTTAAGTTAGCTAAGTTTTCCCTCACCATCTCTCTGCTTATAGATAGCCTGCATTCTTGTATTCCCCCATTAGCACCGTGAAGATCAGCTGATGCTAAATCTACTTTCTGAGAGAAAACAGATACAAAATAGGAATTTAGAAGTTCATTCTTCCCAATATCATTCTTAACCAATTCACCATTTTCATCCTGTAAACATCCTATAGCATCTTGGACTTTTATTTTGCTTGGACCCCCAGAGTCCCTTTTTATTGCTTTTGGCCTCTCTTACAAGCCTCAATTCATTTTCAGCTTTTAGCTTTTCTGACACTTGCCCTACAGTTTTTGCAGACAGCATTTTATTCTTCTTTAGATTTTCCCCCTCTTTCCATTTGATCAACAAAATTCTCTTCCTTTTTAAAATCTATGTTAAGTTCTGTGTTCATCCATCCTGGTCTCTTTAAATGCTTCTCATTCTTCCTTCTTTTAGGGATTGGTAACGATTGTGCTTTGACAATCTCATTTCACAATATTTCCCAACCTTCTTGGACATTTCTGTCCTTAAGAACATCCAGCCATTGGAGTCTTCCTCTCCTCTTTCTGAAATCCAACCTTGCAGTCTGAGTCTTCTCAGGTCTTCCTCCCCTTGTTATCCAACATCTAAGGATATCATGATCACTGCCTCCTAAGGTCCCAGCCACCCTTACTCCCTCCACCATTCCCTCCCTGTTGGTGAGAGTTAGGTCCAAGATAGCAGATCCCCTTGTTTTCTCTTCTACCTTCTGGAAGATAAAGTTGTCAGCAAGAGCGGATAAGAATTGGTTGGATCCATTACTTTTATCTGAGAGATTCCCAACAAATGTCTGGATGGGTAAAATCTCCCATGATCACCATGTTGGGCTTCTTTGAGAGCTTGGCCATCTGATGTAGAAAGAGCTTCTCCATATCTTCTGCTTGTCCAGGCGGCCTATAGTAAATGCCTACAAGGGTGTCCTTTCTGTTGGTCTCTCCTTGTATTCTTACCCAAACAGTTTCTACAGAACTCCCAGCTGTGAAGCTTGAATCTCAGTGGAGATGATGCTTTCCTAACATGCATTACAACACCTCCCATTTTCTTGGGTCTGTTTCTTATAAATACATTATGTCCTTCAAGCCTTGTATCCAATCATTTGTATCATTCCACCAAGTTTTTGTGATGCCGATGACATCATATTTCTCTTCCTGTGTTCGGAGCTCCAATTCCCCATGTTTGTTTCCCATGCATTGTGTGGAAACATGTTAATTTGTGATCAGTGTCTCTTGCTCCTCTACTTTCCTTCTGAATGTTTTGTCTTTCTTCTTCCTTTTTCACTTCTAATAATACGTATTAATTGGATGCATATTTTTGCTTTTCACTTCATATTGTTCTAGTTTTAAGCTCTCCTGATTAGTCTAGCAAGGCGCCTGCCAAATCCTGTTTTTGTAAGGTGCAACCCGTCTCTAGCAAGCAGTCCATCATATAGGTAGTTCACTCCATGGTCTAGGAATCCATATCTTTGCTGACTGAACCATTGACATAGCCAGCTGTTCACCTCTAGAATCCTGCTCCATCTTCTTATTCCACGGCCATCCACTGGGAGGATGGATGAGAAGACCACCTGAGCTCCTAGTTCCTTCCCCTTCCGGCTGAGGTCTTCAAAGTCTCTGCAGATAGTTGCAATGTCATTTTTTGCAGAGTCATTTGTCCCTACATGTATTAGTAGGAATGGGTAGTTGTCTGCAGAACTGAAGAGTCTTGATAGCCTATCAGACACATCTTTGATTTGTGCCCCTGGAAGACAGCACACCTCACGTGAGGCTGTGTCAGGTCTGCAGACAACGGCCTCTGTTCCTCTCAATAGGGAATCCCCCACAACCAGCACTCTCCCCCTCTTCTTCACAACAACACTTCTTTTTCTCCATCCAAGAGGATTCTGAGTGCTTACTGGACTGTTCTCTGTGGGCAAAGTCATTTCTTGCTGTACTTCTTCATTGTTCTCCTGCGGTAGAGCCTGGTACTGGTTCCCGATCAGTATGGGTGCTGGCTGACTCCTGATAATCCGCCTTCTTTGGGTCACATGCTTCCATTCCTCGACTTCTACGGCTACACTGAAAACATATTTTCCTTCAACATTTTGAAGACTTACTTCTGCTCTGTCAAGGCAATCCTCCTCTTCCTTAATGAGTTACAATGTAGCTATTCTCTCCTGAAGACTCTGCACCTTTTCCTCCAACAGAGGCACAAGTTTGGCTTTTCCTTTGGTAGATCTGTAAACATGTAGCATATGGCTACTCACCCCTTCCATGTTGTCAGTTGATGTCTACTTGCAAACTTCTAAAAGTCAAGAATTCCAGTGATCATATATAACCTATAAGATGCTACTATGCATAAAACATTTGGCAATGTCCTTCAAGCAGCTAGACCTGGCTAGACCCAGCACTCAAAATGCAACAGGCATATGCAAATTCTTTTCCTGGACCTCCAATCTCTGGTCTGGAGATGGCCTCTGAGCAGCTAGACCCCACTAAACCCAGAAATCTTCCCACTCACAGCGACTTTTCACTTTTCCCAGAATGCACCAGGAATATGCAAATTATCTTCCTGGACCTCCACTCCCTGTTCTCCCTAATACAGACAGGATGGGTCCAGAGGGCGATTGCTCCAGGTGGCCACAGGTGAAGGGTATGCCTTAAACTAATGAGTAAGGAAAATAACGAGTCTGGGTGACACCAGCTCCTCACTACATGTGAGAGGAATTTTTGAATGGGTACAGGTTGCCCTGTGGAGGATCTGCCTACTTTGCGGGACCTTCAGGAGCTGTGATCTGCCCACCCTGCTGATTGTGTTCAATGAAAGAAATCCATGGTTGTAAGAGGGCTTCTCTCTATTCTGGATGATTCTATGTGTGGAATTTGATGCATAGTTAAGCTATTCTCAATGCTGTGGATCAGGCGTGTGGAACACAGAATGTTCCAGTGTGCGTGAAAGCCCCCTAGGTTGGTGCATCCAACATGGAATGACCTATTCACCTTGGTATTTTTTCTGTGCGAGTATAAACCAATTAAAAATTTTTTTAAATTCACACGCGAATGGAACACATCGATAAGGACAACATTTGCCCTTTCCCAGTCTTCTGGATCTTCACCTGTCCTCCGGTAATTTTCAAAGATTATGGTTAGTGGTTCAGCAATTATCTCCACTGCTTCCTTCAGTATCCTAGGATCTAATTCATCAGGACCTGGAGACTTGAATTCATTTAAGTTAGCTAAGTTTTCCCTCACCATCTCTCTGCTTATAGATAGCCTGCATTCTTGTATTCCCCCATTAGCACCGTGAAGATCAGCTGATGCTAAATCTACTTTCTGAGAGAAAACAGATACAAAATAGGAATTTAGAAGTTCATTCTTCCCAATATCATTCTTAACCAATTCACCATTTTCATCCTGTAAACATCCTATAGCATCTTGGACTTTTATTTTGCTTGGACCCCCAGAGTCCCTTTTTATTGCTTTTGGCCTCTCTTACAAGCCTCAATTCATTTTCAGCTTTTAGCTTTTCTGACACTTGCCCTACAGTTTTTGCAGACAGCATTTTATTCTTCTTTAGATTTTCCCCCTCTTTCCATTTGATCAACAAAATTCTCTTCCTTTTTAAAATCTATGTTAAGTTCTGTGTTCATCCATCCTGGTCTCTTTAAATGCTTCTCATTCTTCCTTCTTTTAGGGATTGGTAACGATTGTGCTTTGACAATCTCATTTCACAATATTTCCCAACCTTCTTGGACATTTCTGTCCTTAAGAACATCCAGCCATTGGAGTCTTCCTCTCCTCTTTCTGAAATCCAACCTTGCAGTCTGAGTCTTCTCAGGTCTTCCTCCCCTTGTTATCCAACATCTAAGGATATCATGATCACTGCCTCCTAAGGTCCCAGCCACCCTTACTCCCTCCACCATTCCCTCCCTGTTGGTGAGAGTTAGGTCCAAGATAGCAGATCCCCTTGTTTTCTCTTCTACCTTCTGGAAGATAAAGTTGTCAGCAAGAGCGGATAAGAATTGGTTGGATCCATTACTTTTATCTGAGAGATTCCCAACAAATGTCTGGATGGGTAAAATCTCCCATGATCACCATGTTGGGCTTCTTTGAGAGCTTGGCCATCTGATGTAGAAAGAGCTTCTCCATATCTTCTGCTTGTCCAGGCGGCCTATAGTAAATGCCTACAAGGGTGTCCTTTCTGTTGGTCTCTCCTTGTATTCTTACCCAAACAGTTTCTACAGAACTCCCAGCTGTGAAGCTTGAATCTCAGTGGAGATGATGCTTTCCTAACATGCATTACAACACCTCCCATTTTCTTGGGTCTGTTTCTTATAAATACATTATGTCCTTCAAGCCTTGTATCCAATCATTTGTATCATTCCACCAAGTTTTTGTGATGCCGATGACATCATATTTCTCTTCCTGTGTTCGGAGCTCCAATTCCCCATGTTTGTTTCCCATGCATTGTGTAGAAACATGTTAATTTGTGATCAGTGTCTCTTGCTCCTCTACTTTCCTTCTGAATGTTTTGTCTTTCTTCTTCCTTTTTCACTTCTAATAATACGTATTAATTGGATGCATATTTTTGCTTTTCACTTCATATTGTTCTAGTTTTAAGCTCTCCTGATTAGTCTAGCAAGGCGCCTGCCAAATCCTGTTTTTGTAAGGTGCAACCCGTCTCTAGCAAGCAGTCCATCATATAGGTAGTTCACTCCATGGTCTAGGAATCCATATCTTTGCTGACTGAACCATTGACATAGCCAGCTGTTCACCTCTAGAATCCTGCTCCATCTTCTTATTCCACGGCCATCCACTGGGAGGATGGATGAGAAGACCACCTGAGCTCCTAGTTCCTTCCCCTTCCGGCTGAGGTCTTCAAAGTCTCTGCAGATAGTTGCAATGTCATTTTTTGCAGAGTCATTTGTCCCTACATGTATTAGTAGGAATGGGTAGTTGTCTGCAGAACTGAAGAGTCTTGATAGCCTATCAGACACATCTTTGATTTGTGCCCCTGGAAGACAGCACACCTCACGTGAGGCTGTGTCAGGTCTGCAGACAACGGCCTCTGTTCCTCTCAATAGGGAATCCCCCACAACCAGCACTCTCCCCCTCTTCTTCACAACAACACTTCTTTTTCTCCATCCAAGAGGATTCTGAGTGCTTACTGGACTGTTCTCTGTGGGCAAAGTCATTTCTTGCTGTACTTCTTCATTGTTCTCCTGCGGTAGAGCCTGGTACTGGTTCCCGATCAGTATGGGTGCTGGCTGACTCCTGATAATCCGCCTTCTTTGGGTCACATGCTTCCATTCCTCGACTTCTACGGCTACACTGAAAACATATTTTCCTTCAACATTTTGAAGACTTACTTCTGCTCTGTCAAGGCAATCCTCCTCTTCCTTAATGAGTTACAATGTAGCTATTCTCTCCTGAAGACTCTGCACCTTTTCCTCCAACAGAGGCACAAGTTTGGCTTTTCCTTTGGTAGATCTGTAAACATGTAGCATATGGCTACTCACCCCTTCCATGTTGTCAGTTGATGTCTACTTGCAAACTTCTAAAAGTCAAGAATTCCAGTGATCATATATAACCTATAAGATGCTACTATGCATAAAACATTTGGCAATGTCCTTCAAGCAGCTAGACCTGGCTAGACCCAGCACTCAAAATGCAACAGGCATATGCAAATTCTTTTCCTGGACCTCCAATCTCTGGTCTGGAGATGGCCTCTGAGCAGCTAGACCCCACTAAACCCAGAAATCTTCCCACTCACAGCGACTTTTCACTTTTCCCAGAATGCACCAGGAATATGCAAATTATCTTCCTGGACCTCCACTCCCTGTTCTCCCTAATACAGACAGGATGGGTCCAGAGGGCGATTGCTCCAGGTGGCCACAGGTGAAGGGTATGCCTTAAACTAATGAGTAAGGAAAATAACGAGTCTGGGTGACACCAGCTCCTCACTACATGTGAGAGGAATTTTTGAATGGGTACAGGTTGCCCTGTGGAGGATCTGCCTACTTTGCGGGACCTTCAGGAGCTGTGATCTGCCCACCCTGCTGATTGTGTTCAATGAAAGAAATCCATGGTTGTAAGAGGGCTTCTCTCTATTCTGGATGATTCTATGTGTGGAATTTGATGCATAGTTAAGCTATTCTCAATGCTGTGGATCAGGCGTGTGGAACACAGAATGTTCCAGTGTGCGTGAAAGCCCCCTAGGTTGGTGCATCCAACATGGAATGACCTATTCACCTTGGTATTTTTTCTGTGCGAGTATAAACCAATTAAAAATTTTTTTAAATTCACACGCGAATGGAACACATCGATAAGGACAACATTTGCCCTTTCCCAGTCTTCTGGATCTTCACCTGTCCTCCGGTAATTTTCAAAGATTATGGTTAGTGGTTCAGCAATTATCTCCACTGCTTCCTTCAGTATCCTAGGATCTAATTCATCAGGACCTGGAGACTTGAATTCATTTAAGTTAGCTAAGTTTTCCCTCACCATCTCTCTGCTTATAGATAGCCTGCATTCTTGTATTCCCCCATTAGCACCGTGAAGATCAGCTGATGCTAAATCTACTTTCTGAGAGAAAACAGATACAAAATAGGAATTTAGAAGTTCATTCTTCCCAATATCATTCTTAACCAATTCACCATTTTCATCCTGTAAACATCCTATAGCATCTTGGACTTTTATTTTGCTTGGACCCCCAGAGTCCCTTTTTATTGCTTTTGGCCTCTCTTACAAGCCTCAATTCATTTTCAGCTTTTAGCTTTTCTGACACTTGCCCTACAGTTTTTGCAGACAGCATTTTATTCTTCTTTAGATTTTCCCCCTCTTTCCATTTGATCAACAAAATTTTCTTTCTTTTTAAAATCTATGTTAAGTTCTGTGTTCATCCATCCGGGTCTCTTTAAATGCTTCTCATTCTTCCTTCTTTTAGGGATTGGTAACGATTGTGCTTTGACAATCTCATTTCACAATATTTCCCAACCTTCTTGGACATTTCTGTCCTTAAGAACATCCAGCCATTGGAGTCTTCCTCTCCTCTTTCTGAAATCCAACCTTGCAGTCTGAGTCTTCTCAGGTCTTCCTCCCCTTGTTATCCAACATCTAAGGATATCATGATCACTGCCTCCTAAGGTCCCAGCCACCCTTACTCCCTCCACCATTCCCTCCCTGTTGGTGAGAGTTAGGTCCAAGATAGCAGATCCCCTTGTTTTCTCTTCTACCTTCTGGAAGATAAAGTTGTCAGCAAGAGCGGATAAGAATTGGTTGGATCCATTACTTTTATCTGAGAGATTCCCAACAAATGTCTGGATGGGTAAAATCTCCCATGATCACCATGTTGGGCTTCTTTGAGAGCTTGGCCATCTGATGTAGAAAGAGCTTCTCCATATCTTCTGCTTGTCCAGGCGGCCTATAGTAAATGCCTACAAGGGTGTCCTTTCTGTTGGTCTCTCCTTGTATTCTTACCCAAACAGTTTCTACTGAACTCCCAGCTGTGAAGCTTGAATCTCAGTGGAGATGATGCTTTCCTAACATGCATTACAACACCTCCCATTTTCTTGGGTCTGTTTCTTATAAATACATTATGTCCTTCAAGCCTTGTATCCAATCATTTGTATCATTCCACCAAGTTTTTGTGATGCCGATGACATCATATTTCTCTTCCTGTGTTCGGAGCTCCAATTCCCCATGTTTGTTTCCCATGCATTGTGTAGAAGCATGTTAATTTGTGATCAGTGTCTCTTGCTCCTCTACTTTCCTTCTGAATGTTTTGTCTTTCTTCTTCCTTTTTCACTTCTAATAATACGTATTAATTGGATGCATATTTTTGCTTTTCACTTCATATTGTTCTAGTTTTAAGCTCTCCTGATTAGTCTAGCAAGGCGCCTGCCAAATCCTGTTTTTGTAAGGTGCAACCCGTCTCTAGCAAGCAGTCCATCATATAGGTAGTTCACTCCATGGTCTAGGAATCCATATCTTTGCTGACTGAACCATTGACATAGCCAGTTGTTCACCTCTAGAATCCTGCTCCATCTTCTTATTCCACGGCCATCCACAGGGAGGATGGATGAGAAGACCACCTGAGCTCCTAGTTCCTTCCCCTTCCGGCTGAGGTCTTCAAACTCTCTGCAGATAGTTGCAATGTCATTTTTTGCAGAGTCATTTGTCCCTACATGTATTAGTAGGAATGGGTAGTTGTCTGCAGAACTGAAGAGTCTTGATAGCCTATCAGACACATCTTTGATTTGTGCCCCTGGAAGACAGCACACCTCACGTGAGGCTGTGTCAGGTCTGCAGACAACGGCCTCTGTTCCTCTCAATAGGGAATCCCCCACAACCAGCACTCTCCCCCTCTTCTTCACAACAACACTTCTTTTTCTCCATCCAAGAGGATTCTGAGTGCTTACTGGACTGTTCTCTGTGGGCAAAGTCATTTCTTGCTGTACTTCTTCATTGTTCTCCTGCGGTAGAGCCTGGTACTGGTTCCTGAGCAGTATGGGTGCTGGCTGACTCCTGATAATCCGGCTTCTTTGGGTCACATGCTTCCATTCCTCGACTTCTACGGCTACACTGAAAACATATTTTCCTTCAACATTTTGAAGACTTACTTCTGCTCTGTCAAGGCAATCCTCCTCTTCCTTAATGAGTTACAATGTAGCTATTCTCTCCTGAAGACTCTGCACCTTTTCCTCCAACAGAGGCACAAGTTTGGCTTTTCCTTTGGTAGATCTGTAAACATGTAGCATATGGCTACTCACCCCTTCCATGTTGTCAGTTGATGTCTACTTGCAAACTTCTAAAATTCAAGAATTCCAGTGATCATATATAGCCTATAAGATGCTACTATGCATAAAACATCTGGCAATGTCCTTCAAGCAGCTAGACCTGGCTAGACCCAGCACTCAAAATGCAACAGGCACATGCAAATTCTTTTCCTGGACCTCCAATCTCTGGTCTGGAGATGGCCTCTGAGCAGCTAGACCCCACTAAACCCAGAAATCTTCCCACTCACAGCGACTTTTCACTTTTCCCAGAATGCACCAGGAATATGCAAATTATCTTCCTGGACCTCCACTCCCTGTTCTCCCTAATACAGACAGGATGGGTCCAGAGGGCGATTGCTCCAGGTGGCCACAGGTGAAGGGTATGCCTTAAACTAATGAGTAAGGAAAATAACGAGTCTGGGTGACACCAGCTCCTCACTACATGTGAGAGGAATTTTTGAATGGGTACAGGTTGCCCTGTGGAGGATCTGCCTACTTTGCGGGACCTTCAGGAGCTGTGATCTGCCCACCCTGCTGATTGTGTTCAATGAAAGAAATCCATGGTTGTAAGAGGGCTTCTCTCTATTCTGGATGATTCTATGTGTGGAATTTGATGCATATTTAAGCTATTCTCAATGCTGTGGATCAGGCGTGTGGAACACAGAATGTTCCAGTGAGCGTGAAAGCCCCCTAGGTTGGTGCATCCAACATGGAATGACCTATTCACCTTGGTATTTTTTGTGTGCGAGTATAAACCAATTAAAAAATTTTTTAAATTCACACGCGAATGGAACACATCGATAAGGACAACATTTGCCCTTTCCCAGTTTTCTGGATCTTCGCCTGTCCTCCGGAAATTTTCAAAGATTATGGTTAGTGGTTCAGCAATTATCTCCACTGCTTCCTTCAGTATCCTAGGATCTAATTCATCAGGACCTGGAGACTTGAATTCATTTAAGTTAGCTAAGTTTTCCCTCACCATCTCTCTGCTTATAGATAGCCTGCATTCTTGTATTCCCCCATTAGCACCGTGAAGATCAGCTGATGCTAAATCTACTTTCTGAGAGAAAACAGATACAAAATAGGAATTTAGAAGTTCATTCTTCCCAATATCATTCTTAACCAATTCACCATTTTCATCCTGTAAACATCCTATAGCATCTTGGACTTTTATTTTGCTTGGACCCCCAGAGTCCCTTTTTATTGCTTTTGGCCTCTCTTACAAGCCTCAATTCATTTTCAGCTTTTAGCTTTTCTGACACTTGCCCTACAGTTTTTGCAGACAGCATTTTATTCTTCTTTAGATTTTCCCCCTCTTTCCATTTGATCAACAAAATTCTCTTCCTTTTTAAAATCTATGTTAAGTTCTGTGTTCATCCATCCTGGTCTCTTTAAATGCTTCTCATTCTTCCTTCTTTTAGGGATTGGTAACGATTGTGCTTTGACAATCTCATTTCACAATATTTCCCAACCTTCTTGGACATTTCTGTCCTTAAGAACATCCAGCCATTGGAGTCTTCCTCTCCTCTTTCTGAAATCCAACCTTGCAGTCTGAGTCTTCTCAGGTCTTCCTCCCCTTGTTATCCAACATCTAAGGATATCATGATCACTGCCTCCTAAGGTCCCAGCCACCCTTACTCCCTCCACCATTCCCTCCCTGTTGGTGAGAGTTAGGTCCAAGATAGCAGATCCCCTTGTTTTCTCTTCTACCTTCTGGAAGATAAAGTTGTCAGCAAGAGCGGATAAGAATTGGTTGGATCCATTACTTTTATCTGAGAGATTCCCAACAAATGTCTGGATGGGTAAAATCTCCCATGATCACCATGTTGGGCTTCTTTGAGAGCTTGGCCATCTGATGTAGAAAGAGCTTCTCCATATCTTCTGCTTGTCCAGGCGGCCTATAGTAAATGCCTACAAGGGTGTCCTTTCTGTTGGTCTCTCCTTGTATTCTTACCCAAACAGTTTCTACAGAACTCCCAGCTGTGAAGCTTGAATCTCAGTGGAGATGATGCTTTCCTAACATGCATTACAACACCTCCCATTTTCTTGGGTCTGTTTCTTATAAATACATTATGTCCTTCAAGCCTTGTATCCAATCATTTGTATCATTCCACCAAGTTTTTGTGATGCCGATGACATCATATTTCTCTTCCTGTGTTCGGAGCTCCAATTCCCCATGTTTGTTTCCCATGCATTGTGTAGAAACATGTTAATTTGTGATCAGTGTCTTTTGCTCCTCTACTTTCCTTCTGAATGTTTTGTCTTTCTTCTTCCTTTTTCACTTCTAATAATACGTATTAATTGGATGCATATTTTTGCTTTTCACTTCATATTGTTCTAGTTTTAAGCTCTCCTGATTAGTCTAGCAAGGCGCCTGCCAAATCCTGTTTTTGTAAGGTGCAACCCGTCTCTAGCAAGCAGTCCATCATATAGGTAGTTCACTCCATGGTCTAGGAATCCATATCTTTGCTGACTGAACCATTGACATAGCCAGCTGTTCACCTCTAGAATCCTGCTCCATCTTCTTATTCCACGGCCATCCACTGGGAGGATGGATGAGAAGACCACCTGAGCTCCTAGTTCCTTCCCCTTCCGGCTGAGGTCTTCAAAGTCTCTGCAGATAGTTGCAATGTCATTTTTTGCAGAGTCATTTGTCCCTACATGTATTAGTAGGAATGGGTAGTTGTCTGCAGAACTGAAGAGTCTTGATAGCCTATCAGACACATCTTTGATTTGTGCCCCTGGAAGACAGCACACCTCACGTGAGGCTGTGTCAGGTCTGCAGACAACGGCCTCTGTTCCTCTCAATAGGGAATCCCCCACAACCAGCACTCTCCCCCTCTTCTTCACAACAACACTTCTTTTTCTCCATCCAAGAGGATTCTGAGTGCTTACTGGACTGTTCTCTGTGGGCAAAGTCATTTCTTGCTGTACTTCTTCATTGTTCTCCTGCGGTAGAGCCTGGTACTGGTTCCCGATCAGTATGGGTGCTGGCTGACTCCTGATAATCCGCCTTCTTTGGGTCACATGCTTCCATTCCTCGACTTCTACGGCTACACTGAAAACATATTTTCCTTCAACATTTTGAAGACTTACTTCTGCTCTGTCAAGGCAATCCTCCTCTTCCTTAATGAGTTACAATGTAGCTATTCTCTCCTGAAGACTCTGCACCTTTTCCTCCAACAGAGGCACAAGTTTGGCTTTTCCTTTGGTAGATCTGTAAACATGTAGCATATGGCTACTCACCCCTTCCATGTTGTCAGTTGATGTCTACTTGCAAACTTCTAAAAGTCAAGAATTCCAGTGATCATATATAACCTATAAGATGCTACTATGCATAAAACATTTGGCAATGTCCTTCAAGCAGCTAGACCTGGCTAGACCCAGCACTCAAAATGCAACAGGCATATGCAAATTCTTTTCCTGGACCTCCAATCTCTGGTCTGGAGATGGCCTCTGAGCAGCTAGACCCCACTAAACCCAGAAATCTTCCCACTCACAGCGACTTTTCACTTTTCCCAGAATGCACCAGGAATATGCAAATTATCTTCCTGGACCTCCACTCCCTGTTCTCCCTAATACAGACAGGATGGGTCCAGAGGGCGATTGCTCCAGGTGGCCACAGGTGAAGGGTATGCCTTAAACTAATGAGTAAGGAAAATAACGAGTCTGGGTGACACCAGCTCCTCACTACATGTGAGAGGAATTTTTGAATGGGTACAGGTTGCCCTGTGGAGGATCTGCCTACTTTGCGGGACCTTCAGGAGCTGTGATCTGCCCACCCTGCTGATTGTGTTCAATGAAAGAAATCCATGGTTGTAAGAGGGCTTCTCTCTATTCTGGATGATTCTATGTGTGGAATTTGATGCATAGTTAAGCTATTCTCAATGCTGTGGATCAGGCGTGTGGAACACAGAATGTTCCAGTGTGCGTGAAAGCCCCCTAGGTTGGTGCATCCAACATGGAATGACCTATTCACCTTGGTATTTTTTCTGTGCGAGTATAAACCAATTAAAAATTTTTTTAAATTCACACGCGAATGGAACACATCGATAAGGACAACATTTGCCCTTTCCCAGTCTTCTGGATCTTCACCTGTCCTCCGGTAATTTTCAAAGATTATGGTTAGTGGTTCAGCAATTATCTCCACTGCTTCCTTCAGTATCCTAGGATCTAATTCATCAGGACCTGGAGACTTGAATTCATTTAAGTTAGCTAAGTTTTCCCTCGCCATCTCTCTGCTTATAGATAGCCTGCATTCTTGTATTCCCCCATTAGCACCGTGAAGATCAGCTGATGCTAAATCTACTTTCTGAGAGAAAACAGATACAAAATAGGAATTTAGAAGTTCATTCTTCCCAATATCATTCTTAACCAATTCACCATTTTCATCCTGTAAACATCCGATAGCATCTTGGACTTTTATTTTGCTTGGACCCCAGAGTCCCTTTTTATTGCTTTTGGCCTCTCTTACAAGCCTCAATTCATTATCAGCTTTTAGCTTTTCTGACACTTGCCCTACAGTTTCTGCAGACCACATTATATTCTTCTTTAGATTTCCCCCCCTCTTTCCATTTGATCAACAAAATTTTCTTCCTTTTTAACATCTATGTTAAGTTCTGTGTTCATCCATCCTGGTCTCTTTAAATGCTTCTCATTCTTCCTTCTTTTAGGGATTGGTAACGATTGTGCTTTGACAATCTCATTTCACAATATTTCCCAACCTTCTTGGACATTTCTGTCCTTAAGAACATCCAGCCATTGGAGTCTTCCTCTCCTCTTTCTGAAATCCAACCTTGCAGTCTGAGTCTTCTCAGGTCTTCCTCCCCTTGTTATCCAACATCTAAGGATATCATGATCACTGCCTCCTAAGGTCCCAGCCACCCTTACTCCTTCCACCATTCCCTCCCTGTTGGTGAGAGTTAGGTCCAAGATAGCAGATCCCCTTGTTTTCTCTTCTACCTTCTGGAAGATAAAGTTGTCAGCAAGAGCGGATAAGAATTGGTTGGATCCATTACTTTTATCTGAGAGATTCCCAACAAATGTCTGATGGGTAAAATCTCCCATGATCACCGTGTTGGGCTTCTTTGAGAGCTTGGCCATCTGATGTAGAAAGAGCTTCTCCATATCTTCTGCTTGTCCAGGCGGCCTATAGTAAATGCCTACAACGGTGTCCTTTCTGTTGTTCTCTCCTTGTATTCTTACCCAAACAGTTTCTACTGAACTCCCAGCTGTGAAGCTTGAATCTCAGTGGAGATGATGCTTTCCTAACATGCATTACAACACCTCCCATTTTCTTGGGTCTGTTTCTTATAAATACATTATGTCCTTCAAGCCTTGTATCCAATCATTTGTATCATTCCACCAAGTTTTTGTGATGCCGATGACATCATATTTCTCTTCCTGTGTTCGGAGCTCCAATTCCCCATGTTTGTTTCCCATGCATTGTGTAGAAGCATGTTAATTTGTGATCAGTGTCTCTTGCTCCTCTACTTTCCTTCTGAATGTTTTGTCTTTCTTCTTCCTTTTTCACTTCTAATAATACGTATTAATTGGATACATATTTTTGCTTTTCACTTCATATTGTTCTAGTTTTAAGCTCTCCTGATTAGTCTAGCAAGGCGCCTGCCAAATCCTGTTTTTGTAAGGTGCAACCCGTCTCTAGCAAGCAGTCCATCATATAGGTAGTTCACTCCATGGTCTAGGAATCCATATCTTTGCTGACTGAACCATTGACATAGCCAGTTGTTCACCTCTAGAATCCTGCTCCATCTTCTTATTCCACGGCCATCCACAGGGAGGATGGATGAGAAGACCACCTGAGCTCCTAGTTCCTTCCCCTTCCGGCTGAGGTCTTCAAACTCTCTGCAGATAGTTGCAATGTCATTTTTTGCAGAGTCATTTGTCCCTACATGTATTAGTAGGAATGGGTAGTTGTCTGCAGAACTGAAGAGTCTTGATAGCCTATCAGACACATCTTTGATTTGTGCCCCTGGAAGACAGCACACCTCACGTGAGGCTGTGTCAGGTCTGCAGACAACGGCCTCTGTTCCTCTCAATAGGGAATCCCCCACAACCAGCACTCTCCCCCTCTTCTTCACAACAACACTTCTTTTTCTCCATCCAAGAGGATTCTGAGTGCTTACTGGACTGTTCTCTGTGGGCAAAGTCATTTCTTGCTGTACTTCTTCATTGTTCTCCTGCGGTAGAGCCTGGTACTGGTTCCTGAGCAGTATGGGTGCTGGCTGACTCCTGATAATCCGGCTTCTTTGGGTCACATGCTTCCATTCCTCGACTTCTACGGCTACACTGAAAACATATTTTCCTTCAACATTTTGAAGACTTACTTCTGCTCTGTCAAGGCAATCCTCCTCTTCCTTAATGAGTTACAATGTAGCTATTCTCTCCTGAAGACTCTGCACCTTTTCCTCCAACAGAGGCACAAGTTTGGCTTTTCCTTTGGTAGATCTGTAAACATGTAGCATATGGCTACTCACCCCTTCCATGTTGTCAGTTGATGTCTACTTGCAAACTTCTAAAATTCAAGAATTCCAGTGATCATATATAGCCTATAAGATGCTACTATGCATAAAACATCTGGCAATGTCCTTCAAGCAGCTAGACCTGGCTAGACCCAGCACTCAAAATGCAACAGGCACATGCAAATTCTTTTCCTGGACCTCCAATCTCTGGTCTGGAGATGGCCTCTGAGCAGCTAGACCCCACTAAACCCAGAAATCTTCCCACTCACAGCGACTTTTCACTTTTCCCAGAATGCACCAGGAATATGCAAATTATCTTCCTGGACCTCCACTCCCTGTTCTCCCTAATACAGACAGGATGGGTCCAGAGGGCGATTGCTCCAGGTGGCCACAGGTGAAGGGTATGCCTTAAACTAATCAGTAAGGAAAATAATGATTCTGGGTGACACCAGCTCCTCACTACATGTGAGAGGAATTTTGAATGGGTACAGGTTGCCCTGTGGAGGATCTGCCTACTTTGCGGGACCTTCAGGAGCTGTGATCTGCCCACCCTGCTGATTGTGTTCAATGAAAGAAATCCATGGTTGTAAGAGGGCTTCTCTCTATTCTGGATGATTCTATGTGTGGAATTTGATGCATAGTTAAGCTATTCTCAATGCTGTGGATCAGGCGTGTGGAACACAGAATGTTCCAGTGTGCGTGAAAGCCCCCTAGGTTGGTGCATCCAACATGGAATGACCTATTCACCTTGGTATTTTTTCTGTGCGAGTATAAACCAATTAAAAATTTTTTTAAATTCACACGCGAATGGAACACATCGATAAGGACAACATTTGCCCTTTCCCAGTCTTCTGGATCTTCACCTGTCCTCCGGTAATTTTCAAAGATTATGGTTAGTGGTTCAGCAATTATCTCCACTGCTTCCTTCAGTATCCTAGGATCTAATTCATCAGGACCTGGAGACTTGAATTCATTTAAGTTAGCTAAGTTTTCCCTCACCATCTCTCTGCTTATAGATAGCCTGCATTCTTGTATTCCCCCATTAGCACCGTGAAGATCAGCTGATGCTAAATCTACTTTCTGAGAGAAAACAGATACAAAATAGGAATTTAGAAGTTCATTCTTCCCAATATCATTCTTAACCAATTCACCATTTTCATCCTGTAAACATCCTATAGCATCTTGGACTTTTATTTTGCTTGGACCCCCAGAGTCCCTTTTTATTGCTTTTGGCCTCTCTTACAAGCCTCAATTCATTTTCAGCTTTTAGCTTTTCTGACACTTGCCCTACAGTTTTTGCAGACAGCATTTTATTCTTCTTTAGATTTTCCCCCTCTTTCCATTTGATCAACAAAATTCTCTTCCTTTTTAAAATCTATGTTAAGTTCTGTGTTCATCCATCCTGGTCTCTTTAAATGCTTCTCATTCTTCCTTCTTTTAGGGATTGGTAACGATTGTGCTTTGACAATCTCATTTCACAATATTTCCCAACCTTCTTGGACATTTCTGTCCTTAAGAACATCCAGCCATTGGAGTCTTCCTCTCCTCTTTCTGAAATCCAACCTTGCAGTCTGAGTCTTCTCAGGTCTTCCTCCCCTTGTTATCCAACATCTAAGGATATCATGATCACTGCCTCCTAAGGTCCCAGCCACCCTTACTCCCTCCACCATTCCCTCCCTGTTGGTGAGAGTTAGGTCCAAGATAGCAGATCCCCTTGTTTTCTCTTCTACCTTCTGGAAGATAAAGTTGTCAGCAAGAGCGGATAAGAATTGGTTGGATCCATTACTTTTATCTGAGAGATTCCCAACAAATGTCTGGATGGGTAAAATCTCCCATGATCACCATGTTGGGTTTCTTTGAGAGCTTGGCCATCTGATGTAGAAAGAGCTTCTCCATATCTTCTGCTTGTCCAGGCGGCCTATAGTAAATGCCTACAAGGGTGTCCTTTCTGTTGGTCTCTCCTTGTATTCTTACCCAAACAGTTTCTACAGAACTCCCAGCTGTGAAGCTTGAATCTCAGTGGAGATGATGCTTTCCTAACATGCATTACAACACCTCCCATTTTCTTGGGTCTGTTTCTTATAAATACATTATGTCCTTCAAGCCTTGTATCCAATCATTTGTATCATTCCACCAAGTTTTTGTGATGCCGATGACATCATATTTCTCTTCCTGTGTTCGGAGCTCCAATTCCCCATGTTTGTTTCCCATGCATTGTGTAGAAACATGTTAATTTGTGATCAGTGTCTCTTGCTCCTCTACTTTCCTTCTGAATGTTTTGTCTTTCTTCTTCCTTTTTCACTTCTAATAATACGTATTAATTGGATGCATATTTTTGCTTTTCACTTCATATTGTTCTAGTTTTAAGCTCTCCTGATTAGTCTAGCAAGGCGCCTGCCAAATCCTGTTTTTGTAAGGTGCAACCCGTCTCTAGCAAGCAGTCCATCATATAGGTAGTTCACTCCATGGTCTAGGAATCCATATCTTTGCTGACTGAACCATTGACATAGCCAGCTGTTCACCTCTAGAATCCTGCTCCATCTTCTTATTCCACGGCCATCCACTGGGAGGATGGATGAGAAGACCACCTGAGCTCCTAGTTCCTTCCCCTTCCGGCTGAGGTCTTCAAAGTCTCTGCAGATAGTTGCAATGTCATTTTTTGCAGAGTCATTTGTCCCTACATGTATTAGTAGGAATGGGTAGTTGTCTGCAGAACTGAAGAGTCTTGATAGCCTATCAGACACATCTTTGATTTGTGCCCCTGGAAGACAGCACACCTCACGTGAGGCTGTGTCAGGTCTGCAGACAACGGCCTCTGTTCCTCTCAATAGGGAATCCCCCACAACCAGCACTCTCCCCCTCTTCTTCACAACAACACTTCTTTTTCTCCATCCAAGAGGATTCTGAGTGCTTACTGGACTGTTCTCTGTGGGCAAAGTCATTTCTTGCTGTACTTCTTCATTGTTCTCCTGCGGTAGAGCCTGGTACTGGTTCCCGATCAGTATGGGTGCTGGCTGACTCCTGATAATCCGCCTTCTTTGGGTCACATGCTTCCATTCCTCGACTTCTACGGCTACACTGAAAACATATTTTCCTTCAACATTTTGAAGACTTACTTCTGCTCTGTCAAGGCAATCCTCCTCTTCCTTAATGAGTTACAATGTAGCTATTCTCTCCTGAAGACTCTGCACCTTTTCCTCCAACAGAGGCACAAGTTTGGCTTTTCCTTTGGTAGATCTGTAAACATGTAGCATATGGCTACTCACCCCTTCCATGTTGTCAGTTGATGTCCACTTGCAAACTTCTAAAAGTCAAGAATTCCAGTGATCATATATAACCTATAAGATGCTACTATGCATAAAACATTTGGCAATGTCCTTCAAGCAGCTAGACCTGGCTAGACCCAGCACTCAAAATGCAACAGGCATATGCAAATTCTTTTCCTGGACCTCCAATCTCTGGTCTGGAGATGGCCTCTGAGCAGCTAGACCCCACTAAACCCAGAAATCTTCCCACTCACAGCGACTTTTCACTTTTCCCAGAATGCACCAGGAATATGCAAATTATCTTCCTGGTCCTCCACTCCCTGTTCTCCCTAATACAGACAGGATGGGTCCAGAGGGCGATTGCTCCAGGTGGCCACAGGTAAAGGGTATGCCTTAAACTAATGAGTAAGGAAAATAACGAGTCTGGGTGACACCAGCTCCTCACTACATGTGAGAGGAATTTTTGAATGGGTACAGGTTGCCCTGTGGAGGATCTGCCTACTTTGCGGGACCTTCAGGAGCTGTGATCTGCCCACCCTGCTGTTTGTGTTCAATGAAAGAAATCCATGGTTGTAAGAGGGCTTCTCTCTATTCTGGATGATTCTATGTGTGGAATTTGATGCATAGTTAAGCTATTCTCAATGCTGTGGATCAGGCGTGTGGAACACAGAATGTTCCAGTGTGCGTGAAAGCCCCCTAGGTTGGTGCATCCAACATGGAATGACCTATTCACCTTGGTATTTTTTCTGTGCGAGTATAAACCAATTAAAAATTTTTTTAAATTCACACGCGAATGGAACACATCGATAAGGACAACATTTGCCCTTTCCCAGTCTTCTGGATCTTCACCTGTCCTCCGGTAATTTTCAAAGATTATGGTTAGTGGTTCAGCAATTATCTCCACTGCTTCCTTCAGTATCCTAGGATCTAATTCATCAGGACCTGGAGACTTGAATTCATTTAAGTTAGCTAAGTTTTCCCTCACCATCTCTCTGCTTATAGATAGCCTGCATTCTTGTATTCCCCCATTAGCACCGTGAAGATCAGCTGATGCTAAATCTACTTTCTGAGAGAAAACAGATACAAAATAGGAATTTAGAAGTTCATTCTTCCCAATATCATTCTTAACCAATTCACCATTTTCATCCTGTAAACATCCTATAGCATCTTGGACTTTTATTTTGCTTGGACCCCCAGAGTCCCTTTTTATTGCTTTTGGCCTCTCTTACAAGCCTCAATTCATTTTCAGCTTTTAGCTTTTCTGACACTTGCCCTACAGTTTTTGCAGACAGCATTTTATTCTTCTTTAGATTTTCCCCCTCTTTCCATTTGATCAACAAAATTCTCTTCCTTTTTAAAATCTATGTTAAGTTCTGTGTTCATCCATCCTGGTCTCTTTAAATGCTTCTCATTCTTCCTTCTTTTAGGGATTGGTAACGATTGTGCTTTGACAATCTCATTTCACAATATTTCCCAACCTTCTTGGACATTTCTGTCCTTAAGAACATCCAGCCATTGGAGTCTTCCTCTCCTCTTTCTGAAATCCAACCTTGCAGTCTGAGTCTTCTCAGGTCTTCCTCCCCTTGTTATCCAACATCTAAGGATATCATGATCACTGCCTCCTAAGGTCCCAGCCACCCTTACTCCCTCCACCATTCCCTCCCTGTTGGTGAGAGTTAGGTCCAAGATAGCAGATCCCCTTGTTTTCTCTTCTACCTTCTGGAAGATAAAGTTGTCAGCAAGAGCGGATAAGAATTGGTTGGATCCATTACTTTTATCTGAGAGATTCCCAACAAATGTCTGGATGGGTAAAATCTCCCATGATCACCATGTTGGGTTTCTTTGAGAGCTTGGCCATCTGATGTAGAAAGAGCTTCTCCATATCTTCTGCTTGTCCAGGCGGCCTATAGTAAATGCCTACAAGGGTGTCCTTTCTGTTGGTCTCTCCTTGTATTCTTACCCAAACAGTTTCTACAGAACTCCCAGCTGTGAAGCTTGAATCTCAGTGGAGATGATGCTTTCCTAACATGCATTACAACACCTCCCATTTTCTTGGGTCTGTTTCTTATAAATACATTATGTCCTTCAAGCCTTGTATCCAATCATTTGTATCATTCCACCAAGTTTTTGTGATGCCGATGACATCATATTTCTCTTCCTGTGTTCGGAGCTCCAATTCCCCATGTTTGTTTCCCATGCATTGTGTAGAAACATGTTAATTTGTGATCAGTGTCTCTTGCTCCTCTACTTTCCTTCTGAATGTTTTGTCTTTCTTCTTCCTTTTTCACTTCTAATAATACGTATTAATTGGATGCATATTTTTGCTTTTCACTTCATATTGTTCTAGTTTTAAGCTCTCCTGATTAGTCTAGCAAGGCGCCTGCCAAATCCTGTTTTTGTAAGGTGCAACCCGTCTCTAGCAAGCAGTCCATCATATAGGTAGTTCACTCCATGGTCTAGGAATCCATATCTTTGCTGACTGAACCATTGACATAGCCAGCTGTTCACCTCTAGAATCCTGCTCCATCTTCTTATTCCACGGCCATCCACTGGGAGGATGGATGAGAAGACCACCTGAGCTCCTAGTTCCTTCCCCTTCCGGCTGAGGTCTTCAAAGTCTCTGCAGATAGTTGCAATGTCATTTTTTGCAGAGTCATTTGTCCCTACATGTATTAGTAGGAATGGGTAGTTGTCTGCAGAACTGAAGAGTCTTGATAGCCTATCAGACACATCTTTGATTTGTGCCCCTGGAAGACAGCACACCTCACGTGAGGCTGTGTCAGGTCTGCAGACAACGGCCTCTGTTCCTCTCAATAGGGAATCCCCCACAACCAGCACTCTCCCCCTCTTCTTCACAACAACACTTCTTTTTCTCCATCCAAGAGGATTCTGAGTGCTTACTGGACTGTTCTCTGTGGGCAAAGTCATTTCTTGCTGTACTTCTTCATTGTTCTCCTGCGGTAGAGCCTGGTACTGGTTCCCGATCAGTATGGGTGCTGGCTGACTCCTGATAATCCGCCTTCTTTGGGTCACATGCTTCCATTCCTCGACTTCTACGGCTACACTGAAAACATATTTTCCTTCAACATTTTGAAGACTTACTTCTGCTCTGTCAAGGCAATCCTCCTCTTCCTTAATGAGTTACAATGTAGCTATTCTCTCCTGAAGACTCTGCACCTTTTCCTCCAACAGAGGCACAAGTTTGGCTTTTCCTTTGGTAGATCTGTAAACATGTAGCATATGGCTACTCACCCCTTCCATGTTGTCAGTTGATGTCTACTTGCAAACTTCTAAAAGTCAAGAATTCCAGTGATCATATATAACCTATAAGATGCTACTATGCATAAAACATTTGGCAATGTCCTTCAAGCAGCTAGACCTGGCTAGACCCAGCACTCAAAATGCAACAGGCATATGCAAATTCTTTTCCTGGACCTCCAATCTCTGGTCTGGAGATGGCCTCTGAGCAGCTAGACCCCACTAAACCCAGAAATCTTCCCACTCACAGCGACTTTTCACTTTTCCCAGAATGCACCAGGAATATGCAAATTATCTTCCTGGTCCTCCACTCCCTGTTCTCCCTAATACAGACAGGATGGGTCCAGAGGGCGATTGCTCCAGGTGGCCACAGGTAAAGGGTATGCCTTAAACTAATGAGTAAGGAAAATAACGAGTCTGGGTGACACCAGCTCCTCACTACATGTGAGAGGAATTTTTGAATGGGTACAGGTTGCCCTGTGGAGGATCTGCCTACTTTGCGGGACCTTCAGGAGCTGTGATCTGCCCACCCTGCTGATTGTGTTCAATGAAAGAAATCCATGGTTGTAAGAGGGCTTCTCTCTATTCTGGATGATTCTATGTGTGGAATTTGATGCATAGTTAAGCTATTCTCAATGCTGTGGATCAGGCGTGTGGAACACAGAATGTTCCAGTGTGCGTGAAAGCCCCCTAGGTTGGTGCATCCAACATGGAATGACCTATTCACCTTGGTATTTTTTCTGTGCGAGTATAAACCAATTAAAAATTTTTTTAAATTCACACGCGAATGGAACACATCGATAAGGACAACATTTGCCCTTTCCCAGTCTTCTGGATCTTCACCTGTCCTCCGGTAATTTTCAAAGATTATGGTTAGTGGTTCAGCAATTATCTCCACTGCTTCCTTCAGTATCCTAGGATCTAATTCATCAGGACCTGGAGACTTGAATTCATTTAAGTTAGCTAAGTTTTCCCTCACCATCTCTCTGCTTATAGATAGCCTGCATTCTTGTATTCCCCCATTAGCACCGTGAAGATCAGCTGATGCTAAATCTACTTTCTGAGAGAAAACAGATACAAAATAGGAATTTAGAAGTTCATTCTTCCCAATATCATTCTTAACCAATTCACCATTTTCATCCTGTAAACATCCTATAGCATCTTGGACTTTTATTTTGCTTGGACCCCCAGAGTCCCTTTTTATTGCTTTTGGCCTCTCTTACAAGCCTCAATTCATTTTCAGCTTTTAGCTTTTCTGACACTTGCCCTACAGTTTTTGCAGACAGCATTTTATTCTTCTTTAGATTTTCCCCCTCTTTCCATTTGATCAACAAAATTCTCTTCCTTTTTAAAATCTATGTTAAGTTCTGTGTTCATCCATCCTGGTCTCTTTAAATGCTTCTCATTCTTCCTTCTTTTAGGGATTGGTAACGATTGTGCTTTGACAATCTCATTTCACAATATTTCCCAACCTTCTTGGACATTTCTGTCCTTAAGAACATCCAGCCATTGGAGTCTTCCTCTCCTCTTTCTGAAATCCAACCTTGCAGTCTGAGTCTTCTCAGGTCTTCCTCCCCTTGTTATCCAACATCTAAGGATATCATGATCACTGCCTCCTAAGGTCCCAGCCACCCTTACTCCCTCCACCATTCCCTCCCTGTTGGTGAGAGTTAGGTCCAAGATAGCAGATCCCCTTGTTTTCTCTTCTACCTTCTGGAAGATAAAGTTGTCAGCAAGAGCGGATAAGAATTGGTTGGATCCATTACTTTTATCTGAGAGATTCCCAACAAATGTCTGGATGGGTAAAATCTCCCATGATCACCATGTTGGGCTTCTTTGAGAGCTTGGCCATCTGATGTAGAAAGAGCTTCTCCATATCTTCTGCTTGTCCAGGCGGCCTATAGTAAATGCCTACAAGGGTGTCCTTTCTGTTGGTCTCTCCTTGTATTCTTACCCAAACAGTTTCTACAGAACTCCCAGCTGTGAAGCTTGAATCTCAGTGGAGATGATGCTTTCCTAACATGCATTACAACACCTCCCATTTTCTTGGGTCTGTTTCTTATAAATACATTATGTCCTTCAAGCCTTGTATCCAATCATTTGTATCATTCCACCAAGTTTTTGTGATGCCGATGACATCATATTTCTCTTCCTGTGTTCGGAGCTCCAATTCCCCATGTTTGTTTCCCATGCATTGTGTAGAAACATGTTAATTTGTGATCAGTGTCTCTTGCTCCTCTACTTTCCTTCTGAATGTTTTGTCTTTCTTCTTCCTTTTTCACTTCTAATAATACGTATTAATTGGATGCATATTTTTGCTTTTCACTTCATATTGTTCTAGTTTTAAGCTCTCCTGATTAGTCTAGCAAGGCGCCTGCCAAATCCTGTTTTTGTAAGGTGCAACCCGTCTCTAGCAAGCAGTCCATCATATAGGTAGTTCACTCCATGGTCTAGGAATCCATATCTTTGCTGACTGAACCATTGACATAGCCAGCTGTTCACCTCTAGAATCCTGCTCCATCTTCTTATTCCACGGCCATCCACTGGGAGGATGGATGAGAAGACCACCTGAGCTCCTAGTTCCTTCCCCTTCCGGCTGAGGTCTTCAAAGTCTCTGCAGATAGTTGCAATGTCATTTTTTGCAGAGTCATTTGTCCCTACATGTATTAGTAGGAATGGGTAGTTGTCTGCAGAACTGAAGAGTCTTGATAGCCTATCAGACACATCTTTGATTTGTGCCCCTGGAAGACAGCACACCTCACGTGAGGCTGTGTCAGGTCTGCAGACAACGGCCTCTGTTCCTCTCAATAGGGAATCCCCCACAACCAGCACTCTCCCCCTCTTCTTCACAACAACACTTCTTTTTCTCCATCCAAGAGGATTCTGAGTGCTTACTGGACTGTTCTCTGTGGGCAAAGTCATTTCTTGCTGTACTTCTTCATTGTTCTCCTGCGGTAGAGCCTGGTACTGGTTCCCGATCAGTATGGGTGCTGGCTGACTCCTGATAATCCGCCTTCTTTGGGTCACATGCTTCCATTCCTCGACTTCTACGGCTACACTGAAAACATATTTTCCTTCAACATTTTGAAGACTTACTTCTGCTCTGTCAAGGCAATCCTCCTCTTCCTTAATGAGTTACAATGTAGCTATTCTCTCCTGAAGACTCTGCACCTTTTCCTCCAACAGAGGCACAAGTTTGGCTTTTCCTTTGGTAGATCTGTAAACATGTAGCATATGGCTACTCACCCCTTCCATGTTGTCAGTTGATGTCTACTTGCAAACTTCTAAAAGTCAAGAATTCCAGTGATCATATATAACCTATAAGATGCTACTATGCATAAAACATTTGGCAATGTCCTTCAAGCAGCTAGACCTGGCTAGACCCAGCACTCAAAATGCAACAGGCATATGCAAATTCTTTTCCTGGACCTCCAATCTCTGGTCTGGAGATGGCCTCTGAGCAGCTAGACCCCACTAAACCCAGAAATCTTCCCACTCACAGCGACTTTTCACTTTTCCCAGAATGCACCAGGAATATGCAAATTATCTTCCTGGTCCTCCACTCCCTGTTCTCCCTAATACAGACAGGATGGGTCCAGAGGGCGATTGCTCCAGGTGGCCACAGGTAAAGGGTATGCCTTAAACTAATGAGTAAGGAAAATAACGAGTCTGGGTGACACCAGCTCCTCACTACATGTGAGAGGAATTTTTGAATGGGTACAGGTTGCCCTGTGGAGGATCTGCCTACTTTGCGGGACCTTCAGGAGCTGTGATCTGCCCACCCTGCTGATTGTGTTCAATGAAAGAAATCCATGGTTGTAAGAGGGCTTCTCTCTATTCTGGATGATTCTATGTGTGGAATTTGATGCATAGTTAAGCTATTCTCAATGCTGTGGATCAGGCGTGTGGAACACAGAATGTTCCAGTGTGCGTGAAAGCCCCCTAGGTTGGTGCATCCAACATGGAATGACCTATTCACCTTGGTATTTTTTCTGTGCGAGTATAAACCAATTAAAAATTTTTTTAAATTCACACGCGAATGGAACACATCGATAAGGACAACATTTGCCCTTTCCCAGTCTTCTGGATCTTCACCTGTCCTCCGGTAATTTTCAAAGATTATGGTTAGTGGTTCAGCAATTATCTCCACTGCTTCCTTCAGTATCCTAGGATCTAATTCATCAGGACCTGGAGACTTGAATTCATTTAAGTTAGCTAAGTTTTCCCTCACCATCTCTCTGCTTATAGATAGCCTGCATTCTTGTATTCCCCCATTAGCACCGTGAAGATCAGCTGATGCTAAATCTACTTTCTGAGAGAAAACAGATACAAAATAGGAATTTAGAAGTTCATTCTTCCCAATATCATTCTTAACCAATTCACCATTTTCATCCTGTAAACATCCTATAGCATCTTGGACTTTTATTTTGCTTGGACCCCCAGAGTCCCTTTTTATTGCTTTTGGCCTCTCTTACAAGCCTCAATTCATTTTCAGCTTTTAGCTTTTCTGACACTTGCCCTACAGTTTTTGCAGACAGCATTTTATTCTTCTTTAGATTTTCCCCCTCTTTCCATTTGATCAACAAAATTCTCTTCCTTTTTAAAATCTATGTTAAGTTCTGTGTTCATCCATCCTGGTCTCTTTAAATGCTTCTCATTCTTCCTTCTTTTAGGGATTGGTAACGATTGTGCTTTGACAATCTCATTTCACAATATTTCCCAACCTTCTTGGACATTTCTGTCCTTAAGAACATCCAGCCATTGGAGTCTTCCTCTCCTCTTTCTGAAATCCAACCTTGCAGTCTGAGTCTTCTCAGGTCTTCCTCCCCTTGTTATCCAACATCTAAGGATATCATGATCACTGCCTCCTAAGGTCCCAGCCACCCTTACTCCCTCCACCATTCCCTCCCTGTTGGTGAGAGTTAGGTCCAAGATAGCAGATCCCCTTGTTTTCTCTTCTACCTTCTGGAAGATAAAGTTGTCAGCAAGAGCGGATAAGAATTGGTTGGATCCATTACTTTTATCTGAGAGATTCCCAACAAATGTCTGGATGGGTAAAATCTCCCATGATCACCATGTTGGGCTTCTTTGAGAGCTTGGCCATCTGATGTAGAAAGAGCTTCTCCATATCTTCTGCTTGTCCAGGCGGCCTATAGTAAATGCCTACAAGGGTGTCCTTTCTGTTGGTCTCTCCTTGTATTCTTACCCAAACAGTTTCTACAGAACTCCCAGCTGTGAAGCTTGAATCTCAGTGGAGATGATGCTTTCCTAACATGCATTACAACACCTCCCATTTTCTTGGGTCTGTTTCTTATAAATACATTATGTCCTTCAAGCCTTGTATCCAATCATTTGTATCATTCCACCAAGTTTTTGTGATGCCGATGACATCATATTTCTCTTCCTGTGTTCGGAGCTCCAATTCCCCATGTTTGTTTCCCATGCATTGTGTAGAAACATGTTAATTTGTGATCAGTGTCTCTTGCTCCTCTACTTTCCTTCTGAATGTTTTGTCTTTCTTCTTCCTTTTTCACTTCTAATAATACGTATTAATTGGATGCATATTTTTGCTTTTCACTTCATATTGTTCTAGTTTTAAGCTCTCCTGATTAGTCTAGCAAGGCGCCTGCCAAATCCTGTTTTTGTAAGGTGCAACCCGTCTCTAGCAAGCAGTCCATCATATAGGTAGTTCACTCCATGGTCTAGGAATCCATATCTTTGCTGACTGAACCATTGACATAGCCAGCTGTTCACCTCTAGAATCCTGCTCCATCTTCTTATTCCACGGCCATCCACTGGGAGGATGGATGAGAAGACCACCTGAGCTCCTAGTTCCTTCCCCTTCCGGCTGAGGTCTTCAAAGTCTCTGCAGATAGTTGCAATGTCATTTTTTGCAGAGTCATTTGTCCCTACATGTATTAGTAGGAATGGGTAGTTGTCTGCAGAACTGAAGAGTCTTGATAGCCTATCAGACACATCTTTGATTTGTGCCCCTGGAAGACAGCACACCTCACGTGAGGCTGTGTCAGGTCTGCAGACAACGGCCTCTGTTCCTCTCAATAGGGAATCCCCCACAACCAGCACTCTCCCCCTCTTCTTCACAACAACACTTCTTTTTCTCCATCCAAGAGGATTCTGAGTGCTTACTGGACTGTTCTCTGTGGGCAAAGTCATTTCTTGCTGTACTTCTTCATTGTTCTCCTGCGGTAGAGCCTGGTACTGGTTCCCGATCAGTATGGGTGCTGGCTGACTCCTGATAATCCGCCTTCTTTGGGTCACATGCTTCCATTCCTCGACTTCTACGGCTACACTGAAAACATATTTTCCTTCAACATTTTGAAGACTTACTTCTGCTCTGTCAAGGCAATCCTCCTCTTCCTTAATGAGTTACAATGTAGCTATTCTCTCCTGAAGACTCTGCACCTTTTCCTCCAACAGAGGCACAAGTTTGGCTTTTCCTTTGGTAGATCTGTAAACATGTAGCATATGGCTACTCACCCCTTCCATGTTGTCAGTTGATGTCTACTTGCAAACTTCTAAAAGTCAAGAATTCCAGTGATCATATATAACCTATAAGATGCTACTATGCATAAAACATTTGGCAATGTCCTTCAAGCAGCTAGACCTGGCTAGACCCAGCACTCAAAATGCAACAGGCATATGCAAATTCTTTTCCTGGACCTCCAATCTCTGGTCTGGAGATGGCCTCTGAGCAGCTAGACCCCACTAAACCCAGAAATCTTCCCACTCACAGCGACTTTTCACTTTTCCCAGAATGCACCAGGAATATGCAAATTATCTTCCTGGACCTCCACTCCCTGTTCTCCCTAATACAGACAGGATGGGTCCAGAGGGCGATTGCTCCAGGTGGCCACAGGTGAAGGGTATGCCTTAAACTAATGAGTAAGGAAAATAACGAGTCTGGGTGACACCAGCTCCTCACTACATGTGAGAGGAATTTTTGAATGGGTACAGGTTGCCCTGTGGAGGATCTGCCTACTTTGCGGGACCTTCAGGAGCTGTGATCTGCCCACCCTGCTGATTGTGTTCAATGAAAGAAATCCATGGTTGTAAGAGGGCTTCTCTCTATTCTGGATGATTCTATGTGTGGAATTTGATGCATAGTTAAGCTATTCTCAATGCTGTGGATCAGGCGTGTGGAACACAGAATGTTCCAGTGTGCGTGAAAGCCCCCTAGGTTGGTGCATCCAACATGGAATGACCTATTCACCTTGGTATTTTTTCTGTGCGAGTATAAACCAATTAAAAATTTTTTTAAATTCACACGCGAATGGAACACATCGATAAGGACAACATTTGCCCTTTCCCAGTCTTCTGGATCTTCACCTGTCCTCCGGTAATTTTCAAAGATTATGGTTAGTGGTTCAGCAATTATCTCCACTGCTTCCTTCAGTATCCTAGGATCTAATTCATCAGGACCTGGAGACTTGAATTCATTTAAGTTAGCTAAGTTTTCCCTCGCCATCTCTCTGCTTATAGATAGCCTGCATTCTTGTATTCCCCCATTAGCACCGTGAAGATCAGCTGATGCTAAATCTACTTTCTGAGAGAAAACAGATACAAAATAGGAATTTAGAAGTTCATTCTTCCCAATATCATTCTTAACCAATTCACCATTTTCATCCTGTAAACATCCTATAGCATCTTGGACTTTTATTTTGCTTGGACCCCCAGAGTCCCTTTTTATTGCTTTTGGCCTCTCTTACAAGCCTCAATTCATTTTCAGCTTTTAGCTTTTCTGACACTTGCCCTACAGTTTTTGCAGACAGCATTTTATTCTTCTTTAGATTTTCCCCCTCTTTCCATTTGATCAACAAAATTCTCTTCCTTTTTAAAATCTATGTTAAGTTCTGTGTTCATCCATCCTGGTCTCTTTAAATGCTTCTCATTCTTCCTTCTTTTAGGGATTGGTAACGATTGTGCTTTGACAATCTCATTTCACAATATTTCCCAACCTTCTTGGACATTTCTGTCCTTAAGAACATCCAGCCATTGGAGTCTTCCTCTCCTCTTTCTGAAATCCAACCTTGCAGTCTGAGTCTTCTCAGGTCTTCCTCCCCTTGTTATCCAACATCTAAGGATATCATGATCACTGCCTCCTAAGGTCCCAGCCACCCTTACTCCCTCCACCATTCCCTCCCTGTTGGTGAGAGTTAGGTCCAAGATAGCAGATCCCCTTGTTTTCTCTTCTACCTTCTGGAAGATAAAGTTGTCAGCAAGAGCGGATAAGAATTGGTTGGATCCATTACTTTTATCTGAGAGATTCCCAACAAATGTCTGGATGGGTAAAATCTCCCATGATCACCATGTTGGGCTTCTTTGAGAGCTTGGCCATCTGATGTAGAAAGAGCTTCTCCATATCTTCTGCTTGTCCAGGCGGCCTATAGTAAATGCCTACAAGGGTGTCCTTTCTGTTGGTCTCTCCTTGTATTCTTACCCAAACAGTTTCTACAGAACTCCCAGCTGTGAAGCTTGAATCTCAGTGGAGATGATGCTTTCCTAACATGCATTACAACACCTCCCATTTTCTTGGGTCTGTTTCTTATAAATACATTATGTCCTTCAAGCCTTGTATCCAATCATTTGTATCATTCCACCAAGTTTTTGTGATGCCGATGACATCATATTTCTCTTCCTGTGTTCGGAGCTCCAATTCCCCATGTTTGTTTCCCATGCATTGTGTAGAAACATGTTAATTTGTGATCAGTGTCTCTTGCTCCTCTACTTTCCTTCTGAATGTTTTGTCTTTCTTCTTCCTTTTTCACTTCTAATAATACGTATTAATTGGATGCATATTTTTGCTTTTCACTTCATATTGTTCTAGTTTTAAGCTCTCCTGATTAGTCTAGCAAGGCGCCTGCCAAATCCTGTTTTTGTAAGGTGCAACCCGTCTCTAGCAAGCAGTCCATCATATAGGTAGTTCACTCCATGGTCTAGGAATCCATATCTTTGCTGACTGAACCATTGACATAGCCAGCTGTTCACCTCTAGAATCCTGCTCCATCTTCTTATTCCACGGCCATCCACTGGGAGGATGGATGAGAAGACCACCTGAGCTCCTAGTTCCTTCCCCTTCCGGCTGAGGTCTTCAAAGTCTCTGCAGATAGTTGCAATGTCATTTTTTGCAGAGTCATTTGTCCCTACATGTATTAGTAGGAATGGGTAGTTGTCTGCAGAACTGAAGAGTCTTGATAGCCTATCAGACACATCTTTGATTTGTGCCCCTGGAAGACAGCACACCTCACGTGAGGCTGTGTCAGGTCTGCAGACAACGGCCTCTGTTCCTCTCAATAGGGAATCCCCCACAACCAGCACTCTCCCCCTCTTCTTCACAACAACACTTCTTTTTCTCCATCCAAGAGGATTCTGAGTGCTTACTGGACTGTTCTCTGTGGGCAAAGTCATTTCTTGCTGTACTTCTTCATTGTTCTCCTGCGGTAGAGCCTGGTACTGGTTCCCGATCAGTATGGGTGCTGGCTGACTCCTGATAATCCGCCTTCTTTGGGTCACATGCTTCCATTCCTCGACTTCTACGGCTACACTGAAAACATATTTTCCTTCAACATTTTGAAGACTTACTTCTGCTCTGTCAAGGCAATCCTCCTCTTCCTTAATGAGTTACAATGTAGCTATTCTCTCCTGAAGACTCTGCACCTTTTCCTCCAACAGAGGCACAAGTTTGGCTTTTCCTTTGGTAGATCTGTAAACATGTAGCATATGGCTACTCACCCCTTCCATGTTGTCAGTTGATGTCTACTTGCAAACTTCTAGAAGTCAAGAATTCCAGTGATCATATATAACCTATAAGATGCTACTATGCATAAAACATTTGGCAATGTCCTTCAAGCAGCTAGACCTGGCTAGACCCAGCACTCAAAATGCAACAGGCATATGCAAATTCTTTTCCTGGACCTCCAATCTCTGGTCTGGAGATGGCCTCTGAGCAGCTAGACCCCACTAAACCCAGAAATCTTCCCACTCACAGCGACTTTTCACTTTTCCCAGAATGCACCAGGAATATGCAAATTATCTTCCTGGACCTCCACTCCCTGTTCTCCCTAATACAGACAGGATGGGTCCAGAGGGCGATTGCTCCAGGTGGCCACAGGTGAAGGGTATGCCTTAAACTAATGAGTAAGGAAAATAATGATTCTGGGTGACACCAGCTCCTCACTACATGTGAGAGGAATTTTTGAATGGGTACAGGTTGCCCTGTGGAGGATCTGCCTACTTTGCGGGACCTTCAGGAGCTGTGATCTGCCCACCCTGCTGATTGTGTTCAATGAAAGAAATCCATGGTTGTAAGAGGGCTTCTCTCTATTCTGGATGATTCTATGTGTGGAATTTGATGCATAGTTAAGCTATTCTCAATGCTGTGGATCAGGCGTGTGGAACACAGAATGTTCCAGTGTGCGTGAAAGCCCCCTAGGTTGGTGCATCCAACATGGAATGACCTATTCACCTTGGTATTTTTTCTGTGCGAGTATAAACCAATTAAAAATTTTTTTAAATTCACACGCGAATGGAACACATCGATAAGGACAACATTTGCCCTTTCCCAGTCTTCTGGATCTTCACCTGTCCTCTGGTAATTTTCAAAGATTATGGTTAGTGGTTCAGCAATTATCTCCACTGCTTCCTTCAGTATCCTAGGATCTAATTCATCAGGACCTGGAGACTTGAATTCATTTAAGTTAGCTAAGTTTTCCCTCACCATCTCTCTGCTTATAGATAGCCTGCATTCTTGTATTCCCCCATTAGCACCGTGAAGATCAGCTGATGCTAAATCTACTTTCTGAGAGAAAACAGATACAAAATAGGAATTTAGAAGTTCATTCTTCCCAATATCATTCTTAACCAATTCACCATTTTCATCCTGTAAACATCCTATAGCATCTTGGACTTTTATTTTGCTTGGACCCCCAGAGTCCCTTTTTATTGCTTTTGGCCTCTCTTACAAGCCTCAATTCATTTTCAGCTTTTAGCTTTTCTGACACTTGCCCTACAGTTTTTGCAGACAGCATTTTATTCTTCTTTAGATTTTCCCCCTCTTTCCATTTGATCAACAAAATTTTCTTTCTTTTTAAAATCTATGTAAAGTTCTGTGTTCATCCATCCGGGTCTCTTTAAATGCTTCTCATTCTTCCTTCTTTTAGGGATTGGTAACGATTGTGCTTTGACAATCTCATTTCACAATATTTCCCAACCTTCTTGGACATTTCTGTCCTTAAGAACATCCAGCCATTGGAGTCTTCCTCTCCTCTTTCTGAAATCCAACCTTGCAGTCTGAGTCTTCTCAGGTCTTCCTCCCCTTGTTATCCAACATCTAAGGATATCATGATCACTGCCTCCTAAGGTCCCAGCCACCCTTACTCCCTCCACCATTCCCTCCCTGTTGGTGAGAGTTAGGTCCAAGATAGCAGATCCCCTTGTTTTCTCTTCTACCTTCTGGAAGATAAAGTTGTCAGCAAGAGCGGATAAGAATTGGTTGGATCCATTACTTTTATCTGAGAGATTCCCAACAAATGTCTGGATGGGTAAAATCTCCCATGATCACCATGTTGGGCTTCTTTGAGAGCTTGGCCATCTGATGTAGAAAGAGCTTCTCCATATCTTCTGCTTGTCCAGGCGGCCTATAGTAAATGCCTACAAGGGTGTCCTTTCTGTTGGTCTCTCCTTGTATTCTTACCCAAACAGTTTCTACTGAACTCCCAGCTGTGAAGCTTGAATCTCAGTGGAGATGATGCTTTCCTAACATGCATTACAACACCTCCCATTTTCTTGGGTCTGTTTCTTATAAATACATTATGTCCTTCAAGCCTTGTATCCAATCATTTGTATCATTCCACCAAGTTTTTGTGATGCCGATGACATCATATTTCTCTTCCTGTGTTCGGAGCTCCAATTCCCCATGTTTGTTTCCCATGCATTGTGTAGAAGCATGTTAATTTGTGATCAGTGTCTCTTGCTCCTCTACTTTCCTTCTGAATGTTTTGTCTTTCTTCTTCCTTTTTCACTTCTAATAATACGTATTAATTGGATGCATATTTTTGCTTTTCACTTCATATTGTTCTAGTTTTAAGCTCTCCTGATTAGTCTAGCAAGGCGCCTGCCAAATCCTGTTTTTGTAAGGTGCAACCCGTCTCTAGCAAGCAGTCCATCATATAGGTAGTTCACTCCATGGTCTAGGAATCCATATCTTTGCTGACTGAACCATTGACATAGCCAGTTGTTCACCTCTAGAATCCTGCTCCATCTTCTTATTCCACGGCCATCCACTGGGAGGATGGATGAGAAGACCACCTGAGCTCCTAGTTCCTTCCCCTTCCGGCTGAGGTCTTCAAACTCTCTGCAGATAGTTGCAATGTCATTTTTTGCAGAGTCATTTGTCCCTACATGTATTAGTAGGAATGGGTAGTTGTCTGCAGAACTGAAGAGTCTTGATAGCCTATCAGACACATCTTTGATTTGTGCCCCTGGAAGACAGCACACCTCACGTGAGGCTGTGTCAGGTCTGCAGACAACGGCCTCTGTTCCTCTCAATAGGGAATCCCCCACAACCAGCACTCTCCCCCTCTTCTTCACAACAACACTTCTTTTTCTCCATCCAAGAGGATTCTGAGTGCTTACTGGACTGTTCTCTGTGGGCAAAGTCATTTCTTGCTGTACTTCTTCATTGTTCTCCTGCGGTAGAGCCTGGTACTGGTTCCTGAGCAGTATGGGTGCTGGCTGACTCCTGATAATCCGCCTTCTTTGGGTCACATGCTTCCATTCCTCGACTTCTACGGCTACACTGAAAACATATTTTCCTTCAACATTTTGAAGACTTACTTCTGCTCTGTCAAGGCAATCCTCCTCTTCCTTAATGAGTTACAATGTAGCTATTCTCTCCTGAAGACTCTGCACCTTTTCCTCCAACAGAGGCACAAGTTTGGCTTTTCCTTTGGTAGATCTGTAAACATGTAGCATATGGCTACTCACCCCTTCCATGTTGTCAGTTGATGTCTACTTGCAAATTTCTAAAAGTCAAGAATTCCAGTGATCATATATAACCTATAAGATGCTACTATGCATAAAACATTTGGCAATGTCCTTCAAGCAGCTAGACCTGGCTAGACCCAGCACTCAAAATGCAACAGGCATATGCAAATTCTTTTCCTGGACCTCCAATCTCTGGTCTGGAGATGGCCTCTGAGCAGCTAGACCCCACTAAACCCAGAAATCTTCCCACTCACAGCGACTTTTCACTTTTCCCAGAATGCACCAGGAATATGCAAATTATCTTCCTGGACCTCCACTCCCTGTTCTCCCTAATACAGACAGGATGGGTCCAGAGGGCGATTGCTCCAGGTGGCCACAGGTGAAGGGTATGCCTTAAACTAATGAGTAAGGAAAATAACGAGTCTGGGTGACACCAGCTCCTCACTACATGTGAGAGAAATTTTTGAATGGGTACAGGTTGCCCTGTGGAGGATCTGCCTACTTTGCGGGACCTTCAGGAGCTGTGATCTGCCCACCCTGCTGATTGTGTTCAATGAAAGAAATCCATGGTTGTAAGAGGGCTTCTCTCTATTCTGGATGATTCTATGTGTGGAATTTGATGCATATTTAAGCTATTCTCAATGCTGTGGATCAGGCGTGTGGAACACAGAATGTTCCAGTGTGCGTGAAAGCCCCCTAGGTTGGTGCATCCAACATGGAATGACCTATTCACCTTGGTATTTTTTCTGTGCGAGTATAAACCAATTAAAAATTTTTTTAAATTCACACGCGAATGGAACATATTTTCCTTCAACATTTTGAAGACTTACTTCTGCTCTGTCAAGGCAATCCTCCTCTTCCTTAATGAGTTACAATGTAGCTATTCTCTCCTGAAGACTCTGCACCTTTTCCTCCAACAGAGGCACAAGTTTGGCTTTTCCTTTGGTAGATCTGTAAACATGTAGCATATGGCTACTCACCCCTTCCATGTTGTCAGTTGATGTCTACTTGCAAATTTCTAAAAGTCAAGAATTCCAGTGATCATATATAACCTATAAGATGCTACTATGCATAAAACATTTGGCAATGTCCTTCAAGCAGCTAGACCTGGCTAGACCCAGCACTCAAAATGCAACAGGCATATGCAAATTCTTTTCCTGGACCTCCAATCTCTGGTCTGGAGATGGCCTCTGAGCAGCTAGACCCCACTAAACCCAGAAATCTTCCCACTCACAGCGACTTTTCACTTTTCCCAGAATGCACCAGGAATATGCAAATTATCTTCCTGGACCTCCACTCCCTGTTCTCCCTAATACAGACAGGATGGGTCCAGAGGGCGATTGCTCCAGGTGGCCACAGGTGAAGGGTATGCCTTAAACTAATGAGTAAGGAAAATAACGAGTCTGGGTGACACCAGCTCCTCACTACATGTGAGAGAAATTTTTGAATGGGTACAGGTTGCCCTGTGGAGGATCTGCCTACTTTGCGGGACCTTCAGGAGCTGTGATCTGCCCACCCTGCTGATTGTGTTCAATGAAAGAAATCCATGGTTGTAAGAGGGCTTCTCTCTATTCTGGATGATTCTATGTGTGGAATTTGATGCATATTTAAGCTATTCTCAATGCTGTGGATCAGGCGTGTGGAACACAGAATGTTCCAGTGTGCGTGAAAGCCCCCTAGGTTGGTGCATCCAACATGGAATGACCTATTCACCTTGGTATTTTTTCTGTGCGAGTATAAACCAATTAAAAATTTTTTTAAATTCACACGCGAATGGAACACATCGATAAGGACAACATTTGCCCTTTCCCAGTCTTCTGGATCTTCACCTGTCCTCCGGAAATTTTCAAAGATTATGGTTAGTGGTTCAGCAATTATCTCCACTGCTTCCTTCAGTATCCTAGGATCTAATTCATCAGGACCTGGAGACTTGAATTCATTTAAGTTAGCTAAGTTTTCCCTCACCATCTCTCTGCTTATAGATAGCCTGCATTCTTGTATTCCCCCATTAGCACCGTGAAGATCAGCTGATGCTAAATCTACTTTCTGAGAGAAAACAGATACAAAATAGGAATTTAGAAGTTCATTCTTCCCAATATCATTCTTAACCAATTCACCATTTTCATCCTGTAAACATCCTATAGCATCTTGGACTTTTATTTTGCTTGGACCCCCAGAGTCCCTTTTTATTGCTTTTGGCCTCTCTTACAAGCCTCAATTCATTTTCAGCTTTTAGCTTTTCTGACACTTGCCCTACAGTTTTTGCAGACAGCATTTTATTCTTCTTTAGATTTTCCCCCTCTTTCCATTTGATCAACAAAATTTTCTTTCTTTTTAAAATCTATGTTAAGTTCTGTGTTCATCCATCCTGGTCTCTTTAAATGCTTCTCATTCTTCCTTCTTTTAGGGATTGGTAACGATTGTGCTTTGACAATCTCATTTCACAATATTTCCCAACCTTCTTGGACATTTCTGTCCTTAAGAACATCCAGCCATTGGAGTCTTCCTCTCCTCTTTCTGAAATCCAACCTTGCAGTCTGAGTCTTCTCAGGTCTTCCTCCCCTTGTTATCCAACATCTAAGGATATCATGATCACTGCCTCCTAAGGTCCCAGCCACCCTTACTCCCTCCACCATTCCCTCCCTGTTGGTGAGAGTTAGGTCCAAGATAGCAGATCCCCTTGTTTTCTCTTCTACCTTCTGGAAGATAAAGTTGTCAGCAAGAGCGGATAAGAATTGGTTGGATCCATTACTTTTATCTGAGAGATTCCCAACAAATGTCTGGATGGGTAAAATCTCCCATGATCACCATGTTGGGCTTCTTTGAGAGCTTGGCCATCTGATGTAGAAAGAGCTTCTCCATATCTTCTGCTTGTCCAGGCGGCCTATAGTAAATGCCTACAAGGGTGTCCTTTCTGTTGGTCTCTCCTTGTATTCTTACCCAAACAGTTTCTACTGAACTCCCAGCTGTGAAGCTTGAATCTCAGTGGAGATGATGCTTTCCTAACATGCATTACAACACCTCCCATTTTCTTGGGTCTGTTTCTTATAAATACATTATGTCCTTCAAGCCTTGTATCCAATCATTTGTATCATTCCACCAAGTTTTTGTGATGCCGATGACATCATATTTCTCTTCCTGTGTTCGGAGCTCCAATTCCCCATGTTTGTTTCCCATGCATTGTGTAGAAGCATGTTAATTTGTGATCAGTGTCTCTTGCTCCTCTACTTTCCTTCTGAATGTTTTGTCTTTCTTCTTCCTTTTTCACTTCTAATAATACGTATTAATTGGATGCATATTTTTGCTTTTCACTTCATATTGTTCTAGTTTTAAGCTCTCCTGATTAGTCTAGCAAGGCGCCTGCCAAATCCTGTTTTTGTAAGGTGCAACCCGTCTCTAGCAAGCAGTCCATCATATAGGTAGTTCACTCCATGGTCTAGGAATCCATATCTTTGCTGACTGAACCATTGACATAGCCAGTTGTTCACCTCTAGAATCCTGCTCCATCTTCTTATTCCACGGCCATCCACTGGGAGGATGGATGAGAAGACCACCTGAGCTCCTAGTTCCTTCCCCTTCCGGCTGAGGTCTTCAAACTCTCTGCAGATAGTTGCAATGTCATTTTTTGCAGAGTCATTTGTCCCTACATGTATTAGTAGGAATGGGTAGTTGTCTGCAGAACTGAAGAGTCTTGATAGCCTATCAGACACATCTTTGATTTGTGCCCCTGGAAGACAGCACACCTCACGTGAGGCTGTGTCAGGTCTGCAGACAACGGCCTCTGTTCCTCTCAATAGGGAATCCCCCACAACCAGCACTCTCCCCCTCTTCTTCACAACAACACTTCTTTTTCTCCATCCAAGAGGATTCTGAGTGCTTACTGGACTGTTCTCTGTGGGCAAAGTCATTTCTTGCTGTACTTCTTCATTGTTCTCCTGCGGTAGAGCCTGGTACTGGTTCCTGAGCAGTATGGGTGCTGGCTGACTCCTGATAATCCGGCTTCTTTGGGTCACATGCTTCCATTCCTCGACTTCTACGGCTACACTGAAAACATATTTTCCTTCAACATTTTGAAGACTTACTTCTGCTCTGTCAAGGCAATCCTCCTCTTCCTTAATGAGTTACAATGTAGCTATTCTCTCCTGAAGACTCTGCACCTTTTCCTCCAACAGAGACACAAGTTTGGCTTTTCCTTTGGTAGATCTGTAAACATGTAGCATATGGCTACTCACCCCTTCCATGTTGTCAGTTGATGTCTACTTGCAAACTTCTAAAATTCAAGAATTCCAGTGATCATATATAGCCTATAAGATGCTACTATGCATAAAACATCTGGCAATGTCCTTCAAGCAGCTAGACCTGGCTAGACCCAGCACTCAAAATGCAACAGGCATATGCAAATTCTTTTCCTGGACCTCCAATCTCTGGTCTGGAGATGGCCTCTGAGCAGCTAGACCCCACTAAACCCAGAAATCTTCCCACTCACAGCGACTTTTCACTTTTCCCAGAATGCACCAGGAATATGCAAATTATCTTCCTGGACCTCCACTCCCTGTTCTCCCTAATACAGACAGGATGGGTCCAGAGGGCGATTGCTCCAGGTGGCCACGGGTGAAGGGTATGCCTTAAACTAATGAGTAAGGAAAATAACGAGTCTGGGTGACACCAGCTCCTCACTACATGTGAGAGAAATTTTTGAATGGGTACAGGTTGCCCTGTGGAGGATCTGCCTACTTTGCGGGACCTTCAGGAGCTGTGATCTGCCCACCCTGCTGATTGTGTTCAATGAAAGAAATCCATGGTTGTAAGAGGGCTTCTCTCTATTCTGGATGATTCTATGTGTGGAATTTGATGCATATTTAAGCTATTCTCAATGCTGTGGATCAGGCGTGTGGAACACAGAATGTTCCAGTGTGCGTGAAAGCCCCCTAGGTTGGTGCATCCAACATGGAATGACCTATTCACCTTGGTATTTTTTCTGTGCGAGTATAAACCAATTAAAAAATTTTTTAAATTCACACGCGAATGGAACACATCGATAAGGACAACATTTGCCCTTTCCCCGTCTTCTGGATCTTCACCTGTCCTCCGGAAATTTTCAAAGATTATGGTTAGTGGTTCAGCAATTATCTCCACTGCTTCCTTCAGTATCCTAGGATCTAATTCATCAGGACCTGGAGACTTGAATTCATTTAAGTTAGCTAAGTTTTCCCTCACCATCTCTCTGCTTATAGATAGCCTGCATTCTTGTATTCCCCCATTAGCACCGTGAAGATCAGCTGATGCTAAATCTACTTTCTGAGAGAAAACAGATACAAAATAGGAATTTAGAAGTTCATTCTTCCCAATATCATTCTTAACCAATTCACCATTTTCATCCTGTAAACATCCTATAGCATCTTGGACTTTTATTTTGCTTGGACCCCCAGAGTCCCTTTTTATTGCTTTTGGCCTCTCTTACAAGCCTCAATTCATTTTCAGCTTTTAGCTTTTCTGACACTTGTCCTACAGTTTTTGCAGACAGCATTTTATTCTTCTTTAGATTTTCCCCCTCTTTCCATTTGATCAACAAAATTTTCTTTCTTTTTAAAATCTATGTTAAAGGAGATGTCCCGCGCCGAAACGGGTCTTTTTTTTTTTAAACCCCCCCCCCCCCGTTCGGCGCGAGACAACCCCGATGCAGGGGTTAAAAAAACCACCCGCACAGCGCTTACCTGAATCCCGGCGGTCCGGCGTCTTCATACTCTCCTGCTGAAGATGGCCGCCGGGATCCTCTGTCTCCGTGGACCGCAGGGCTTCTGTGCGGTCCATTGCCGATTCCAGCCTCCTGATTGGCTGGAATCGGCACGTGACGGGGCGGAGCTACACGGAGCTACACGGAGCCCCATTCAGAAAAGAAGAAGACCCGGACTGCGCAAGCGCGGCTAATTTGGCCATCGGAGGGCGAAAATTAGTCGGCACCATGGAGACGAGGACGCTAGCAACGGAGCAGGTAAGTATAAAACTTTTTATAACTTCTGTATGGCTCATAATTAATGCACAATGTACATTACAAAGTGCATTATTATGGCCATGCAGAAGTGTATAGACCCACTTGCTGCCTCGGGACAACCCCTTTAAGTTCTGTGTTCATCCATCCTGGTCTCTTTAAATGCTTCTCATTCTTCCTTCTTTTAGGGATTGGTAACGATTGTGCTTTGAGAATCTCATTTCACAATATTTCCCAACCTTCTTGGACATTTCTGTCCTTAAGAACATCCAGCCATTGGAGTCTTCCTCTCCTCTTTCTGAAATCCAACCTTGCAGTCTGAGTCTTCTCAGGTCTTCCTCCCCTTGTTATCCAACATCTAAGGATATCATGATCACTGCCTCCTAAGGTCCCAGCCACCCTTACTCCCTCCACCATTCCCTCCCTGTTGGTGAGAGTTAGGTCCAAGATAGCAGATCCCCTTGTTTTCTCTTCTACCTTCTGGAAGATAAAGTTGTCAGCAAGAGCGGATAAGAATTGGTTGGATCCATTACTTTTATCTGAGAGATTCCCAACAAATGTCTGGATGGGTAAAATCTCCCATGATCACCATGTTGGGCTTCTTTGAGAGCTTGGCCATCTGATGTAGAAAGAGCTTCTCCATATCTTCTGCTTGTCCAGGCGGCCTATAGTAAATGCCTACAAGGGTGTCCTTTCTGTTGGTCTCTCCTTGTATTCTTACCCAAACAGTTTCTACTGAACTCCCAGCTGTGAAGCTTGAATCTCAGTGGAGATGATGCTTTCCTAACATGCATTACAACACCTCCCATTTTCTTGGGTCTGTTTCTTATAAATACATTATGTCCTTCAAGCCTTGTATCCAATCATTTGTATCATTCCACCAAGTTTTTGTGATGCCGATGACATCATATTTCTCTTCCTGTGTTCGGAGCTCCAATTCCCCATGTTTGTTTCCCATGCATTGTGTAGAAGCATGTTAATTTGTGATCAGTGTCTCTTGCTCCTCTACTTTCCTTCTGAATGTTTTGTCTTTCTTCTTCCTTTTTCACTTCTAATAATACGTATTAATTGGATGCATATTTTTGCTTTTCACTTCATATTGTTCTAGTTTTAAGCTCTCCTGATTAGTCTAGCAAGGCGCCTGCCAAATCCTGTTTTTGTAAGGTGCAACCCGTCTCTAGCAAGCAGTCCATCATATAGGTAGTTCACTCCATGGTCTAGGAATCCATATCTTTGCTGACTGAACCATTGACATAGCCAGTTGTTCACCTCTAGAATCCTGCTCCATCTTCTTATTCCACGGCCATCCACTGGGAGGATGGATGAGAAGACCACCTGAGCTCCTAGTTCCTTCCCCTTCCGGCTGAGGTCTTCAAACTCTCTGCAGATAGTTGCAATGTCATTTTTTGCAGAGTCATTTGTCCCTACATGTATTAGTAGGAATGGGTAGTTGTCTGCAGAACTGAAGAGTCTTGATAGCCTATCAGACACATCTTTGATTTGTGCCCCTGGAAGACAGCACACCTCACGTGAGGCTGTGTCAGGTCTGCAGACAACGGCCTCTGTTCCTCTCAATAGGGAATCCCCCACAACCAGCACTCTCCCCCTCTTCTTCACAACAACACTTCTTTTTCTCCATCCAAGAGGATTCTGAGTGCTTACTGGACTGTTCTCTGTGGGCAAAGTCATTTCTTGCTGTACTTCTTCATTGTTCTCCTGCGGTAGAGCCTGGTACTGGTTCCTGAGCAGTATGGGTGCTGGCTGACTCCTGATAATCCGGCTTCTTTGGGTCACATGCTTCCATTCCTCGACTTCTACGGCTACACTGAAAACATATTTTCCTTCAACATTTTGAAGACTTACTTCTGCTCTGTCAAGGCAATCCTCCTCTTCCTTAATGAGTTACAATGTAGCTATTCTCTCCTGAAGACTCTGCACCTTTTCCTCCAACAGAGGCACAAGTTTGGCTTTTCCTTTGGTAGATCTGTAAACATGTAGCATATGGCTACTCACCCCTTCCATGTTGTCAGTTGATGTCTACTTGCAAACTTCTAAAATTCAAGAATTCCAGTGATCATATATAGCCTATAAGATGCTACTATGCATAAAACATCTGGCAATGTCCTTCAAGCAGCTAGACCTGGCTAGACCCAGCACTCAAAATGCAACAGGCACATGCAAATTCTTTTCCTGGACCTCCAATCTCTGGTCTGGAGATGGCTTCTGAGCAGCTAGACCCCACTAAACCCAGAAATCTTCCCACTCACAGCGACTTTTCACTTTTCCCAGAATGCACCAGGAATATGCAAATTATCTTCCTGGACCTCCACTCCCTGTTCTCCCTAATACAGACAGGATGGGTCCAGAGGGCGATTGCTCCAGGTGGCCACAGGTGAAGGGTATGCCTTAAACTAATGAGTAAGGAAAATAATGATTCTGGGTGACACCAGCTCCTCACTACATGTGAGAGGAATTTTTGAATGGGTACAGGTTGCCCTGTGGAGGATCTGCCTACTTTGCGGGACCTTCAGGAGTTGTGATCTGCCCACCCTGCTGATTGTGTTCAATGAAAGAAATCCATGGTTGTAAGAGGGCTTCTCTCTATTCTGGATGATTCTATGTGTGGAATTTGATGCATATTTAAGCTATTCTCAATGCTGTGGATCAGGCGTGTGGAACACAGAATGTTCCAGTGAGCGTGAAAGCCCCCTAGGTTGGTGCATCCAACATGGAATGACCTATTCACCTTGGTATTTTTTCTGTGCGAGTATAAACCAATTAAAAAAATTTTTTAAATTCACACGCGAATGGAACACATCGATAAGGACAACATTTGCCCTTTCCCAGTTTTCTGGATCTTCGCCTGTCCTCCGGAAATTTTCAAAGATTATGGTTAGTGGTTCAGCAATTATCTCCACTGCTTCCTTCAGTATCCTAGGATCTAATTCATCAGGACCTGGAGACTTGAATTCATTTAAGTTAGCTAAGTTTTCCCTCACCATCTCTCTGCTTATAGATAGCCTGCATTCTTGTATTCCCCCATTAGCACCGTGAAGATCAGCTGATGCTAAATCTACTTTCTGAGAGAAAACAGATACAAAATAGGAATTTAGAAGTTCATTCTTCCCAATATCATTCTTAACCAATTCACCATTTTCATCCTGTAAACATCCTATAGCATCTTGGACTTTTATTTTGCTTGGACCCCCAGAGTCCCTTTTTATTGCTTTTGGCCTCTCTTACAAGCCTCAATTCATTTTCAGCTTTTAGCTTTTCTGACACTTGCCCTACAGTTTTTGCAGACAGCATTTTATTCTTCTTTAGATTTTCCCCCTCTTTCCATTTGATCAACAAAATTTTCTTCCTTTTTAAAATCTATGTTAAGTTCTGTGTTCATCCATCCTGGTCTCTTTAAATGCTTCTCATTCTTCCTTCTTTTAGGGATTGGTAACGATTGTGCTTTGACAATCTCATTTCACAATATTTCCCAACCTTCTTGGACATTTCTGTCCTTAAGAACATCCAGCCATTGGAGTCTTCCTCTCCTCTTTCTGAAATCCAACCTTGCAGTCTGAGTCTTCTCAGGTCTTCCTCCCCTTGTTATCCAACATCTAAGGATATCATGATCACTGCCTCCTAAGGTCCCAGCCACCCTTACTCCCTCCACCATTCCCTCCCTGTTGGTGAGAGTTAGGTCCAAGATAGCAGATCCCCTTGTTTTCTCTTCTACCTTCTGGAAGATAAAGTTGTCAGCAAGAGCGGATAAGAATTGGTTGGATCCATTACTTTTATCTGAGAGATTCCCAACAAATGTCTGGATGGGTAAAATCTCCCATGATCACCATGTTGGGCTTCTTTGAGAGCTTGGCCATCTGATGTAGAAAGAGCTTCTCCATATCTTCTGCTTGTCCAGGCGGCCTATAGTAAATGCCTACAAGGGTGTCCTTTCTGTTGGTCTCTCCTTGTATTCTTACCCAAACAGTTTCTACAGAACTCCCAGCTGTGAAGCTTGAATCTCAGTGGAGATGATGCTTTCCTAACATGCATTACAACACCTCCCATTTTCTTGGGTCTGTTTCTTATAAATACATTATGTCCTTCAAGCCTTGTATCCAATCATTTGTATCATTCCACCAAGTTTTTGTGATGCCGATGACATCATATTTCTCTTCCTGTGTTCGGAGCTCCAATTCCCCATGTTTGTTTCCCATGCATTGTGTAGAAACATGTTAATTTGTGATCAGTGTCTCTTGCTCCTCTACTTTCCTTCTGAATGTTTTGTCTTTCTTCTTCCTTTTTCACTTCTAATAATACGTATTAATTGGATGCATATTTTTGCTTTTCACTTCATATTGTTCTAGTTTTAAGCTCTCCTGATTAGTCTAGCAAGGCGCCTGCCAAATCCTGTTTTTGTAAGGTGCAACCCGTCTCTAGCAAGCAGTCCATCATATAGGTAGTTCACTCCATGGTCTAGGAATCCATATCTTTGCTGACTGAACCATTGACATAGCCAGCTGTTCACCTCTAGAATCCTGCTCCATCTTCTTATTCCACGGCCATCCACTGGGAGGATGGATGAGAAGACCACCTGAGCTCCTAGTTCCTTCCCCTTCCGGCTGAGGTCTTCAAACTCTCTGCAGATAGTTGCAATGTCATTTTTTGCAGAGTCATTTGTCCCTACATGTATTAGTAGGAATGGGTAGTTGTCTGCAGAACTGAAGAGTCTTGATAGCCTATCAGACACATCTTTGATTTGTGCCCCTGGAAGACAGCACACCTCACGTGAGGCTGTGTCAGGTCTGCAGACAACGGCCTCTGTTCCTCTCAATAGGGAATCCCCCACAACCAGCACTCTCCCCCTCTTCTTCACAACAACACTTCTTTTTCTCCATCCAAGAGGATTCTGAGTGCTTACTGGACTGTTCTCTGTGGGCAAAGTCATTTCTTGCTGTACTTCTTCATTGTTCTCCTGCGGTAGAGCCTGGTACTGGTTCCCGATCAGTATGGGTGCTGGCTGACTCCTGATAATCCGCCTTCTTTGGGTCACATGCTTCCATTCCTCGACTTCTACGGCTACACTGAAAACATATTTTCCTTCAACATTTTGAAGACTTACTTCTGCTCTGTCAAGGCAATCCTCCTCTTCCTTAATGAGTTACAATGTAGCTATTCTCTCCTGAAGACTCTGCACCTTTTCCTCCAACAGAGGCACAAGTTTGGCTTTTCCTTTGGTAGATCTGTAAACATGTAGCATATGGCTACTCACCCCTTCCATGTTGTCAGTTGATGTCCACTTGCAAACTTCTAAAAGTCAAGAATTCCAGTGATCATATATAACCTATAAGATGCTACTATGCATAAAACATTTGGCAATGTCCTTCAAGCAGCTAGACCTGGCTAGACCCAGCACTCAAAATGCAACAGGCATATGCAAATTCTTTTCCTGGACCTCCAATCTCTGGTCTGGAGATGGCCTCTGAGCAGCTAGACCCCACTAAACCCAGAAATCTTCCCACTCACAGCGACTTTTCACTTTTCCCAGAATGCACCAGGAATATGCAAATTATCTTCCTGGACCTCCACTCCCTGCTCTCCCTAATACAGACAGGATGGGTCCAGAGGGCGATTGCTCCAGGTGGCCACAGGTGAAGGGTATGCCTTAAACTAATGAGTAAGGAAAATAACGAGTCTGGGTGACACCAGCTCCTCACTACATGTGAGAGGAATTTTTGAATGGGTACAGGTTGCCCTGTGGAGGATCTGCCTACTTTGCGGGACCTTCAGGAGCTGTGATCTGCCCACCCTGCTGATTGTGTTCAATGAAAGAAATCCATGGTTGTAAGAGGGCTTCTCTCTATTCTGGATGATTCTATGTGTGGAATTTGATGCATATTTAAGCTATTCTCAATGCTGTGGATCAGGCGTGTGGAACACAGAATGTTCCAGTGTGCGTGAAAGCCCCCTAGGTTGGTGCATCCAACATGGAATGACCTATTCACCTTGGTATTTTTTCTGTGCGAGTATAAACCAATTAAAAAAATTTTTAAATTCACACGCGAATGGAACACATCGATAAGGACAACATTTGCCCTTTCCCAGTCTTCTGGATCTTCACCTGTCCTCCGGAAATTTTCAAAGATTATGGTTAGTGGTTCAGCAATTATCTCCACTGCTTCCTTCAGTATCCTAGGATCTAATTCATCAGGACCTGGAGACTTGAATTCATTTAAGTTAGCTAAGTTTTCCCTCACCATCTCTCTGCTTATAGATAGCCTGCATTCTTGTATTCCCCCATTAGCACCGTGAAGATCAGCTGATGCTAAATCTACTTTCTGAGAGAAAACAGATACAAAATAGGAATTTAGAAGTTCATTCTTCCCAATATCATTCTTAACCAATTCACCATTTTCATCCTGTAAACATCCTATAGCATCTTGGACTTTTATTTTGCTGGGACCCCCAGAGTCCCTTTTTATTGCTTTTGGCCTCTCTTACAAGCCTCAATTCATTTTCAGCTTTTAGCTTTTCTGACACTTGCCCTACAGTTTTTGCAGACAGCATTTTATTCTTCTTTAGATTTTCCCCCTCTTTCCATTTGATCAACAAAATGTTCTTTCTTTTTAAAATCTATGTTAAGTTCTGTGTTCATCCATCCTGGTCTCTTTAAATGCTTCTCATTCTTCCTTCTTTTAGGGATTGGTAACGATTGTGCTTTGACAATCTCATTTCACAATATTTCCCAACCTTCTTGGACATTTCTGTCCTTAAGAACATCCAGCCATTGGAGTCTTCCTCTCCTCTTTCTGAAATCCAACCTTGCAGTCTGAGTCTTCTCAGGTCTTCCTCCCCTTGTTATCCAACATCTAAGGATATCATGATCACTGCCTCCTAAGGTCCCAGCCACCCTTACTCCCTCCACCATTCCCTCCCTGTTGGTGAGAGTTAGGTCCAAGATAGCAGATCCCCTTGTTTTCTCTTCTACCTTCTGGAAGATAAAGTTGTCAGCAAGAGCGGATAAGAATTGGTTGGATCCATTACTTTTATCTGAGAGATTCCCAACAAATGTCTGGATGGGTAAAATCTCCCATGATCACCATGTTGGGCTTCTTTGAGAGCTTGGCCATCTGATGTAGAAAGAGCTTCTCCATATCTTCTGCTTGTCCAGGCGGCCTATAGTAAATGCCTACAAGGGTGTCCTTTCTGTTGTTCTCTCCTTGTATTCTTACCCAAACAGTTTCTACAGAACTCCCAGCTCTGAAGCTTGAATCTCAGTGGAGATGATGCTTTCCTAACATGCATTACAACACCTCCCATTTTCTTGGGTCTGTTTCTTATAAATACATTATGTCCTTCAAGCCTTGTATCCAATCATTTGTATCATTCCACCAAGTTTTTGTGATGCCGATGACATCATATTTCTCTTCCTGTGTTCGGAGCTCCAATTCCCCATGTTTGTTTCCCATGCATTGTGTAGAAACATGTTAATTTGTGATCAGTGTCTCTTGCTCCTCTACTTTCCTTCTGAATGTTTTGTCTTTCTTCTTCCTTTTTCACTTCAAATAATACGTATTATTGGATGCATATTTTTGCTTTTCACATCATATTGTTCTAGTTTTAAGCTCTCCTGATTAGTCTAGCAAGGCGCCTGCCAAATCCTGTTTTTGTAAGGTGCAACCCGTCTCTAGCAAGCAGTCCATCATATAGGTAGTTCACTCCATGGTCTAGGAATCCATATCTTTGCTGACTGAACCATTGACATAGCCAGCTGTTCACCTCTAGAATCCTGCTCCATCTTCTTATTCCACGGCCATCCACTGGGAGGATGGATGAGAAGACCACCTGAGCTCCTAGTTCCTTCCCTTTCCGGCTGAGGTCTTCAAAGTCTCTGCAGATAGTTGCAATGTCATTTTTTGCAGAGTCATTTGTCCCTACATGTATTAGTAGGAATGGGTAGTTGTCTGCAGAACTGAAGAGTCTTGATAGCCTATCAGACACATCTTTGATTTGTGCCCCTGGAAGACAGCACACCTCACGTGAGGCTGTGTCAGGACTGCAGACAACGGCCTCTGTTCCTCTCAATAGGGAATCCCCCACAACCAGCACTCTCCCCCTCTTCTTCACAACAACACTTCTTTTTCTCCATCCAAGAGGATTCTGAGTGCTTACTGGACTGTTCTCTGTTGGCAAAGTCATTTCTTGCTGTACTTCTTCATTGTTCTCCTGCGGTAGAGCCTGGTACTGGTTCCTGAGCAGTATGGGTGCTGGCTGACTCCTGATAATCCGGCTTCTTTGGGTCACATGCTTCCATTCCTCGACTTCTACGGCTACACTGAAAACATATTTTCCTTCAACATTTTGAAGACTTACTTCTGCTCTGTCAAGGCAATCCTCCTCTTCCTTAATGAGTTACAATGTAGCTATTCTCTCCTGAAGACTCTGCACCTTTTCCTCCAACAGAGGCACAAGTTTGGCTTTTCCTTTGGTAGATCTGTAAACATGTAGCATATGGCTACTCACCCCTTCCATGTTGTCAGTTGATGTCCACTTGCAAACTTCTAAAAGTCAAGAATTCCAGTGATCATATATAACCTATAAGATGCTACTATGCATAAAACATCTGGCAATGTCCTTCAAGCAGCTAGACCTGGCTAGACCCAGCACTCAAAATGCAACAGGCATATGCAAATTCCTTTCCTGGACCTCTAATCTCTGGTCTGGAGATGGCCTCTGAGCAGCTAGACCCCACTAAACCCAGAAATCTTCCCACTCACAGCGACTTTTCACTTTTCCCAGAATGCACCAGGAATATGCTAATTATCTTCCTGGACCTCCACTCCCTGCTCTCCCTAATACAGACAGGATGGGTCCAGAGGGCGATTGCTCCAGGTGGCCACAGGTGAAGGGTATGCCTTAAACTAATGAGTAAGGAAAATAACGAGTCTGGGTAACACCAGCTCCTCACTACATGTGAGAGGAATTTTTGAATGGGTACAGGTTGCCCTGTGGAGGATCTGCCTACTTTGCGGGACCTTCAGGAGCTGTGATCTGCCCACCCTGCTGATTGTGTTCAATGAAAGAAATCCATGGTTGTAAGAGGGCTTTTCTCTATTCTGGATGATTCTATGTGTGGAATTTGATGCATATTTAAGCTATTCTCAATGCTGTGGATCAGGCGTGTGGAAGCTCCCTAAGTTGGTGCATCCAACATGGAACAACCTATTCACCTTGGTATTTGCTCTGTGCGAGTATGGACTAACTTTTTAAATCCACACACGAATGGAACACATCGATAGGGACAACATTTGCCCTTTCCCAATCTTCTGGAACTTCTGTTCTCCAGGAATTTTCACAGATTTGGCGGGTGGTTTAGGAATTACCTCCACTGCTTCCTTCTTTGACATGGACACCCAAACTTGTGATTTTCCTCACTCTTTTGGAAACTGAAAGAATTAACCTTCATAGGTTAAACACTGATCATTAAATGTGTCCTTTTACCAATGCTGCTTTAAATAGAGAATATATATCCGCCAAGTTACTTGGAGCTCAGGTAAATAAATAGAGTCCTGTTCCTATTTCTATGGGGGGTTAGAATTGAGAGAGTTAAAAGGACAACCATTGTAAAGTCCAGACAAAGTGGTGGTTTAGGTTTCCCAGATGTCCAGCTGGATTTGGCAATGAATTCCATGATCACAGTACTCAGACACATCCAAGGGGATACTAAAGTGGCGCCCATGACCAAATACATTGGGGGATGGCTGCTCTGCAGGTTACAGTGGTGTGAGAGGAGGCTGACACAGCCGGTGGCGTTCACTTGTCTGTAATGGTATGTGCGGATAGAAAAGTGTGTTCAAAAGAATGACTTGACTGTTCTGAACAGGAAAAAGGTAAGAAATAAAAAGAAGGTGCTACATATGTGTGAGGGCTTCGGCACACGGGCGAGAGTGATATCAAGATGGGATTCACGCCTCCCTTGGCACCCCCCCCCCCCCAAAAAAAAAGATCCTTGTCACGGAGAGTCCCCTGCCACTGTTGTCATAGCAGTGGCAGGGGATCGCGATCCTCACCCATTAACTTCAATTGGGCTGGTGCTACTGCCGCCGGCCCCATTGGAAACAATGGGTGAGATCACAAAAAGAATGGACATGCTGCAATTTTGTTTTTAACGCTGCATCACAGGCATTAAAACATCGCAAATGTGCATGGAGCCATTGGCTTCATAATTTTGCAATTTCTCACATGCTCGCAGCGCTGGAAAATCGTGCAATTCCCTCACCAGTGTGAAGCCACCCTAAGAGAGAGGAACTTGGAGAAGACATTGATTTGCTAACAAATGTGGAAGCAGAAAAAGTATGGGAAAATCTTTCTCGGAGGATGGGACAAACAAACAAAATGACATAATGTGGTTATGTAATGGCCCGAAGCCTATATATCTGGCCCCTTCTAACTGTCATACATGTCATGTCTTTCATATGCTCTGTGCAAATTGTCCTGTCACTAGTTATGTGTATTACAGCTGCAGCATGTAAGAGGTTAATGTCTATGAATGTCTGGGATATGTCTGGAAATTGTAACCAATTGTCATGTCAAGTGGGTATGTAAGGTATAAATATGAGTGAAAGGTAAGACAGAAGGGTTTCATTGCTTCAATGGTTGAGTGTGGAGGGAGAGTGCCAGCGACATGGGGGTACTTTCAACCCTCATGTGGTGAAGAATGGAAGAGGAAGAGAGGTACCCTAATGACCTAGTTCCAGGACCCCTATCCTAGGAGAGAGAGAAATAGCCCACCATGCAGTGTTCAAAAATCTGTCCAAAAGTGAGAGTCAGTGAAGGGATTTGTCTCCCATGGGTGTGTGTCTGTCCAGGAGCAGAGTCATACAGATAACTAGTACTGTAGGCCCGGTGTCATCCATGTCCCAGAGTGTGTGTCCAGGAGCGGAGTCATACAGATAACTAGGACTGTAGCCTGGTGTCATCGTGTGTCCTGGAGTGTGTGTGTCTAGGAGCGGAGTCATACAGATAACTAGGACTGTAGGCTTGGTGTCATCCTGTGTCCTGGAGTGTGTGTTTCCACGATCGGAGTCATACGGATAACTAGGACTGTAGGTCCGGTGTTATCCTGTGTCCCAAAGTGCGTGTGTCCAGGAGTGGAGTCATACAGATAACCTAGACTGTAGATCCGGTATCATCCTGTGTCCTGGAGTGTGTGTTTCCAGGATTGGAGTCATACAGATAACTAGGACTGTAGCCCAGTGTCATCCTGTGTCCTGGTGTTGCGTCCTACGAACGTGCAACCTCAATAACATAAATCAAAGGCACAACTGTGCAAAGAAAATACAAAATAAATGGGGGAATACTCTCCTTATAATCCCCTATCCCGGGAGGGGACCCTGTCTGCTCAGCAGACCGACCGCGCTGATAAGTGCGAGCCTGCAATCGTGCCTGGGCCTCTGACCAGTCCCTAGCTGGGAGCCCTAGCACAAAACAAAAAGAGAAACAAAACCAAACCAAACAGTAAAAGCACTTAGCTTATCCAGCAGAGCTTCCACCACACTATGTTGCTCCGTCGCTGTCCAACATAGAACTGAAGTGAATTGACCAGCACAGGAGTAACAGTTAACACTGCTTAAATAGGAGCAAAGCTACTTAGCACCAGGTGCTGACTGACATTAATCTTGCAACCACCACACCTCTCAGCTCCAGGAGAGGTAGGAATGCTGCTAAACCCTGGTCTGGCCTAAAAGCAAGGTGGGAACCTCAGAACGGCTGCAACACCTGGAGTGTGTGTGTCCAGGAGCAGAGTCATACAGATAATTAGGACTGTAGGCCCGATGACATCCTTTGTCCCAGTGTGTGTGTGTCCAGGAGCGGAGTCATACAGATAACTAGGACTGTAGGCCTGGTGTTATCCTGTGTCCCAGAGTGTGTCTGTCCAGGAGCGGAGTCATACAGATAACTAGGACTGTAGGCTTGGTGTCATCCTGTGTCCTGGAGTGTGTGTTTCCATGATCGGAGTCATACGGATAACTAGGACTGTAGGTCCGGTGTTATCCTGTGTCCCAAAGTGCGTGTGTCCAGGAGTGGAGTCATACAGATAACCTAGACTGTAGATCCGGTATCATCCTGTGTCCTGGAGTGTGTGTTTCCAGGATTGGAGTCATACAGATAACTAGGACCGTAGCCCAGTGTCATCCTGTGTCCTGGTGTTGCGTCCTACGAACGTGCAACCTCAATAACATAAATCAAAGGCACAACTGTGCAAAGAAAATACAAAATAAATGGGGGAATACTCTCCTTATAATCCCCTATCCCGGGAGGGGACCCTGCCTGCTCAGCAGACCGACCGCGCTGATAAGTGCGAGCCTGCAATCGTGCCTGGGCCTCTGACCAGTCCCTAGCTGGGAGCCCTAGCACAAAACAAAAAGAGAAACAAAACCAAACCAAACAGTAAAAGCACTTAGCTTATCCAGCAGAGCTTCCACCACACTGTGTTGCTCCGTCGCTGTCCAACATAGAACTGAAGTGAATTGACCAGCACAGGAGTAACAGTTAACACTGCTTAAATAGGAGCAAAGCTACTTAGCACCAGGTGCTGACTGACATTAATCTTGCAACCACCACACCTCTCAGCTCCAGGAGAGGTAGGAATGCTGCTAAACCCTGGTCTGGCCTAAAAGCAAGGTGGGAACCTCAGAACGGCTGCAACACCTGGAGTGTGTGTGTCCAGGAGCAGAGTCATACAGATAATTAGGACTGTAGGCCCGGTGACATCCTTTGTCCCAGTGTGTGTGTGTCCAGGAGCGGAGTCATACAGATAACTAGGACTGTAGGCCTGGTGTTATCCTGTCTCCCAGAGTGTGTCTGTCCAGGAGCGGAGTCATACAGATAACTAGGACTGTAGGCTTGGTGTCATCCTGTGTCCTGGAGTGTGTGTTTCCATGATCGGAGTCATACGGATAACTCCTGTGTCCCAAAGTGCGTGTGTCCAGGAGTGAAGTCATACAGATAACCTAGACTGTAGATCCGGTATCATCCTGTGTCCTGGAGTGTGTGTTTCCAGGATTGGAGTCATACAGATAACTAGGACCGTAGCCCAGTGTCATCCTGTGTCCTGGTGTTGCGTCCTACGAACGTGCAACCTCAATAACATAAATCAAAGGCACAACTGTGCAAAGAAAATACAAAATAAATGGGGGAATACTCTCCTTATAATCCCCTATCCCGGGAGGGGACCCTGCCTGCTCAGCAGACCGACCGCGCTGATAAGTGCGAGCCTGCAATCGTGCCTGGGCCTCTGACCAGTCCCTAGCTGGGAGCCCTAGCACAAAACAAAAAGAGAAACAAAACCAAACCAAACAGTAAAAGCACTTAGCTTATCCAGCAGAGCTTCCACCACACTGTGTTGCTCCGTCGCTGTCCAACATAGAACTGAAGTGAATTGACCAGCACAGGAGTAACAGTTAACACTGCTTAAATAGGAGCAAAGCTACTTAGCACCAGGTGCTGACTGACATTAATCTTGCAACCACCACACCTCTCAGCTCCAGGAGAGGTAGGAATGCTGCTAAACCCTGGTCTGGCCTAAAAGCAAGGTGGGAACCTCAGAACGGCTGCAACACCTGGAGTGTGTGTGTCCAGGAGCAGAGTCATACAGATAATTAGGACTGTAGGCCCGGTGACATCCTTTGTCCCAGTGTGTGTGTGTCCAGGAGCGGAGTCATACAGATAACTAGGACTGTAGGCCTGGTGTTATCCTGTCTCCCAGAGTGTGTCTGTCCAGGAGCGGAGTCATACAGATAACTAGGACTGTAGGCTTGGTGTCATCCTGTGTCCTGGAGTGTGTGTTTCCATGATCGGAGTCATACGGATAACTAGGACTGTAGGTCCGGTGTTATCCTGTGTCCCAAAGTGCGTGTGTCCAGGAGTGGAGTCATACAGATAACCTAGACTGTAGATCCGGTATCATCCTGTGTCCTGGAGTGTGTGTTTCCAGGATTGGAGTCATACAGATAACTAGGACCGTAGCCCAGTGTCATCCTGTGTCCTGGTGTTGCGTCCTACGAACGTGCAACCTCAATAACATAAATCAAAGGCACAACTGTGCAAAGAAAATACAAAATAAATGGGGGAATACTCTCCTTATAATCCCCTATCCCGGGAGGGGACCCTGCCTGCTCAGCAGACCGACCGCGCTGATAAGTGCGAGCCTGCAATCGTGCCTGGGCCTCTGACCAGTCCCTAGCTGGGAGCCCTAGCACAAAACAAAAAGAGAAACAAAACCAAACCAAACAGTAAAAGCACTTAGCTTATCCAGCAGAGCTTCCACCACACTGTGTTGCTCCGTCGCTGTCCAACATAGAACTGAAGTGAATTGACCAGCACAGGAGTAACAGTTAACACTGCTTAAATAGGAGCAAAGCTACTTAGCACCAGGTGCTGACTGACATTAATCTTGCAACCACCACACCTCTCAGCTCCAGGAGAGGTAGGAATGCTGCTAAACCCTGGTCTGGCCTAAAAGCAAGGTGGGAACCTCAGAACGGCTGCAACACCTGGAGTGTGTGTGTCCAGGAGCAGAGTCATACAGATAATTAGGACTGTAGGCCCGGTGACATCCTTTGTCCCAGTGTGTGTGTGTCCAGGAGCGGAGTCATACAGATAACTAGGACTGTAGGCCTGGTGTTATCCTGTGTCCCAGAGTGTGTCTGTCCAGGAGCGGAGTCATACAGCTAACTAGGACTGTAAGTCCTGTGTCATCCTGTGTCTCAGAGTTTGTCTGTCCAGGAGCGGAGTCAAACAGATAACTAGGACTGTAGCCCCGGTGTCATCCTGTGTCCTGGAGTCTGTGTGTCCAGAAGCAGAGTCGTACAGATAACTAGGACTGTAGGCCCGGTGTCATCCTGTGTCCCGGAGTGTGTGTGTCCAGGAGGGGAGTCATACAGATAACTAGAACTGTAGGTCCAGTGTTATCCTGTGTCCCGGAGTGTGTGTGTGTCCAGAAGCAGAGTCGTACAGATAACTAGGACTGTAGGCCTGGTGTTTTTCTGTGTCCCAGAGTGTGTGTGTGTCCAGGAGCGGAGTTATACAGATAACTAGGACTGTAGGATCAGTGTCATCCTGTGTCCTGGAGTGTGTGTGTCCAGGAGCGGAGTCATACAGATAATGTGGACTGTAGGCCCGGTGTCATCCTGTGTTCCAGAGTGTGTGTGTCCAGGAGCGGAGTCATACAGGTGAACTAGGACTGTAGGCCCGGTGTCGTCCTGTGTCCCGGAGTGTGTATGTCCCGGAGCAGAGTCATACAGATAACTAGGACTGTAGCCACGGTGTCATCCTGTGTCCCGGAGTGTGTGTGTCCAGGAGCAGAGTCATACAGATAACTAGTACTGTAGGCCTGGTGTCATCCTGTGTCCTGGAGTGTGTGTGTCCAGAAGCAGAGTCATACAGATAACTAGTACTGTAAGCCCGGTGTCATCCTGTGTCCTGGAGTGTGCGTGTTCAGGAGCGGAGCCATACAGATAACTAGGACTGTAGGCCCGGTGTCATCCTGTGTCCCGGAGTGTGTGTGTCCAGGAGCGGAGTCATACAGATAACTAGGACTGTAGGCCCGGTGTCATCCTGTGTCCCAGAGTGTGTGTGCCCAGGAGGGGAATTATACAGATAACTAGGACTGTAGGACCGGTGTCATCCTGTGTCCCGGAGTGTGTGTGTCCAGGAGGGGAATTATACAGATAACGAGGACTGTAGGCCCGGTGTCGTCCTGTGTCCCGGAGTGTGTGTGTCCAGGAGGGGAATTATACAGATAACTAGGACTGTAGGCCTGGTGTCGTCCTGTGTCCCGGAGTGGAGTCATACAGATAATGTGGACTGTAGGCCCGGTTTAATCCTGTGTTTTCATCTCTGACCTCCGTAGTTTGTCTTTCCTGCACTGATGTGACAATTTGCCTATTTTTCAAGTTCTGACCGTTCCCAGCGACTGAGGTTGTCAAGTACTTGTATGTGGACTCTGGTATTCTTCTTCCAGTCGGACATCCTGCGGAGTAAGGAACGGTGGTGTCACCCGTGACATAACTCTTCAGGTCCACCACACTGTTTATTTAGGTAACTGCTACCTTAGCGTTGCCTGGAAGAGGCCCAGCACCATGGCCAGGGTTTCACGCGTCCCTCCAGGGAGGAGTTGGTAGAGCCACGGTGACAAGCGCCATCTCTACCCCTGCCATTTCCTCAGCGTTGGGCCTTATGCCTCGGCCGTTGCAGTTAAGTATACAAGGGGCCTTATGAGTAAGAGAGTTGCAGAAGTAGAGGGACCTAGTGTGCAGCGAAATATGCCCACGGCAGGGATGTGGCGGGACAGAAAGTATTTTTTATGCTTTTTGGAACTGGTTTTGCACAAAGAGTTTTGTGGGATTTGAAAGGTCTGATAAAAGAACTCACAGGGGGTCACATACTTATCATTCTACTTTTGTCGTGGTTAATAATGTTATGTATTAAAGAGGTACTTTGGGATGCACAGCCTATCTACGTGTATAAAAGGGAATGTTGGGGGGAAGCTGACAGAGGCGCCGGAATAGTAGCCCCCGGGGATATATATGGAGGCAGCCCATGACAGGGTTAACGGGGAGGCCAGGGTTAATGGAAGGGTGAAGAGGGGGGGGTGTAGTAGAGGGGGAAGTTAGAGAGAAAGTGCGGGAACAGCAGGGGGAGGAGCATCCCTAGGCGGCAACGGAGGAAGAAGAAGCAGAAGGAGAAGACGGAGGCCACGAGGAAGAAGAGGGAAGAGGTAGAGAAGACCCAAGACCCCAGGCAGAAGTCCCAAGACCCCAGACAGAAGTCCCAAGACCCCAGACAGAAGTCCCAAGACCCCAGGCAGAAGTCCCAAGACCCCAGACAGAAGTCCCAAGACCCCAGGCAGAAGTCCCAAGACCCCAGACAGGAGTCCCAAGACCGAAGTCTGCAGACCGAAGTCCCAAGACCTGTCCGTGAAGAGCCCGAAGGTGATCGTCAGGAAGCGCCCAGAAGAGGACTTACCGGACATGGAGGCCGCCATGGAGAAGATCCGGGCAGCGGTGGAGGAGCGGGGCATCGACTGGCTCATGAGGATCCTGGATGTCGGGGCCCCGGGCCCATCGGAGGTGGAAGCGGCACCCGCACGGTCAGCAGCATCGGGGGGAGAGGCGTCCGGAGCCCCTGCAGCAACTGCGGTGAGAGAAAGGGGGCGAAGGACAGCCGCTGCGGGGAGCCGCACACCGGAGGCAGCAGCGGGAGCGCTGTCGGGGACTGCTAGCGGCCGGAGGGAGGAGGCAGGAGGGAGCAGGCAGACACCGGCAGCATCGGCGAGAGGGCCGAGTACTAGGAGGGCCCGCGCTCCGGCGCGTCTGAGCCCGGATCAGGCTCCACAGCGTCGGCGCCGCATAGAGAGTCCCTCACGGGCCCCTCCGGGCCGGCTCCCTGCACCATCCATGCCATCGGGGGAGCGCAGGCCCGGGAGGAATCTCGCCGGGCGGCACGGCGCAGCGTCCGGCACTAGGTCCCGTGCTGCCAGGGGGGCGGGGCCTAATACCGGGCTGTCGGCGGTGAACCGAGCTACAGCGTGGGGCCGCTCTGCAGGAGAGCCGGTGGTAGCAGAGCAGCCCCACAGTAACTTCCAGGGACAAGCTGAAGTGCGGCCCGTGAGAGCCAGGCCGAGCAGCAGGCAGGCGGCTGCGAATCCGGAGGTGCGTATGCAGCCAGAGGAGGACCCCGGTCGTCAGTTCGGACCACATTCGGACGAGGAATCGGATCCGCTGGAGGGAGGATCGGCGGCTGGTGGGACTACAGCCCCTACGCAGCCAGGTGAGCAAACACACGGGGACACTACATTACATGCAGTTAGCCGCGTTGCGCACGCGGGAGATAGTTTTGGGGGGTGGACAGGGGATGGGGGGGCGATGGCAGGCACACATGGCGCAGCGAGTGATTTTGGGTTATTTCTGGGTGGATTATGGGAGTTGTGGCGCAAGCAAGACGCAAGAGCAGGGCCGTCGCCAGTAGCTGCTTGGACGCTACCGTCCAACGCGTCGATCGCCGACGAGAGCGCTAGGGGTGGTAGCACGGCGGGGGCGTCTGTAGGGCAGCAGGTAGCGCCCGTTACGGTAGGGGTCCAGACGGAGAAAGATGGGGAAGGGATTCGCTTGGATGACAGAGCGAAGGGGGAAGTTTATGTGTGTTTCGAGGGCCCCCTAGGTGCACACTTAAAGAAGGAGGTTAGAGAAAAGATTTGGCGCGACGAATACGTCGAGATCTTTTCCCTTCTCCCTTTGGAAAAATTCAATTTAGATAAAGGGAAAAGGACAGAATATAAGAAGGAAGAGGAGGAGAAACGTCGGTGGAAACTGATTCCACAGACGTTCTCCAACTGGATGCAAGCCTTCGCTATTCTGGCCAGCGTTATAGGTGAAAAGGCGCCGGAGAACTGCTCCGGCCTTTTTTGCTATCTCGATGCGATAGGTGAGGCGTACAGGGTGTACGGGGGCCAAACGTGGCTTAGGTACGACGAGCAATTTCGTCAGCGGAAAGCGATCCGACCGTCTATTCGGTGGGATCAGAAAGATATTGGCCTATGGTTGCGGGTAATGGCCCCAGTTAGGTTTGGCCAGCCCTTTCAGGGGGGGGCCGGGACTAGCAGCTCGGCCAGTGGTTCCCAAGGGGGGGGGCAGGGAGGTCAGTCAGGGAGTCATAGGCTCGGATTGTGTTGGCAGTTTAACGACGGCCAATGCAAATTCGGGAACTCTTGCAGGTTCAAGCACGTCTGCTCCGTGTGTAACGGCACGTCACATGGAGCAGCAAAGTGCTTTAAAAAAGGAAAAGGAAAGGGTTTCGGGGCACCTGGAAAAAGGGATGACACCAGTGAAACTGGCAAAGATGGTGCCGTTTCTAAATAGGTACCCCGACCGAGATAAGGCTAGTTTACTGTTTGAGGGTTTTAGGGACGGTTTTAGGATTCCCGCCCCAGTTCATAGGGTTCCGGTCACAACCAAGAATTTGCCGTCAGCGATTCGGCAATCGGCTGTGGTGACCGAAAAATTGTTTAAGGAGGTTCAGTTAGGCCGCATGGCGGGACCGTTCCGTTCCCCGCCCGTGGCGGACCTGGTGGTCTCACCGCTGGGGGTTGTTCCTAAGAAGGAACCTAACAAGTTTCGACTCATACACCATCTGTCATACCCAAAGGGGGCGTCAGTAAATGACGGTATAGACCCGGAAATTTGTTCTGTGGTGTATACTTCATTTGACGCCTCAATAAAATGGGTCCGCAGGTATGGGCAGGGAGCGAAGCTGGCAAAGGTGGATATCGAGTCTGCGTTTAGGTTGCTCCCAGTTGCTCCCGAGAGCATTCGTTTGTTAGGGTGTTTTTGGGAGGGAAGTTATTTTGCGGATAGGTGCCTACCCATGGGCTGTTCCATTTCTTGCGCTTATTTTGAAGCGTTCAGTTCCTTTTTAGAATGGGTAGTTAGGGATTGCACGGGGATTAGGTCTGTGATCCATTATTTGGATGACTTCCTATGCATAGGGCCAGCAGGTTCGCCTATTTGTGCAACTTTGCTGGGGTCACTTCAATGGGTTTCCGGTCAATTCGGGGTGCCTTTGGCGCCTGGGAAGACAGAGGGGCCCACTACATGTTTAAAGTTCCTGGGCATTACCATTGACACGGTTGCAATGGAATGCAGATTGCCCGAGGAGAAGTTGACAGAGTTAAAGGCGGAGGTAAAGAGAGCAAGGGTTGTCACCAAGGTCACTTTGAGGGAGCTCCAATCGTTATTGGGCAAGCTTAATTTCGCTTGCCGAATAATGCCGATGGGGCGAATTTTCAGCAGAAGGCTAGCGTCAGCAACGGCGGGGGTTCGGTTACCCCACCATTTTATTCGGCTAGGTAAGGAACTCAAGAAAGATTTAGCAGTATGGGCGGCGTTTCTAGAGAACTACAACGGTCGGTCAGTAATGATGGAGGAAATGGTAAACAATTTTGATTGGGAATTGTTTACTGACGCCGCAGGGAGTTCGGGTTTTGGGATTTACTTCCAGGGCCAGTGGTGCGCGGCCGGATGGCCGAGCGATTGGTTCTCGTCAGGGTTGGTAAGGAACTTGGTGCTACTCGAGCTCTTCCCCATTATAGTGGCGGTGGAGATATGGGGCGAGCAATTTAGGAACAAGAGGGTACGCTTTCACTGCGACAACCTGGGGGTCGTGCAGGCGATAAATAAATTGTCTGCATCGTCCCCTCCAGTGGTGGCCTTACTGCGCCACCTGGTGCTGAAAGCGTTATCACTTAACGCTTGGATAGGTGCGGTACATGTGCCGGGGGTGAGCAATTCACTAGCGGATGCTCTTTCTCGTTGCCAGTGGGAGCGATTCCGACGTTTGGCCCCGGCAGCAGAGAAGGAAGGGGTGTCTTGCCCGAGACACATCTGGAGCGTGGTCAGCGAGCAGTGAGGCACTTGATAGGTACCTCACTGGCTCGGAGTACGTGGACGTCTTATAGGGCAGCCTGGTCGGAATGGGAGGAGTGGCTGCAGCAGTGGGGAATCGTGCGTTCAGACGAGGACAGGGTAGGGGCGTTGTTAGGATGGTTGGGGAAAAGTTCTGAGACAGGGTTGTCAGTCGCCAGAGTTAACAAATTTATGGGAGGAGTGGCGTTTGGCGCTAAGTTGCGGGGTTTGACTGATGTTACAAAGAATTTTGTAGTCAGACAGGCACTAAAGGGGTTTAGAAGGGGGCGGGGGGGGTCAGATATGCGTCGGCCAATCTCGTTCGACTTGTTGAAGAGATTGGGGGGCGCATTGGGGGAGATATGCGGGGAAGGGTTTGAATACTCGCTTTTTAAGTTGGCTTTTTCATTAGCTTTCTTTGGGGCTCTTCGGCTGGGGGAACTGGTTTCCCCCAGCAAAAAGAAAGGGGGGGGTTTACAAAGCGAGGATACCAAGGTTATAAAAGGGCGGTTGGAATTAGTCATCCGTCGTTCTAAGATGGATCAGGAGGGTAGAGGTCGGAGAGTGTCGCTAGGACAAGTGCGGGGAGAGTCCATGTGCCCAGTTAAATGTTGGGAGGACTATAGTTTGTTAGCAGGAGTCAGGGTGGGGCCTCTTCTGCAGCACCGAGATGGTCGTTTTTTGTCAAGGTTCCAGTTCGAGGCGGTGTTAAGAAGAGCGATAGATACGCTGGGGTTAGACAGCTCTAATTTCGGGACACATTCTTTTAGAATAGGCGCGGCAACGGAGGCAGCAGAGAGGGGACTGGATAGTCAGGCGGTGATGGGCATCGGTCGGTGGAAGTCGGGACGGTTTAAACGTTATATCAGGCCGCACTTGCTTTAAGCGGGGGGGGGGGTACGTTTTGCGGCGGGGTTAATTACGACTAGTTGTTTTTTCTTTTGTTACAGATCATCGAGCCGCGTTGGTGTGGATAATGGGCCACTCTTTTGTGTATTGGGGGGGGGAGAGGGCTAAGATCAGGCCTAACGGTAGACAGTTAAGGCTGAGTAGAGAGACGGCGGTAATTCGATGGATCGGAGTGCGGGGCATGGCCTGGTTCCGGGTGTTACAGGACGTTCAGCGCTTAGTCTCCCTAGACAGGCCGCCTAACATCCTCGTACTGCACGTCGGGGGCAACGATTTGGGGCAGAGACCCTTTAGGGACCTAGGTAGGGACATCCGGTACGATATGCTTCGTATGATGCAGATGTACCGGGGCTTGATCGTGGTCTGGTCAGAGATGGTCCCTCGCAAGGTGTGGCGCAACGCGCGCTCAGTGCGGGGGATAGACAAGGCCAGGATCAAGGTTAACCGGGAGGTTTCACGCTTCGTTGCGCGTAATGGAGGAGTGGCCGTTCGGCACATAGATCTTGAGAAGGGAGTAGGAAACTATTGGAGGAGCGATGGCGTGCATCTCAACGAGATTGGGACGGATCTGTGGTTAGAGGGGGTTCAGGAGGGAATAGAACGCGCGTTAGTTCTGTGGGGTGCTGCGCAGGCATGAGGTGGTCATGCCATGCTGGCGGTGGCGTTCGGAAGGGGGGGGGGGGGAGTTCTTGGAGCCAGCTGATGTGCGGGGCGGGGGGGGGGGAACGGGGGCTGATGGCTACCTCCCCCCCCCCTCCCCCTTTTTGGTATAGTGTGTGTGGTCAGCCTGTCGCCTCCCGGCTCTGTCAGGCCGTAGTCCCTGCAGAGAAACGTGGCTAGCCGAGGAACGGCTCGCGCCTCTCTGAGTCGGGAGGAGGAGGGCGACTAGGGGCAACCGGTTGTGTGTTGCCTCCCGAGTCGGCTGTCTTGCGACGGGAGGGTTTTAGCGGGAAGGATTTCAGTCTCCCGAGTCGGATAGAGGGAGAGAGCGGCGGGAGGCAGGACGGAAATCCTTTTCCCTGTTGGGGAGGCGACAGAGGGGGTTGGAGGCTCCGGGGACTTCCCCCTTTTCAGTGGGTTGTTTTATTTGATGTTTTTATCAATTGTTAATAAGAATTTTAATAAATGGCCGCTGTGGCCAAAAATTTATCCAAGCTAGAAGTTGCAGCGTTTTAATTGAAGAAAGGGGGAGGTTTGGGTTAGGTCACAGAGGTCACATCCGATATACCCGCGTCAAGAGGCGCCGGAATAGTAGCCCCCGGGGATATATATGGAGGCAGCCCATGACAGGGTTAACGGGGAGGCCAGGGTTAATGGAAGGGTGAAGAGGGGGGGGTGTAGTAGAGGGGGAAGTTAGAGAGAAAGTGCGGGAACAGCAGGGGGAGGAGCATCCCTAGGCGGCAACGGAGGAAGAAGAAGCAGAAGGAGAAGACGGAGGCCACGAGGAAGTCCCACCCACCCGCCCTTACTTTAGCATATAGGGGGCAGTTTAGTTAGTAGAAAGGGTCGTAGAGGTATCGTAACATTGTCATAGCGGCGTTCGGAAGGGGGGGGGGGGGAGTTCTTGGAGCCAGCTGATGTGCGGGGCGGGGGGGGGGGAACGGGGGCTGATGGCTACCTCCCCCCCCCCTCCCCCTTTTTGGTATAGTGTGTGTGGTCAGCCTGTCGCCTCCCGGCTCTGTCAGGCCGTAGTCCCTGCAGAGAAACGTGGCTAGCCGAGGAACGGCTCGCGCCTCTCTGAGTCGGGAGGAGGAGGGCGACTAGGGGCAACCGGTTGTGTGTTGCCTCCCGAGTCGGCTGTCTTGCGACGGGAGGGTTTTAGCGGGAAGGATTTCAGTCTCCCGAGTCGGATAGAGGGAGAGAGCGGCGGGAGGCAGGACGGAAATCCTTTTCCCTGTTGGGGAGGCGACAGAGGGGGTTGGAGGCTCCGGGGACTTCCCCCTTTTCAGTGGGTTGTTTTATTTGATGTTTTTATCAATTGTTAATAAGAATTTTAATAAATGGCCGCTGTGGCCAAAAATTTATCCAAGCTAGAAGTTGCAGCGTTTTAATTGAAGAAAGGGGGAGGTTTGGGTTAGGTCACAGAGGTCACATCCGATATACCCGCGTCATGTAAACCCTGTCTTGAGTCGCCTTTATCTGCATCATCTGTGTGAGAAGTGAGGAGCAGCCGATGCCGAAGGAAGTGAGGAAATCAGGAAATCGAAAAATCTGGTAAACTTATGAATATTGTTCTTTCTACGTGGGATTTGTTTGTATATTGTAGCATTACAATCACCCAATGATCAGTCTGTTAACATAACGTTTAGGGCAGACCCTCTCCCTGCGGCCCGGAGCAATCGGGATGAGATACAGAGAGGATGGGATACAGAGGGGATGAGATACAGAGGGGATGGGATACAGAGGGGATGAGATACAGAGGGGATGGGATACAGAGGGGATGGGATACAGAGGGGATGAGATACAGAGGGGATGAGATACAGAGGGGATGAGATACAGAGAGGATGGGATACAGAGAGGATGGGATACAGAGGGGATGTGGTACACACGGGATGGGATACAGATGAGATGGGTTACAGAGGGGATGAGATTCAGACAGGATGAGATACAGAAGGGAAGATGAGATACAGACGGAATGGGCTACAGAGGGGATGGGCTACAGAGGGGATGGGATACAGAGGGGATGAGATACAGAGAGGATGGGATACAGAGAGGATGGGATACAGAGGGGATGTGGTACACACGGGGTGGGATACAGATGAGATGGGCTACAGAGGGGATGAGATTCAGACAGGATGAGATACAGAGGGGATGAGCTACAGTGTGGATGTGGTACACACGGGATGAGATACAGACAGGATGAGATACAGAGGGGATGAGATTCAGACGGGATGGGATACAGAGGGGGATGAGATACAGAGTGGATGGGATACAGAGGGGATGAGATACAGACGGGATGGGATACAGAGGGGATGAGATTCAGACGGGATGGGATAGAGAGGGGATGAGATTCAGACGGGATGGGATACAGAGGGGATGGGCTACAGAGGGGATGGGATACAGAGGGGATAAGCTACAGAGTGGATGTGGTACACACGGGATGAGATACAGACAGGATGGGCTACAGAGGGGATGAGATTCAGACGGGATGGGATAGAGAGGGGATGAGATACAGACAGGATGGGATACAGAGTGGATGAGATACAGAGGGGATGAGATACAGATGAGATACAGATGGGTTGGGATACAGAGGGGATGAGATACATACGGGATGGGATACAGACGGCATGGGATACAGATGGGTTGGGATACAGAGTGTATGAGATACAGAGGGGTTGGGATACAACAGAGAATGCCATGCAGGACAAAGTCTCCTCCAGGCTGCTTGCAGAATAAATTATATAATCTTCCTTTACTTAGCCACATTAATACCGCCAGGTGTGCACATCTCTGACCAGAGGCGGAGGGGCTGCACAGGGCCATTGTCAGCGGGGTGATCTGAATAGAGTGTGGGACCGGCTTAAATAGGTGGAACAGAACAAATAATTACAATGACTGTCAGCTGTCCGGCTATAGGGCAAAAGACACAGAAACATCAGACTATTACTGGGGAGAGAATGCTTGGGATGGAACTTGTGATAAAACACATATCAACATGACACAAAATGGGCACCAGCGGGCGCTCTGCCAAGGCTTCATAGATTTCATTTATTGCAAGATTAACCCCTAGTTGCACTTTGTTTATATCTATTGTGGGTGAACTTCACAATTGAGTTAATAAAAAATATAGAGAGAAGACCATAACAATCTCCCTTGCTCTGTGATGGCATTGTACTTGGGTCCCCTTTATAGAGAGGATAGCCTGCATATTCAGGGGGGGGGAAACCAAAAACTTCCTTATTTCTCTTTATGAAAAGATATGCAAGAATAAAACATGAGCCTGTATGATGTCTCTATATACATGATATCAGTCTGACTGGCAGTACAGCCCCATAAAGGGGTCTGATCCCAGAAAAAAGGGGGAAAAATTCCATTTGTTTTTCACTCTGGAAAAATCCCCTCATATTGGTTTTCTGCATATGTGATGTTTCTGTATATATGGTGCGGGTCTGACTTGCAGTATAGCCCCCCAAAAGGGGTCTAGTTTACATGTACTTTCTTCTCTTTGATCATGTTTGATTCCTGTATATGCAGTGCAGGTCTGACTTATAATTTAACCCCTGAGGGGATCTAGTCCCTACTTTGTGGATCCAAAAGGACTCTCTGATCAGTATATCATTGAACGTTGCCTCGCCGCGCCTGGTATGGGTTACTTTCTCTATACCAAAACATGTGAAGCTAGCGGTCCTGCATGAGTGGGAATTGATGAGATGATTGGCCACATCTGAGCTCCCAGTTTGGCCTTTTGCTATATATTGTGGATGGTCTGATCTTCTGATGTGGTGCATCCAATATATTGTAACTTACATGACGGACAGCCGGCCATATAGACAACTCCCGCTGATTTGCAGTTTCTATATGATGTAATTGCATATACGGTCCTGGGATTGTCGCTACCAAACTCCTTCACACTGCTTGCTGCACATTTACACATCGGGCACCGGGATTGCAGGCATCTATAGAAGCCATTGTTTTTAGCCCATTGGTGTCTGTTTGTTGCTGTTTCTATTTGGATTAACCTTATTTTGCCTGAAGATGAAATCAATCGATCTCGCCCTTCTGGCCACATCTGGTGCCGGACTCCAATATAACTTTTAATTTGGGGTCTTGTTTTAAAATGGCTAGATTGTTGACAAAACTGTTTTGGATCTGTGTGAATTGTCTGCTGAACGGGGTTGAGATGTGACGCATTCTCTGCTTTTTAATTTGTCTGAATACTTCTCATTTGGACTGATTTCTCTCGTTTGTCTAGAAGCTACTGTTTTTTTTGCCCATTATAGAATGCGTTTTCAATATCCCCTGTTTTCCGTATCCCCTGTTTTCCATATCCCCTGTTTTCCGTATCCCGTTTTCCATATCTCCTGTTTTCCGTATCCCCTGTTCTCCATATCCCGTTTTCCGTATCCCCTGTTTTCCATATCCCCTGTTTTCCGTATCCCCTGTTTTCCATATCCCGTTTTCCGTATCCCGTTTTCCATATCCCGTTTTCCATATCCCCTGTTTTCCGTATCCCGTTTTCCATATCCCCTGTTTTCCGTATCCCGTTTTCCATATCCCCTGTTTTCCGTATCCCCTGTTTTCCGTATCCCGTTTTCCATATCCCCTGTTTTCCGTATCCCGTTTTCCGTATCCCGTTTTCCGTATCCCCTGTTTTCCGTATCCCGTTTTCCATATCCCGTTTTCCGTATCCCCTGTTTTCCGTATCCCCTGTTTACCGTATCCCCTGTTTTCCGTATCCCGTTTTCCATATCCCCTGTTTTCCGTATCCCTTGTTTTCCGTATCCTCTGTTTACCGTATCCCCTGTTTTCCGTATCCCCTGTTTACCGTATCCCCTGTTTACCGTATCCCCTGTTTTCCGTATCCCCTGTTTACCGTATCCCGTTTCCCGTCTCCCCCGTTTTCCGTCTCCCCCGTTTTGCAACCTATCACAGATTTCTTTTTCTGCATGTTGGTAATCTGTACATAAAGTGCAGAGGCGCTTTGCCCTTAATGGCTCCCCCAATGGGATCGCTTGTATAGTTTGCATCGGATGGCAACTTGATGCGTGCAGAATCATATTACCGGCATCTGTTTTTCTGTACAATACGCCGGTGATGGACCCGTCCGGACTATTTCCCTTAATAAGAGTATCCAAAAAAGGGATCTGTTTGTGATCAAAGTCCGTGGTGAATTCTAGATTGCAATCATTTTCATTGATATAAGTTAAAAAACTGGTTAGTTGGATCTCGCTTTTTGTTTCGTCTCTGTTCATACCATCACTGGTCATGTGCCATATTATAATCACGTCATCAATGTAACGCCCATACCAACATATGTTGTCCATAAACATATCTGGATTCCCACCATGACATATACAATATTGCTAAAGAAGGGGAGACTCTAGAGCCCATCGGCGCCCCCACCAATTGTAAGGATTGTGTGGAATTGAACTTGAAGACATTGTGTGTCAGGAGGAATTCAGTTGCTTCCATCAAAAAAGCTCTTACAGAATCCTTATATTGTGCATGAGACCTAAGGTGAGATGCAAGAGCCTGTAGCGCCAAATGGTGTGGGACAGAGGAATACAGTGCTTTGACATCACACGTTACCCAGGTTTTATCCGCCCCCCATTTGTGTCCTGCCAATATTTGAATGACTTTGTTGCTATTGGGAATATATCCGGGGATTTGAACGACCACAGGCTGTAATTTTGTATCTACCCAATTGCTGAGTCTCTCCCATAGGGATCCTCGTCCCGAAACTATCGGGTGCATGGGAGGTGGAAATACATCTTTATGAGACTTGGGAATCCCATAAAAATTTGCAAGAATAGGATTTTTGGGAACTGGATAAGCCATTTCTTTGTCACTCAATACCCCCATTGAGCCCCTCTGGTAATCAGATCAGACAATGAATGGGCGAATGTTACGGTGGGATCAACCTCTAATTTTCTATAAGTCTTATCGTCATTAAGTATTTTTTGAACACACAAACCGTATAATGCATTATCCATTATGGTAATAGCGCCCCCTTTGTCCGATTGCTGAATTATTAAATCAGTATCGTTAATGAGATTCTGTAAGTCCCGCCTCTGAGACACTGAGATGTTGACATTTTTATATTTGGATGCATCTTTCTTCTGACTGGATCTATAAAGGTCATTGAGATCTCTTTCCATACTGTTTTGGAAATCCTCCACCCATCTTGTTCTGAGATGTTTGGGGTAAAAAGAGGGATTGGGAATCCTCATATCTGATGGCATTGGAATTGAATCTGGTGCCATATTAGTGTCCATCTGTTCTTTTCCTAGTTGTTCTAGATCCCAGAGAAAGGCAATGCCCCGTGTTGTTAGGTCCGCATGTTTATCGTCTTGTTTCGCAGGTTCATAAGAAGCCATTCTATTAGACTCTTTGATTCTGGATTCTTCTTCACAATGAGGTCCCGAACAAATTGGTTTAGGTCCAGCAAAGTATTGAAAGGGTCAAATGTGCAGTCAGGTACAAAATTCATACCCTTATTGATAATTTCCAATTGCTGGTTAGATAGAATACGGGGTGTGAAGAAAATTATATTGTCCGCTAATTCCGCGTGGTTGGTCTGCGGCTGGGGTATCTCCTTGGCATATGGGCCCTCTTGGCGCCTCGTTTTTTGACAGTCTCCCCATAGTCTACATTCTTTGTGTTGGTTCTTCAAATACCTGAGGGTCCCCACTGGAGACATCTGATGATACATAAGATGTGTCCCCTTCCCACTCTGAGGAGGAGAATGTGACACTATCCAAACTGCCTGGATGACTTCTCCTTGTTTCTTGAGAATTGATTTGGGTCTTTGAATCCTTTTGGAACTCCAGTTGTAAACTTTGTCATCTTGTTGATCACGTCTGTCTCCTTCCAGTTTGGTTTTTTTTATGTAGATAATCTTTTCTTCCATTTTTTGTAGTTCCATATCCTCTTTTTGTATTAAATGATCCCATTCTGTGGAATTCAAAGTTGTTCTCAATTTATGTTCAATGTCTTGTATGTCTTTCTGCAATTTATTTAATTTTAATTGCTCCTTATCAACTATCCGTCTCATCAGTTCAGCAGAGCAGTCAGGGAGGATGTCATTCCAACTGGACAGAAAATCATCATCATAAATTGTTGTAGGGATCACTGCAAGATCCAAATACTTATTCAGGGTGCATTCACACGAACGTATATCGGCTCGGTTTTCACGCCGAGCCGATATATGTCGTCCTCGTGTGCAGGGGGAGGAGGATGGAAGAGCCAGGGCCAGGAACTGAGCTCCCGCCCCCTCTCTGCCTCCTCTCCGCCCCTCTGCACTATTTGCATTGAGAGGAGGCGGGACCAGGGTGGGGCTAAGGTCCGAGAATTAGCCCCGCCCCCGCCCCACCTCTCCCCATTGCAAATAGTGCAGAGGGGCGGAGAGGAGGCAGAGAGGGGGCGGGAGCTCAGTTCCTGCTCCTGGCTCTTCCATCCCCCCCCCCCCCTGCACACGAGGACGACATATATCGGCTCGGCGTGAAAACCGAGCCGATATACGTTCGTGTGAATGCACCCTCAGGGAGTGTGGGTCCCACCAAGTGCGTAATTCTAATTTCTTGTATTTAGGTAATGATTGAATTAACCCCTTTGTGTCAGGATGTATACTTTGTATCATCCTGGCCCGGACAACTGTTTCTTGTTCAGTCATCAAACTTTGTTGAAAACAGCAATAAATGTAAATTAAAATTGGGGCATTAGAGTCCCATAAATGTACTGATAACAGATGGTAAACCTTAGTGGCGAATTTGCAAATAGTGTAAAGATCGTGAAAAAATGTCCAAATGATGGAGACCCTGCACTTGTACATGTGGGAGGGATTCACCTCCTTCCCTGTATACTTGCATTTGGTGCCGTGTATAGTCTCCGCAGAACAAGTTATTCACAGCAACACCGGCCGGGTAATTCCAAAGAAACAGACACTTGAAAATGGTGTGCTGTCAGAGGGATGTGGGTAAGAAACAAGGGAGAGGGCAGAGGGGTGCAGGTGGAGCTCATGGGAACCCCAAAAGCCACTCAGGTCTGGTCACATGCTGCAGCCGGCGTACATGCTCTTCAGATCCGTGAACACATGTAGAGTCGTCCGTATGAGCTGCAGGGTCAGGTCTGTACATCTAGGTGTCCGCTGCGCCACAAGGAGGGCGGAGTCTCAGAGAAACAGGTGCTGGCAGGTAGCTCACCCCTCCTGCACGCCAGTTTCTGCAGCTGCCCCCTAGCGTCTGTAGCTCCCCCCTTCTGCACCCCAGTTTCTGCAGCTCCCCCCTTCTGCACCCCAGTTTCTGCAGCTGCCCCCTCCTGCACGCCAGTTTCTGCAGCTGCCCCCTAGCGTCTGTAGCTCCCCCCTTCTGCACCCCCGTTTCTGCAGTTCCCCTCTCCTGCCCCCAGTTTCTGCAGCTACCGCCTGCTGCCCCCCAGTTTCTGCAGCTCCCGCCTGCTGTCCCCCAGTTTCTGCAGCTGCCCCCAGCTGTCCCCCACTTTCTGCAGCTCCCCCCTGCTGCCCCCCAGTTTCTGCAGCTCCCCCCTGCTGCCCCCCAGTTCCTGCAGCTCCCCCCTGCTGCCCCCCAGTTCCTGCAGCTGCCCCCTCCTGCACCCCGAATTGTGCAGGGTGACACAGAAGGCTCACCCGCCATGGTGTAGTTGTTAGTGGGTGACTGATATGGAGGGATCGGGGTTCACAGTGAGCCCCCCAACAATCAGCAAGTTCCCCCCTGTCTTGTGGATCTCCTGTGGGAGGGGGACAACTTGTAATTGTGGCAGAATCCCTCTAAGCAGCCTGCAGAGCTGCAGTATATAATATTGTGTCGGCGGTGAGGAAGTCGGCCCCCCAGAGCGGCACGCACCGACAGGGCTGACTGTCCTGCTGCTGTTTATGACGCCCCCTGCTGGGGTTCCTCTGTGTGCAGGAAGAACTAGAGAAAGAACATTCGGGGTCTTTTACAACAACTTGTGCCCACGTGACCTTGCTGATCAGGAGCCACTGTGACGTCTGGTGATTTGCATATTTACCCAGAATGCTCCGGGACGGTGCTCAGCAGTGCCCGTCTCTCTCCGCGCTGCTTCTGCCGGTGGTCTCCGGTTTGGTAACAGATGAGATACTTTGTATCCGGGCGGCGCGGCCGGTGAGGAGTCCGCAGCACAGGAGCCGCCGCCCTCTCCGTGGGTGTGATGAGCGGCGCCCGGAGCCCGTGCACTGCCGCCCGCCGCCATCTGTATACTCTGGTTTCTCTTCAGATCGAATAAATCTTTCGCCTTTTACTAAAGATTTCCGTGGAGAGGAACAATTATGAGTTTACAGCAATTTTTTGATGCCCGGCGAAAGCTGGGCTGACCTTACAGGGTTAATGATAGAGATGTGGGGGGCTGGGCTGACCTTACAGGGTTAATGATAGAGATGTGGGGGCTGGGCTGACCTTACAGGGTTAATAATAGAGATGTGGGGGGCTGGGCTGACCTTACAGGGTTAATGATAGAGATGTGGGGGCTGGGCTGACCTTACAGGGTTAATAATAGAGATGTGGGGGGCTGGGCTGACCTTACAGGGTTAATGATAGAGATGTGGGGGCCTGGGCTGACCTTACAGGGTTAATGATAGAGATGTGGGGGCTCGGCTGACCTTACAGGGTTAATGATAGAGATGTGGGGGGCTGGGCTGACCTTACAGGGTTAATAATAGAGATGTGGGGGCTGGGCTGTCCTTACAGGGTTAATAATAGAGCTGTGGGGGCTGGGCTGTCCTTACAGGGTTAATGATAGAGATGTTGGGGGCTGGGCTGTCCTCACAGGGTTAATGATAGATATGTGGGGGGCTGGGCTGTCCTCACAGGGTTAATGATAGAGATGTGGGGGGCTGGGCTGACCTTACAGGGTTAATGATAGAGATGTGGGGGCTGGGCTGTCCTTACAGGATTAATGATAGAGATGTGGGGGTTGGGCTGACCTTACAGGGTTAATGATAGAGATATGGGGGGCTGGGCTGACCTTACAGGGTTAATGATAGAGATGTGGGGGCTGGGCTGACCTTACAGGGTTAATGATAGAGATATGGGGGGCTGGGCTGACCTTACAGGGTTAATGATAGAGATGTGGGGGCTGGGCTGACCTTACAGGGTTAATGATAGAGATGTGGGGGCTGGGCTGACCTTACAGGGTTAATGATAGAGATGTGGGGGCTGGACTGACATTACAGGGTTAGTGATAGAGATGGGGGGGTTTTGCTGACCTTACAGGGTTAATGATAGAATTGTGGGGGCTGGGCTGACCTTACAGGGTTAATGATAGAGCTGTGGGGGCTGGGCTGACCTTACAGGGTTAATGATAGTTGTGGGGGCTGGGCTGACCTTACAGGGTTAATGATAGAGATGTGGGGGCTGGGCTGATCTTACAGGGTTGATAATAGAGATGTGGGGGGCTGGGCTGACCTTACAGGGTTAATTATAGAGATGTGGGGGCTGGGCTGACCTTACAGGGTCAATGATAGAGTTGTGGGGGCTGGGTTGACGTTACAGGGTTAATGATAGAGTTGTGGGGGGCTGGGCTGACCTTACAGGGTTAATGATAGAGATGTGGGGGGCTGGGCTGACCTTACAGGGTTAATGATAGAGATGTGGGGGGCTGCGCTGACCTTACAGGGTTAATGATAGAGCTGTGGGGGGCTGGGCTGACCTTACAGGGTTAATGATAGAGATGTGGGGGCTGGTCTGACCTTACAGGGTTAATGATAGAGATGTGGGGGCTGGGCTGACCTTACAGGGTTAATAATAGAGATGTGGGGGGCTGGGCTGACCTTATACGGTTAATGATAGAGATGTGGGGGCTGGGCTGACCTTACAGGGTTAATGATAGAGATGTGGGGGGCTGGGCTGTCCTTACAGGGTTAATGATAGAGATGTGGGGGGCTGGGCTGACCTTACAGGGTTAATGATAGAGCTGTGGGGGGCTGGGCTGACCTTACAGGGTTAATGATAGAGATGTGGGGGCTGGGCTGACCATACAGGGTTAATAATAGACATGTGGGGGGCTGGGCTGTCCTCACAGGGTTAATGATAGAGATGTGGGGGCCTTATCTGTCCTCACAGGGTTAATGATAGAGGTGTGGGGGTCTGGGCTGACCTTCCAGGGTTTATGATAGAGATGTGGGGGGCTGGGCTGACCTTACAGGGTTAATAATAGAGATGTGGGGGCTGGGCTGACCTTACAGGGTTAATGATAGAGTTGTGGGGGCTGGGCTGACGTTACAGGGTTAATGATAGAGTTGTGGGGGGCTGGGCTGACCTTACAGGGTTAATGATAGAGATGTGGGGGGCTGGGCTGACCTTACAGGGTTAATGATAGAGATGTGGGGGCTGGGCTGACCTTACAGGGTTAATAATAGAGATGTGGGGGGCTGGGCTGACCTTACAGGGTTAATAATAGAGATGTGGGGCTGGGCTGACCTTATACGGTTAATGATAGAGATGTGGGGGCTGGGCTGACCTTACAGGGTTAATGATAGAGATGTGGGAGCCTGATCTGTCCTCACAGGGTTAATGATAGAGTTGTGGGGGCTTGGCTGACCTTACAGGGTTAATGATAGAGATGTGGGGGCTGAGCTGTCCTTACAGGGTAAATGATAGAGTTGTGGGGGGCTGGGCTGTCCTTACAGGGTTAATGATAGAGATGTGGGGGCTGGGCTGACCTTACAGGGTTAATGATAGAGCTGTGGGGGGCTGGGCTGTCCTTTCAGGGTTAATGATGCAGATGTGGGGGGCTGGGCTGTCCTCACAGGGTTAATGATAGAGGTGTGGGGGGCTGGGCTGACCTTATAGGGTTTATGATAGAGATGTGGGGGGCTGGGCTGTCCTTACAGGGTTAATGATAGAGATGTGGGGGGCTGGGCTGTCCTTACAGGGTTAATGATAGAGCTGTGGGGGCTGGGCTGACCTTACTGGGTTAATGATAGAGATGTGGGGGCCTTATCTGTCCTCACAGGGTTAATGATAGAGGTGTGGGGGGCTGGGCTGACCTTACAGGGTTTATGATAGAGATGTGGGGGGCTGGGCTGTGCTTACATGGTTAATAAAAGAGATGTGGTGGCTGGGCTGACCTTACAGGGTTAATGATAGAGATGTGGGGGCTGGGCTGACCTTACAGGGTTAATGATAGAGATGTGGGGGCTGGGCTGACCTTACAGGGTTAATGATAGAGATGTGGGGGCTGGGCTGTCCTCACAGGGTTAATGATAGAGCTGTGGGGGGCTGGGCTGACCTTACAGGGTTAATGATAGAGATGTGGGGGCTGGGCTGTCCTTACAGGGTTAATGATAGAGTTGTGGGGGGCTGGGCTGTCCTTACAGGGTTAATGATGCAGATGTGGGGGGCTGGGCTGTCCTCACAGGGTTAATGATAGAGGTGTGGGGGGCTGGGCTGACCTTATAGGGTTTATGATAGAGATGTGGGGGGCTGGGCTGTCCTTACAGGGTTAATGATAGAGATGTGGGGGGCTGGGCTGTCCTTACAGGGTTAATGATAGAGCTGTGGGGGCTGGGCTGACCTTACTGGGTTAATGATAGAGATGTGGGGGCCTTATCTGTCCTCACAGGGTTAATGATAGAGGTGTGGGGGGCTGGGCTGACCTTACAGGGTTTATGATAGAGATGTGGGGGGCTGGGCTGTGCTTACATGGTTAATAAAAGAGATGTGGTGGCTGGGCTGACCTTACAGGGTTAATGATAGAGATGTGGGGGCTGGGCTGACCTTACAGGGTTAATGATAGAGATGTGGGGGCTGGGCTGACCTTACAGGGTTAATGATAGAGATGTGGGGGCTGGGCTGTCCTCACAGGGTTAATGATAGAGCTGTGGGGGGCTGGGCTGACCTTACAGGGTTAATGATAGAGTTGTGGGGGTTGGGCTGACCTTACAGGGTTAATGATAGAGTTGTGGGGGCTGGGCTGACCTTACAAGGTTAATGATAGAGATGTGGGGGGCTGGGCTGTCCTTACAGGGTTAATGATGCAGTTGTGGGGGGCTGGGCTGACATTACAGGGTTAATGATGCAGTTGTGGGGGGCTGGGCTGTCCTTACACCCCTCAGTACTACTATATTCCGTGGCTCACGGTCACGTCCTGGGTCTATGTAAGCGCTGCAAAATAAGTTGGTGCTATACAAATAGGGACTCTTCTTATCTCCCCATCGGCTCGGTAGCGGTTGCAGCGTCAGTAGCGGTCGCAGGGCTCAGTAGCGCTCACAGGGCTCAGTAGCGGTCGCAGAGTTCGGTAGCGGTCGCAGGGTTCGGTAGCGGTCGCAGGCTTCGGTAGCGATCGCAGGGCTCGGTAGCGGTCGCAGGGCTCGGTAGCGGTCGCAGGCTCAGTAGCGGTCGCAGGGCTCAGAAGCGGTCGCAGGGCTCAATAGCGGTCGCAGGGCTCAGTAGCGGTCGCAGGGTCAGTAGCGGTCGCAGGGCTCGGTAGCGGTCGCATGGCTCGGTAGCGGTCGCAGGGTCAGTAGCGGTCGCAGGGCTCGGTAGCGGTCGCAGGGCTCGGTAGCGGTCGCAGCGTCAGTAGCGGTCGCAGGGCTCAGTAACGGTCGCAGAGCTCAGTAGCGGTCGCAGGGCTCAGAAGCGGTTGCAGGGCTCAATAGCGGTCGCAAGGCTCAGTAGCGGTCGCAGGGTCAGTAGCGGTCGCAGGGCTCGGTAGCGGACGCATGGCTCGGTAGCGGTCGCAGGGTCAGTAGCGGTCGCAGGGCTCGGTAGCGGTCGCAGCGTCAGTAGCGGTCGCAGGGCTCAGCAGCGGTCGCAGGGCTAAATAGCGGTCGCAGGGCTCAATAGCGTTCGCAGGGCTCAGTAGCGGTCGCAGGGTGAGTAGCGGTCACAGGGCTTGTTAGCGGTTGCAGGGCTCGGTAGCGGTCGCAGGACTCGGTCGCAGGGCTCGGTAGCGGTCGTAGGGCTCAGTAGCGGTCGCAGGGTGAGTAGCGGTCACAGGGCTTGTTAGCGGTTGCAGGGCTCGGTAGCGGTCGCAGGACTCGGTCGCAGGGCTCAATAGCGGTCGCAGGGCTCAGTAGCGGTCGCAGGGTGAGTAGCGGTCACAGGGCTTGTTAGCGGTTGCAGGGCTCGGTAGCGGTCGCAGGACTCGGTCGCAGGGCTCAGTAGCGCTCGCAGGGCTCAGTAGCGGTCGGAGGGTTCAGTAGCGGTCGGAGGGTTCAGTAGCGGTCGCAGTGCTCGGTCGCGGTTGCAGCGCTCGGTAGCGGTCGCAGGGCTCAGTAGCGATTGCAGGCTCAGTAGCGGTTGCAGGCTCAGTAGCGGTCGCAGGGCTCAGTAGCGGTCGCAGGGCTCAGTAGCGGTCGCAGGGCTCAGTAGCGGTCGTAGGGTCAGTAGCAGTCGCAGGGCTCAGTAGCGGTCGCAGGCCTCAGTAGCAGTCGCAGGGCTCAGTAGTGGTCGCAGGCTCAGTAGCGGTCGCAGGGCTCAGTAGCGGTCGCAGGGCTCGATAGCAGTCGCAGGGCTCAGTAGCGGTCGCAGCGTCAGTAGTGGTCGTAGGGCTCAGTAGCGGTCGCAGGGTCAGTAGCGGTCGCAGGGCTCAGTAGCAGTCGCAGGGCTCATTAGCGCTCGCAGGCTCAGTAGCGGTCGCAGTGCTCAGTAGCGGTCGCATGGTCAGTAGCGGTCGCAGCGTCAGTAGCGGTTGCAGGCTCAGTAGCGGTCGCAGGCTCAGTAGCGGTCGTAGGGTCAGTAGTGGTCGCAGGGCTCAGTAGCGGTCGCAGGGCTCAGTAGCAGTCGCAGGGCTCAGTAGCGGTCGCAGGGCTCAGTAGCGGTCGCAGGGCTCAGTAGCGGTCGCAGGGCTCGATAGCAGTCGCAGGGCTCAGTAGCGGTTGCAGGCTCAGTAGCGGTTGCAGGGCTCAGTAGCGGTCGTAGGCTCAGTAGCGGTCGCAGGGCTCAGTAGCGGTCGTAGGGTCAGTAGCGGTCGCAGGGCTCAGTAGCCGTCGCAGGGCTCGATAGCGGTCGCAGGGCTCGGTAGCGGTCGCAGGGTCAGTAGGCGTCGCAGGGCTTGATAGCGGTCGCAGGGCTCGGTAACGGTCGCATGCTTCGGTAGCGGTCGCAGGCTCAGTAGGCGTCGCAGGGCTCGATAGCGGTCGCAGGGCTCGGTAGCGGTCGCATGCTTCGGTAGCGGTCGCAGGGTCAGTAGCCGTCGCAGGGCTCGGTAGCGGTCGCAGGGCTCGGTAGCGGTCGCATGGTTCGGTAGCGGTTGCAGGGTCAGTAGCGCTCGCAGGGCTCAGTAGCGCTCGCAGGGTCAGTAGCCGTCGCAGGGCTCGGTAGCGGTCGCATGCTTCGGTAGCGGTCGCAGGGTCAGTAGCCGTCGCAGGGCTCGGTAGCGGTCGCAGGGCTCGGTAGCGGTCGCAGGGTTCGGTAGCGGTCGCAGGGCTCGGTAGCGGTCGCAGGGTTCGGTAGCGGTCGCAGGGTCAGTAGCGGTCGCAGGGCTCGGTAGCGGTCGCAGGGTTCGGTAGCGGTCGCAGGGTCAGTAGCGGTCGCAGGGCTCAGTAGCGCTCGCAGGGCTCGGTAGCGCTCGCAGGGCTCGGTAGCGGTCGGCAGTTGCTGATTGTAGACCCGCAGCTGATTCCGGGTTACGGTTGGCACTGATGCCGCAGCTATTGACTGTTTTCGATGCAGGAATGTTGTGGATTTCCTACTGAAGTGTAACTTCCGCTCTCGGAACACTTTATTAACTCCCTCGGTATAAACAGCGGACTGATAGCGGCCTCCCTGATAACAGCAGATACAGTCTGTCCAATCCTCCTCTTTGTATCAGTCGCCTGTATTGTAGCTGATGAACTCTGTGTAACCGGATACAGACCCCCCCCCCCCCCCCCATCTGTATATTAGAATTCATTCATCATCATTGGATATAAAGATAAACCAAGCGGTGACGTCTTCAGGCGCTTTTACACGGACGATCATCGCGCTGGACATTCCGGCTCCTGCAGGGTTTTGGGCGATAATCGTCCCATGTGAAGCCTGCAGAGACTGAGCGACCGGACGGGAGTCAGCAGCTTACCCCCCTAATGGCCGCTGCTTACAGTGAATGGAGAGGAGTGGGCAGAGTACGCACCTCCGGCCGCCACCCTGCTGGCCACACTGTGAACAATCCCGCCATACTCATCCTGCAGTACGACGACTTATAAGCTATTGTTTCTCTGCTATCAGCGCTTTATACTTCACAGATATGACTAACTTCGAGCACATGTTATGCGTTCCAACATAGGAGATCAGATGTTGTGATCCACAAGCGTGATGACGGAACATAAAACAATGACCATCACCATGGCCCCGCCCACCCCAGTTGGCGCGCACGCTATGTGTCCCAACGGGATTCGATTATGGGAGAAGATGCGCGCTGCTAAATGTTATATATGTTCTGCACTGCTCTGTTATTAGAAAGGCTTGGAGAGCACCGAAACGCGTTGCCAGCTATATGTCTGCAAACAGCATGTCTGGTAATGAAAAATAAGGAAGATTCAAAACCAAGAACTGAACTCGTCTGAAACATTTCAAAACGATTACCCTCCACCATCAGGGGGGGGGGGGGGGGGGTTCGGGGGTTCTCTGTATGAATCCATAGCGCCCCTCCTTCAAAGTAAGTCTTGTCGTCTTCTCTAATTCACAAAAGAGTTGTTACCTATAACTGTCACCCCTATCATCAGCGCAGAGAATTTTTTACAATTTTTTTTTATATTTGCTTTGTCCCATTCTGTATGTACTTTCTTCATTTCTCTTGCCAGATGTAGGACTTTGCGTTTCTCCTTGTTAAATACCATTCTGTTAGTCACCGACCACTGTTCAAGCTTTTCTAGATCTTTTTGAATCCTCTCTCTTCCCTAGTGTTAGCTATCCCTACTAGTTTTGTGTCGTCGTCAGATTTGATCAGTTTCCCACAATTCCCTCCTCCAGATCATTTATAACAATGTTGACCAACCCTGGGCCCAGGACAGAGCCTTGTGGTCCCACTTGATACATTCTTCCACTTGGATGTGCAGCCATTTATGACCACTCTTTGAGTACGATCACTCAGCCAGTTGTGAATCCACCTAACAGTTGCCTTGTCAATCCCTGATTTGGCCATTTTTTCAGTAAGTATGGTATGAGATACTTTGTCAAATGCTTTACTAAAGTCAGGATATATTATATCCACCACATTTCCCTGATCAGCCCAGTCAGTGATACTATCATAGAGGGAAATTAGATTAGTCTGGCATGACTTGTTTGTTACACCCCATGCTGGCTCTGGTTAATTACTCCATTCTCATCCAAGTACTTGCATACATGCTGTTTAATAATCTGTTCAAAGATCCTTCCCGGTATAGAAGTCAGGCTCACAGGCCTTTAGACAGCAGACAGCATTATATTCTTCTTTAGATTTTCCCCCTCTTTCCATTTGATCAACAAAATTTTCTTCCTTTTTAAAATCTATGTTAAGTTCTGTGTTCATCCATCCGGGTCTCTTTAAATGCTTCCCATTCTCCCCTCTTTTAGGGATTGGTAACGATTGTACTTTGAGAATCTCATTTCACAATATTTCCCAACCTTCTTGGACATTTCTGTCCTTAAGAACATCCAGCCATTGGAGTCTTCCTCTCCTCTTTCTGAGATCATTAAAATCTGCCTTTCTGAAATCCAACCTTGCAGTCTGAGTCTTCTCAGGTCTTCCTCCCCTTGTTATCCAACATCCAAGGATACCCTGATTGCTGCCTCCTAAGGTCCCAGCCACCCTTACTCCCTCCACCATTCCCTCCCTGTTGGTGAGAGTTAGGTCCAAGATAGCAGATCCCCTTGTTTTCTCTTCTACCTTCTGGAAGATAAAGTTGTCAGCAAGAGCGGATAAGAATTGGTTGGATCCATTACTTTTATCTGAGAGATTCCCAACAAATGTCTGGATGGGTAAAATCTCCCATGATCACCATGTTGGGCTTCTTTGAGAGCTTGGCCATCTGATGTAGAAAGAGTTCCTCCCTATCTTCTGCTTGTCCAGGCGGCCTATAGTAAATGCCTACAACGGTGTCCTTTCTGTCTGTCTCTCCTTGTATTCTTACCCAAACAGTTTCTACTGAACTCCCAGCTGTGAAGCTTGAATCTCAGTGGAGATGATGCTTTCCTAACATGCATTACAACACCTCCCATTTTCTTGGGTCTGTTTCTTATAAATACATTATGTCCTTCAAGCCTTGTATCCAATCATTTGTATCATCCCACCAAGTTTTTGTGATGCCGATGACATCATATTTCTCTTCCTGTGTTCGGAGCTCCAATTCCCCATGTTTGTTTCCCATGCATTGTGTAGAAGCATGTTAATTTGTGATCAGTGTCTCTTGCTCCTCTACTTTCCTTCTGAATGTTTTGTCTTTCTTCTTCCTTTTTCACTTCTAATAATACGTATTAATTGGATGCATATTTTTGCTTTTTACTTCATATTGTTCTAGTTTTAAGCTCTCCTGATTAGTCTAGCAAGGCGCCTGCCAAATCCTGTTTTTGTAAGGTGCAACCCGTCTTTAGCAAGCAGTCCATCATATAGGTAGTTCACTCCATGGTCTAGGAATCCATATCTTTGCTGACTGAACCATTGACATAGCCAGTTGTTCACCTCTAGAATCCTGCTCCATCTTCTTATTCCATGACCATCCACTGGGAGGATGGATGAGAAGACCACCTGAGCTCCTAGTTCCTTCCCCTTCCGGCTGAGGTCTTCAAACTCTCTGCAGATAGTTGCAATGTCATTTTTTGCAGAGTCATTTGTCCCTACATGTATTAGTAGGAATGGGTAGTTGTCTGCAGAACTGAAGAGTCTTGATAGCCTATCAGACACATCTTTGATTTGTGCCCCTGGAAGACAGCACACCTCACGTGAGGCTGTGTCAGGTCTGCAGACAACGGCCTCTGTTCCTCTCAATAGGGAATCCCCCACAACCAGCACTCTCCCCCTCTTCTTCACAACAGCACTTCTTTTTCTCCATCCAAGAGGATTCTGAGTGCTTACTGGCCTGTTCTCTGTGGGCAAAGTCATTTCTTGCTGTACTTCTTCATTGTTCTCCTGCGGTAGAGCCTGGTACCGGTTCCCGATCAGTATGGGTGCTGGCTGACTCCTGATAATCCGGCTTCTTTGGGTCACATGCTTCCATTCCTCGACTTCTACGGCTACACTGAAAACATATTTTCCTTCAACATTTTGAAGACTTACTTCTGCTCTGTCAAGGCAATCCTCCTCTTCCTTAATGAGTTACAATGTAGCTATTCTCTCCTGAAGACTCTGCACCTTTTCCTCCAACAGAGGCACAAGTTTGGCTTTTCCTTTGGTAGATCTGTAAACATGTAGCATATGGCTACTCACCCCTTCCATGTTGTCAGTTGATGTCCACTTGCAAACTTCTAAAAGTCAAGAATTCCAGTGATCATATATAACCTATAAGATGCTACTATGCATAAAACATTTGGCAATGTCCTTCAAGCAGCTAGACCTGGCTAGACCCAGCACTCAAAATGCAACAGGCATATGCAAATTCTTTTCCTGGACCTCCAATCTCTGGTCTGGAGATGGCCTCTGAGCAGCTAGACCCCACTAAACCCAGAAATCTTCCCACTCACAGCGACTTTTCACTTTTCCCAGAATGCACCAGGAATATGCAAATTATCTTCCTGGACCTCCACTCCCTGTTCTCCCTAATACAGACAGGATGGGTCCAGAGGGCGATTGCTCCAGGTGGCCACAGGTGAAGGGTATGCCTTAAACTAATGAGTAAGGAAAATAACGAGTCTGGGTAACACCAGCTCCTCACTACATGTGAGAGGAATTTTTGAATGGGTACAGGTTGCCCTGTGGAGGATCTGCCTACTTTGCGGGACCTTCAGGAGCTGTGATCTGCCCACCCTGCTGATTGTGTGCAATGAAAGAAATCCATGGTTGTAAGAGGGCTTCTCTCTATTCTGGATGATTCTATATGTGGAATTTGATGCATATTTAAGCTATTCTCAATGCTGTGGATCAGGCGTGTGGAAGCTCCCTAAGTTGGTGCATCCAACATGGAACGACCTATTCACCTTGGTATTTGCTCTGTGCGAGTATGGACTAACTTTTTAAATCCACACACGAATGGAACACATCGATAGGGACAACATTTGCCCTTTCCCAATCTTCTGGAACTTCTGTTCTCCAGGAATTTTCACAGATTTGGCGGGTGGTTTAGGAATTACCTCCACTGCTTCCTTCTTTGACATGGACACCCAAACTTGTGATTTTCCTCACTCTTTTGGAAACTGAAAGAATTAACCTTCATAGGTAAAACACTGATCATTAAATGTGTCCTTTTACCAATGCTGCTTTAAATAGAGAATATATATCCGCCAAGTTACTTGGAGCTCAGGTAAATAAATAGAGTCCTGTTCCTATTTCTATGGGGGGTTAGAATTGAGAGAGTTAAAAGGACAACCATTGTAAAGTCCAGACAAAGTGGTGGTTTAGGTTTCCCAGATGTCCAGCTGGATTTGGCAATGAATTCCATGATCACAGTACTCAGACTCATCCAAGGGGATACTAAAGTGGCGCCCATGACCAAATACATTGGGGGATGGCTGCTCTGCAGGTTACAGTGGTGTGAGAGGAGGCTGACACAGCCGGTGGCGTTCACTTGTCTGTAATGGTATGTGCGGATAGAAAAGTGTGTTCAAAAGAATGACTTGACTGTTCTGAACAGGAAAAAGGTAAGAAATAAAAAGAAGGTGCTACATATGTGTGAGGGCTTCGGCACACGGGCGGGAGTGATATCAGGATGGGATTCACGCCTCCCTTGGCACCCCCCCCCCCCCCCCCAAAAAAAAAAGATCCTTGTCACAGAGAGTCCCCTGCCACTGTTGTCACAGCAGTGGCAGGGGATCGCGATCCTCACCCATTAACTTCAATTGGGCTGGTGCTACTGCCGCCGGCCCCATTGGAAACAATGGGTGAGATCACAAAAAGAATGGACATGCTGCAATTTTGTTTTTAACGCTGCATCACAGGCATTAAAACATCGCAAATGTGCATGGAGCCATTGGCTTCATAATTTTGCAATTTCTCACATGCTCGCAGCGCTGGAAAATCGTGCAATTCCCTCACCAGTGTGAAGCCACCCTAAGAGAGAGGAACTTGGAGAAGACATTGATTTGCTAACAAATGTGGAAGCAGAAAAAGTATGGGAAAATCTTTCTCGGAGGATGGGACAAACAAACAAAATGACATAATGTGGTTATGTAATGGCCCGAAGCCTATATATCTGGCCCCTTCTAACTGTCATACATGTCATGTCTTTCATATGCTCTGTGCAAATTGTCCTGTCACTAGTTATGTGTATTACACAGCTGCAGCATGTAAGAGGTTAATGTCTATGAATGTCTGGGATATGTCTGGAAATTGTAACCAATTGTCATGTCAAGTGGGTATGTAAGGTATAAATATGAGTGAAAGGTAAGACAGAAGGGTTTCATTGCTTCAATGGTTGAGTGTGGAGGGAGAGTGCCAGCGACATGGGGGTACCTTCAACCCTCATGTGGTGAAGAATGGAAGAGGAAGAGAGGTACCCTAATGACCTAGTTCCAGGACCCCTATCCTAGGAGAGAGAGAAATAGCCCACCATGCAGTGTTCAAAAATCTGTCCAAAAGTGAGAGTCAGTGAAGGGATTTGTCTCCCATGGGTGTGTGTCTGTCCAGGAGCAGAGTCATACTGATAACTAGTACTGTAGGCCCGGTGTCATCCATGTCCCAGAGTGTGTGTCCAGGAGCGGAGTCATACAGATAACTAGGACTGTAGCCCAGTGTCATCTTGTGTCCCAGAGTGTGTGTGTCTAGGAGCGGAGTCATACAGATAACTAGGACTGTAGGCTTGGTGTCATCCTGTGTCCTGGAGTGTGTGTTTCCACGATCGGAGTCATACGGATAACTAGGACTGTAGGTCCGGTGTTATCCTGTGTCCCAAAGTGCGTGTGTCCAGGAGTGGAGTCATACAGATAACCTAGACTGTAGATCCGGTATCATCCTGTGTCCTGGAGTGTGTGTTTCCAGGATTGGAGTCATACAGATAACTAGGACTGTAGCCCAGTGTCATCCTGTGTCCTGGTGTTGCGTCCTACGAACGTGCAACCTCAATAACATTAATCAAAGGCACAACTGTGCAAAGAAAATACAAAATAAATGGGGGAATACTCTCCTTATAATCCCCTATCCCGGGAGGGGACCCTGCCTGCTCAGCAGACCGACCGCGCTGATAAGTGCGAGCCTGCAATCGTGCCTGGGCCTCTGACCAGTCCCTAGCTGGAAGCCCTAGCACAAAACAAAAAGAGAAACAAAACCAAACCAAACAGTAAAAGCACTTAGCTTATCCAGCAGAGCTTCCACCACACTGTGTTGCTCCGTCGCTGTCCAACATAGAACTGAAGTGAATTGACCAGCACAGGAGTAACAGTTAACACTGCTTAAATAGGAGCAAAGCTACTTAGCACCAGGTGCTGACTGACATTAATCTTGCAACCACCACACCTCTCAGCTCCAGGAGAGGTAGGAATGCTGCTAAACCCTGGTCTGGCCTAAAAGCAAGGTGGGAACCTCAGAACGGCTGCAACACCTGGAGTGTGTGTGTCCAGGAGCAGAGTCATACAGATAATTAGGACTGTAGGCCCGGTGACATCCTTTGTCCCAGTGTGTGTGTGTCCAGGAGCGGAGTCATACAGATAATTAGGACTGTAGGCCTTGTGACATTCTTTGTCCCAGAGTGTGTCTGTCCAGGAGCGGAGTCATACAGATAACTAGGAATGTAGGTCCGGTGTCATTCTGTGTCCCAGAGTGTGTCTGTCCAGGAGTGGAGTCATACAGATAACTAGGACTGTAAGTCCTGTGTCATCCTGTGTCTCAGAGTTTGTCTGTCCAGGAGCGGAGTCAAACAGATAACTAGGACTGTAGGTCCGGTGTCATCCTGTGTCCTGGAGTCTGTGTGTCCAGAAGCAGAGTCATACAGATAACTAGGACTGTAGGCCCGGTGTCATCCTGTGTCCCGGAGTGTGTGTGTCCAGGAGGGGAGTCATACAGATAACTAGAACTGTAGGTCCAGTGTTATCCTGTGTCCCGGAGTGTGTGTGTGTCCAGAAGCAGAGTCGTACAGATAACTAGGACTGTAGGCCTGGTGTTTTTCTGTGTCCCAGAGTGTGTGTGTGTCCAGGAGCGGAGTTATACAGATAACTAGGACTGTGGGATCAGTGTCATCCTGTGTCCTGGAGTGTGTGTGTCCAGGAGCGGAGTCATACAGATAATGTGGACTGTAGGCCCGGTGTCACCCTGTGTCCTGGAGTGTGTGTGTCCAGGAGCAGAGTCATACAGATAATGTGGACTGTAGGCCCGGTGTCATCCTGTGTTCCAGAGTGTGTGTGTCCAGGAGCGGAGTCATACAGGTGAACTAGGACTGTAGGCCCGGTGTCGTCCTGTGTCCCGGAGTGTGTATGTCCAGGAGCAGAGTCATACAGATAACTAGGACTGTAGCCACGGTGTCATCCTATGTCCCGGAGTGTGTGTGTCCAGGAGCAGAGTCATACAGATAACTAGTACTGTAGGCCTGGTGTCATCCTGTGTCCTGGAGTGTGTGTGTCCAGAAGCAGAGTCATACAGATAACTAGTACTGTAAGCCCGGTGTCATCCTGTGTCCTGGAGTGTGCGTGTTCAGGAGCGGAGCCATACAGATAACTAGGACTGTAGGCCCGGTGTCATCCTGTGTCCCGGAGTGTGTGTGTCCAGGAGCGGAGTCATACAGATAACTAGGACTGTAGGCCCGGTGTCATCCTGTGTCCCAGAGTGTGTGTGCCCAGGAGGGGAATTATACAGATAACTAGGACTGTAGGACCAGTGTCATCCTGTGTCCCGGAGTGTGTGTGTCCAGGAGGGGAATTATACAGATAACTAGGACTGTAGGCCCGGTGTCGTCCTGTGTCCCGGAGTGTGTGTGTCCAGGAGCGGAGTCATACAGATAACTAGGACTGTAGGCCCGGTGTCATCCTGTGTCCCAGAGTGTGTGTGTCCAGGAGGGGAATTATACAGATAACTAGGACTGTAGGACCAGTGTCATCCTGTGTCCCGGAGTGTGTGTGTCCAGGAGGGGAATTATACAGATAACGAGGACTGTAGGCCCGGTGTCGTCCTGTGTCCCGGAGTGTGTGTGTCCAGGAGGGGAATTATACAGATAACTAGGACTGTAGGCCCGGTGTCGTCCTGTGTCCCGGAGTGGAGTCATACAGATAATGTGGACTGTAGGCCCGGTTTAATCCTGTGTTTTCATCTCTGACCTCCGTAGTTTGTCTTTCCTGCACTGATGTGACAATTTGCCTATTTTTCAAGTTCTGACCGTTCCCAGCGACTGAGGTTGTCAAGTACTTGTATGTGGACTCTGGTATTCTTCTTCCAGTCGGACATCCTGCGGAGTAAGGAACAGTGGTGTCACCCGTGACATAACTCTTCAGGTCCACCACACTGTTTATTTAGGTAACTGCTACCTTAGCGTTGCCTGGAAGAGGCCCAGCACCATGGCCAGGGTTTCACGCGTCCCTCCAGGGAGGAGTTGGTAGAGCCACGGTGACAAGCGCCATCTCTACCCCTGCCATCTCCTCAGCGTTGGGCCTTATGCCTCGGCCGTTGCAGTTAAGTATACAAGGGGCCTTATGAGTAAGAGAGTTGCAGAAGTAGAGGGACCTAGTGTGCAGCGAAATATGCCCACGGCAGGGATGTGGCGGGACAGAAAGTATTTTTTATGCTTTTTGGAACTGGTTTTGCACAAAGAGTTTTGTGGGATTTGAAAGGTCTGATAAAAGAACTCACAGGGGGTCACATACTTATCATTCTACTTTTGTCGTGGTTAATAATGTTATGTATTAAAGAGGTACTTTGGGATGCACAGCCTATCTACGTGTATAAAAGGGAATGTTGGGGGGAAGCTGACTGTAAACCCTGTCTTGAGTCGCCTTTATCTGCATCATCTGTGTGATAACAAGAAGCGAGGAGCAGCCGATGCCGAAGGAAGTGAGGAAATCAGGAAATCGAAAAATCTGGTAAACTTATGAATATTGTTCTTTCTACGTGGGATTTGTTTGTATATTGTAGCATTACAATCACCCAATGATCAGTCTGTTAACATAACGTTTAGGGCAGACCCTCTCCCTGCGGCCCGGAGCAATCGGGATGAGATACAGAGAGGATGAGATACAGAGGGGATGTGGTACAGAGGGGATGGGATACAGAGGGGATGAGATACAGAGAGGATGGGATACAGAGGGGATGTGGTACACACGGGATGGGATACAGATGAGATGGGCTACAGAGGGGATATGATTCAGACAGGATGAGATACAGAGGGGATGAGATACAGACGGGATGGGATACAGAGAGGATGAGATACAGAGGGGATGGGATACAGAGGGGATGGGATACAGAGGGGATGAGATACAGAGAGGATGGGATACAGAGAGGATGGGATACAGAGGGGAAGTGGTACACACGGGATGAGATACAGACAGGATGAGATACAGAGGGGATGAGATTCAGACAGGATGAGATACAGAGGGGATGAGATTCAGACGGGATGGGATACAGAGGGGATGGGATACAGAGGGGATGGGATACAGAGGGGATGGGATACAGAGGGGATGGGATACAGAGGGGATGGGATACAGAGGGGATAAGCTACAGAGTGGATGTGGTACAGACAGGATGAGATACAGAGGGGATGAGATTCAGACAGGATGAGATACAGACGGGATGGGATACAGAGGGGATGATATACAGACAGGATGGGATAGAGAGGGGATGAGATACAGATGGGATGGGATACAGAGTGGATGAGATACAGAGGGGATGAGATACAGATGAGATACAGATGGGATGGGATACAGACGGGATGGGATACAGAGGGGATGAGATACAGACGGGATGGGATACAGACGGCATGGGATACAGGGTGCATGAGATACAGAGGGGATGAGATACAGAGCGGATGGGATACAGAGGGGATGGGATACAGAGTGTATGAGATACAGAGGGGATGAGAAAAAGAGGGGATGGGATACAGAGGGGATGTGGTACACACGGGATGGGATACAGATGAGATGGGCTACAGAGGGGATGAGATACAGAGGAGATGGGATACAGAGGGGATGGGATACAGAGTGTATGAGATACAGAGGGGATGAGATACAGAGGGGATGGGATACAGACGGCATGGGATACAGAGGGGATGGGATACAGAGGGGATGGGATACAGACGGGATGGGATACAGAGGGGATGAGATACAGAGGGGATGAGATACAGATGAGATACAGATGGGTTGGGATACAGACGGGATGGGATACAGAGGGGATGGGATACAGACGGGATGGGATACAGACGGCATGGGGTACAGGGTGGATGAGATACAGAGGGGATGGGATACAGAGGGGATGAGATACAGATGAGATACAGAGGGGATGGGATACAGAGGGGATGAGATACAGATGGGATGGGATACAGAGGGGATGGGATACAACAGAGAATTCCATGCAGGACAAAGTGTCCTCCAGGCTGCTTGCAGAATAAAATATATAATCTTCCTTTATTTAGCCACATTAATAGCGCCAGGTGTGCACATCTCTGACCAGAGGCGGAGGGGCTGCACAGGGCCTGCCTCAGCGGGGCGATCTGAATAGAGTGTGGGACCGGCTTAAATAGGTGGAACAGAACAAATAATTACAATGACTGTCAGCTGTCCGGCTATAGGGCAAAAGACACAGAAACATCAGACTATTACTGGGGAGAGAATGCTTGGGATGGAACTTGTGATAAAACACATATCAACATGACACAAAATGGGCACCAGCGGGCGCTCTGCCAAGGCTTCATAGATTTCATTTATTGCAAGATTAACCCCTAGTTGCACTTTGTTTATATCTATTGTGGGTGAACTTCACAATTGAGTTAATAAAACATATATAGAGAAGACCATAACAATCTCCCTTGCTCTGTGATGGCATTGTACTTGGGTCCCCTTTATAGAGAGGATAGCCTGCATATTCAGGGGGGGGGAAACCAAAAACTTCCTTATTTCTCTTTATGAAAAGATATGCAAGAATAAAACATGAGCCTGTATGATGTCTCTATATACATGATATTAGTCTGACTGGCAGTACAGCCCCATAAAGGGGTCTGATCCCAGAAAAAAGGGGGGAAAAATTCCATTTGTTTTTCACTCTGGAAAAATCCCCTCATATTGGTTTTCTGCATATGTGATGTTTCTGTATATATGGTGCGGGTCTGACAGTATAGCCCCCCAAAAGGGGTCTAGTTTACATGTACTTTCTTCTCTTTGATCATGTTTGATTCCTGTATATGCAGTGCAGGCCTGACTTATAATTTAACCCCTGAGGGGATCTGGTCCCCAGTTCGTGGATCCAGAAGGACTCTCTGATCAGTATATCATTGAACGTTGCCTCGCCGCGCCTGGTATGGGTTACTTTCTCTATACCAAAACATGTGAAGCTAGCGGTCCTGCATGAGTGGGAATTGATGAGATGATTGGCCACATCTGAGCTCCCAGTTTGGCCTTTTGCTATATATTGTGGATGGTCTGATATTCTGATGTGGTGCATCCAATATATTGTAACTTACATGACGAACAGCCGGCCATATAGACAACTCCCGCTGATTTGCAGTTTCTATATGATGTAATTGCATATACGGTCCTGGGATTGTCGCTACCAAACTGCTTCACACTGCTTGCTGCACATTTACACATCGGGCACCGGGATTGCAGGCATCTATAGAAGCCATTGTTTTTAGCCCATTGGTGTCTGTTTGTTGCTGTTTCTATTTGGATTAACCTTATTTTGCCTGAACATGAAATCAATCGATCTCGCCCTTCTGGCCACATCTGGTGCCGGACTCCAATATAACTTTTAATTTGGGGTCTTGTTTTAAAATGGCTAGATTGTTGACAAAACTGTTTTGGATCTGTGTGAATTGTCTGCTGAACGGGGTTGAGATGTGACGCATTCTCTGCTTTTTAATTTGTCTGAATACTTCTCATTTGGACTGATTTCTCTCGTTTGTCTAGAAGCTACTGTTTTTTTTGCCCATTGTAGAATGCGTTTTCAATATCCCGTTTTCCGTATCCCGTTTTCCGTATCCCCTGTTTTCCGTATCCCCTGTTTTCCATATCCCGTTTTCCGTATTCCGTTTTCCGTATCCCCTGTTTTCCATATCCCCTGTTTTCCGTATCCCGTTTTCCGTATCCCGTTTTCCGTATCCTGTTTTCCATATCCCGTTTTCCGTATCCCCTGTTTTCCATATCCCCTGTTTTCCGTATCCTGTTTTCCATATCCCGTTTTCCGTATCCCGTTTTCCATATCCCCTGTTTTCCGTATTCCGTTTTCCATATCCCCTGTTTTCCGTATCCCGTTTTCCATATCCCGTTTTCCGTATCCCGTTTTCCGTATCTCGTTTTCCATATCCCCTGTGCCCGTCTCCCCTGCTTTCCGTATCCCCTGTTTTCCATATCCCCTGTTTTCCGTATCCCGTTTTCCGTATCCCCTGTTTTCCATATCCCCTGTTTTCCGTATCCCGTTTTCCATATCCCCTGTTTTCCGTATCCCGTTTTCCATATCCCCTGTTTTCCGTATCCCCTGTTTTCCGTATTCCCTGTTTACCGTATCCCGTTTTCCGTATCCCCTGTTTTCCGTCTCCCGTTTTCCGTCTCCCCTGTTTTCCATATCCCCTGTTTCCCGTCTCCCCTGTTTTCCATATCCCCTGTTTTCCATATCCCCTGTTTTCCGTATCCCCTGTTTTCCGTATCCCCTGTTTCCCGTCTCCCCCGTTTTCCGTCTCCCCCGTTTTCCATATCCCCTGTTTTCCATATCCCCTGTTTTCCGTATCCCCTGTTTACCGTATCCCCTGTTTTCCGTATCCCCTGTTTTCCGTATCCCCTGTTTTCCGTATCCCCTGTTTACCGTATCCCCTGTTTTCCGTATCCCCTGTTTTCCGTATCCCCTGTTTTCCGTATCCCCTGTTTACCGTATCCCCTGTTTTCCGTATCCCGTTTCCCGTCTCCCCCGTTTTCCGTCTCCCCCGTTTTCCGTCTCCCCAGTTTTGCAACCTATCACAGATTTCTTTTTCTGCATGTTGGTAATCTGTACATAAAGTGCAGAGGCGCTTTGCCCTTAATGGCTCCCCCAATGGGATCGCTTGTATAGTTTGCATCGGATGGCAGCTTGATGCGTGTAGAATCATATTACCAGCATCTTTTTTTCTGTACAATACACTGGTGATGGACCCGTCCGGACTATTTCCCTTAATAAGAGTATCCAAAAAAGGGATCTGTTTGTGATCAAAGTCCGTGGTGAATTCTAGATTGCAATCATTTTCATTGATATAAGTTAAAAAACTGGTTAGTTGGATCTCGCTTTTTGTTTCGTATTCGTCTCTGTTCATACCATCACTGGTCATGTGCCATATTATAATCACGTCATCAATGTAACGCCCATACCAACATATGTTGTCCATAAACATATCTGGATTCCCACCATGACATATACAATATTGCTAAAGAAGGGGAGACTCTAGAGCCCATCGGCGCCCCCACCAATTGTAAGGATTGTGTGGAATTGAACTTGAAGACATTGTGTGTCAGGAGGAATTCAGTTGCTTCCATCAAAAAAGCTCTTACAGAATCATTATATTGTGCATGAGACCTAAGATGAAATGCAAGAGCCTGTAGCGCCAAATGGTGTGGGACAGAGGAATACAGTGCTTTGACATCACACGTTACCCAGGTTTTATCCGCCCCCCATTTGGGTCCTGCCAATGTTTGAATGACTTTGTTACTATTAGGAACGACCACAGGCTGTAATTTTATATCTACCCAATTGCTGAGTCTCTCCCATAGGGATCCTCGTCCCGAAACTATCGGGTGCATGGGAGGTGGAAATACATCTTTATGAGACTTGGGAATCCCATAAAAATTTGCAAGAATAGGATTTTTGGGAACTGGATAAGCCATTTCTTTGTCACTCAATACCCCCATTGAGCCCCTCTGGTAATCAGATCAGACAATGAATGGGCGAATGTTACGGTGGGATCAACCTCTAATTTTCTATAAGTCTTATCGTCATTAAGTATTTTTTGAACACACAAACCGTATAATGCATTATCCATTATGGCAATAGCGCCCCCTTTGTCCGATTGCTGAATTATTAAATCAGTATCGTTAATGAGATTCTGTAAGTCCCGCCTCTGAGACACTGAGATGTTGACATTTTTATATTTGGATGCATCTTTCTTCTGACTGGATCTATAAGGTCATTGAGATCTCTTTCCATACTGTTTTGGAAATCCTCCACCCATCTTGTTCTGAGATGTTTGGGGTAAAAAGAGGGATTGGGAATCCTCATATCTGATGGCATTGGAATTGAATCTGGTGCCATATTAGTGTCCATCTGTTCTTTTCCTAGTTGTTCTAGATCCCAGAGAAAGGCAATGCCCCGTGTTGTTAGGTCTGCATGTTTAGCGTCTTGTTTCGCAGGTTCATAAGAAGCCATTCTATTAGACTCTTTGATTCTGGATTCTTCTTCACAATGAGGTCCCGAACAAATTGGTTTAGGTCCAGCAAAGTATTGAAAGGGTCAAATGTGCAGTCAGGTACAAAATTCATACCCTTATTGATAATTTCCAATTGCTGGTTAGATAGAATACGGGGTGTGAAGAAAATTATATTGTCTGCTAATTCCGCGTGGTTGGTCTGCGGCTGGGGTATCTCCTTCTTGGCATATGGCCCCTCTCGGCGCCTCGTTTTTTGACAGTCTCCCCATAGTCTACATTCTTTGTGTTGGTTCTTCAAATACCTGAGGGTCCCCACTGGAGACATCTGATGATACATAAGATGTGTCCCCTTCCCACTCTGAGGAGGAGAATGTGACACTGTCCAAACTGCCTGGATGACTTCTCCTTGTTTCTTGAGAATTGATTTGGGTCTTTGAATCCTTTTGGAACTCCAGTTGTAAACTTTGTCATCTTGTTGATCACGTCTGTCTCCTTCCAGTTTGGTTTTTTTTATGTAGATAATCTTTTCTTCCCTTTTTTGTAGTTCCATATCCTCTTTTTGTATTAAATGATCCCATTCTGTGGAATTCAAAGTTGTTCTCAATTTATGTTCAATGTCTTGTATGTCTTTCTGCAATTTATTTAATTTTAATTGCTCCTTATCAACTATCAGTCTCATCAGTTCAGCAGAGCAGTCAGGGAGGATGTCATTCCAACTGGACAGAAAATCATCATCATAAATTGTTGTAGGGATCACTGCAAGATCCAAATACTTATTCAGGGTGCATTCACACGAACGTATATCGGCTCGGTTTTCACGCCGAGCCGATATATGTCGTCCTCGTGTGCAGGGGGGGGGGAGGCTGGAAGAGCCAGGAGCAGGAACTGAGCTCCCGCCCCCTCTCTGCCTCCTCTCCGCCCCTCTGCACTATTTGCATTGAGAGGAGGCGGGACCAGGGTGGGGCTAAGGTCCGAGAATTAGCCCCGCCCCACCTCTCCCCATTGCAAATAGTGCAGAGGGGCGGAGAGGGGGCGGGAGCTCAGTTCCTGCTCCTGGCTCTTCCATCCTCCCCCCCCTCCCTGCACACGAGGACGACATATATCGACTCGGCGTGAAAACCGAGCCGATATACGTTCGTGTGAATGCACCCTCAGGGAGTGTGGGTCCCACCAAGTGCGTAATTCTAATTTCTTGTATTTAGGTAATGATTGAATTAACCCCTTTGTGTCAGGATGTATACTTTGTATCATCCTGGCCCGGACAACTGTTTCTTGTTCAGTCATCAAACTTTGTTGAAAACAGCAATAAATGTAAATTAAAATTGGGGCATTAGAGTCCCATAAATGTACTGATAACAGATGGTAAACCTTAGTGGCGAATTTGCAAATAGTGTAAAGATCGTGAAAAAATGTCCAAATGATGGAGACCCTGCACTTGTACATGTGGGAGGGATTCACCTCCTTCCCTGTATACTTGCATTTGGTGCCGTGTATAGTCTCCGCAGAACAAGTTATTCACAGCAACACCGGCCGGGTAATTCCAAAGAAACAGACACTTGAAAATGGTGTGCTGTCAGAGGGATGTGGGTAAGAAACAAGGGAGAGGGCAGAGGGGTGCAGGTGGAGCTCATGGGAACCCCAAAAGCCACACAGGTCTGGTCACATGCTGCAGCCGGCGTACATGCTCTTCAGATCCGTGAACACATGTAGAGTCGTCCGTATGAGCTGCAGGGTCAGGTCTGTACATCTAGGTGTCCGCTGCGCCACAAGGAGGGCGGAGTCTCAGAGAAACAGGTGCTGGCAGGTAGCTCACCCCTCCTGCACCCCAGTTTCTGCAGCTCCCCCCTTCTGCACCCGTTTCTGCAGCTCCCCCCTTCTGCACCCCAGTTTCTGCAGCTGCCCACTCCTGCACCCCAGTTTCTGCAGTTCCCCTCTCCTGCCCCCCAGTTTCTGCAGCTGCCCCCAGCTGTCTCCCACTTTCTGCAGCTCCCCCCTGCTGCACCCCAGTTTCTGCAGCTCCCCCCTGCTGCCCCCCAGTTCCTGCAGCTGCCGCCTGCTGCCCCCCACTTTCTGCAGCTGCCCCCTCCTGCACCCCGAATTGTGCAGGGTGACACAGAAGGCTCACCTGCCATGGTGTAGTTGTTGGTGGGTGACTGATATGGAGGGATCGGGGTTCACAGTGAGCCCCCCAACAATCAGCAAGTTCCCCCCTGTCTTGTGGATCTCCTGTGGGAGGGGGACAACTTGTAATTGTGGCAGAATCCCTCTAAGCAGCCTGCAGAGCTGCAGTATATAATATTGCGTCGGCGGTGAGGAAGTCGGCCCCCCAGAGCGGCATGCACCGACAGGGCTGACTGTCCTGCTGCTGTTTATGACGCCCCCTGCTGGGGTTCCTCTGTGCGTGCAGGAAGAACTAGAGGAAGAACATTCGGGGTCTTTTACAGCAACTTGTGCCCACGTGACCTCGCTGATCAGGAGCCTCTGTGACGTCTGGTGATTTGCATATTTACCCAGAATGCTCCGGGACGGTGCTCAGCAGTGCCCGTCTCTCCGCTCCCCTTCTGCCGGTGGTCTCCGGTTTGGTAACAGATGAGATACTTTGTATCCGGGCGGCGCGGCCGGTGAGGAGTCCGCAGCACAGGAGCCGCCGCCCTCTCCGTGGGTGTGATGAGCGGCGCCCGGAGCCCGTGCACTGCCGCCCGCCGCCATCTGTATACTCTGGTTTCTCTTCAGATCGAATAAATCTTTCGCCTTTTACTAAAGATTTCCGTGGAGAGGAACAATTATGAGTTTACAGCAATTTTTTGATGCCCGGCGAAAGCTGGGCTGACCTTACAGGGTTAATAATAGAGATGTGGGGGCTGGGCTGACCTTACAGGGTTAATGATAGAGATGTGGGGGCTGGGCTGACCTTACAGGGTTAATGATAGAGATATGGGGGGCTGGGCTGACCTTACAGGGTTAATGATAGAGATGTGGGGGCTGGGCTGACCTCACAGGGTTAATGATAGAGATGTGGGGGCTGGGCTGACCTTACAGGGTTAATAATAGAGATGTGGGGGCTGGGCTGACCTTATAGGGTTAATAATAGAGATGTGGGGGCTGGGCTGTCCTTACAGGGTTAATAATAGAGATGTGGGGGCTGGGCTGACCTTATAGGGTTAATAATAGAGATGTCGGGGCTGGGCTGACCTTACAGGGTTAATGATAGAGATGTGGGGGCTGGGCTGACCTTACAGGGTTAATGATAGAGATGTCGGGGCTGGGCTGACCTTACAGGGTTAATGATAGAGATGTGGGGGCTGGGCTGACCTTACAGGGTTAATGATAGAGTTGTGGGGGCTGGGCTGACCTTACAGGGTTAATGATAGAGATGTGGGGGGCTGACCTTACAGGGTTAGTGATAGAGATGTGGGGGCTGGGCTGACCTTACAGGGTTAATAATAGAGATGTGGGGGCTGGGCTGACCTTATAGGGTTAATAATAGAGATGTGGGGGCTGGGCTGTCCTTACAGGGTTAATAATAGAGATGTGGGGGCTGGGCTGACCTTATAGGGTTAATAATAGAGATGTCGGGGCTGGGCTGACCTTACAGGGTTAATGATAGAGATGTGGGGGCTGGGCTGACCTTACAGGGTTAATGATAGAGATGTCGGGGCTGGGCTGACCTTACAGGGTTAATGATAGAGATGTGGGGGCTGGGCTGACCTTATAGGGTTAATAATAGAGATGTCGGGGCTGGGCTGACCTTACAGGGTTAATGATAGAGATGTGGGGGCTGGGCTGACCTTACAGGGTTAATGATAGAGATGTCGGGGCTGGGCTGACCTTACAGGGTTAATGATAGAGATGTGGGGGCTGGGCTGACCTTACAGGGTTAATGATAGAGTTGTGGGGGCTGGGCTGACCTTACAGGGTTAATGATAGAGATGTGGGGGGCTGACCTTACAGGGTTAGTGATAGAGATGTGGGGGCTGGGCTGACCTTACAGGGTTAATAATAGAGATGTGGGGGCTGGGCTGACCTTATAGGGTTAATAATAGAGATGTGGGGGCTGGGCTGTCCTTACAGGGTTAATAATAGAGATGTGGGGGCTGGGCTGACCTTATAGGGTTAATAATAGAGATGTCGGGGCTGGGCTGACCTTACAGGGTTAATGATAGAGATGTGGGGGCTGGGCTGACCTTACAGGGTTAATGATAGAGATGTCGGGGCTGGGCTGACCTTACAGGGTTAATGATAGAGATGTGGGGGCTGGGCTGACCTTACAGGGTTAATGATAGAGTTGTGGGGGCTGGGCTGACCTTACAGGGTTAATGATAGAGATGTGGGGGGCTGACCTTACAGGGTTAGTGATAGAGATGTGGGGGCTGGGCTGACCTTACAGGGTTAATAATAGAGATGTGGGGGGCTGGGCTGACATTACAGGGTTAATAATAGAGATGTGGGGGGCTGGTCTGACCTTACAGGGTTAATGATAGAGATGTGGGGGCTGGGCTGTCCTTACAGGGTTAATGATAGAGATGTGGGGGCTGGGCTGACCTTACAGGGTTAATAATAGAGATGTGGGGGCTGGGCTGACCTTACAGGGTTAATGATAGAGCTCTGGGGGCTGGGCTGTCCTTACAGGGTTAATGATAGAGATGTGGGGGCTGGGCTGACCTTACAGGGTTAATGATAGAGATGTGGGGGCTGGGCTGACCTTACAGGGTTAATGATAGAGATGTGGGGGCTGGGCTGACCTTACAGGGTTAATGATAGAGATGTGGGGGCTGGGCTGACCTTACAGGGTTAATGATAGAGATGTGGGGGCTGGGCTGACCTTACAGGGTTAATGATAGAGATGTGGGGGCTGGGCTGACCTTACAGGGTTAATGATAGAGATGTGGGGGCTGGGCTGACCTTACAGGGTTAATGATAGAGCTCTGGGGGCTGGGCTGTCCTTACAGGGTTAATGATAGAGATGTGGGGGCTGGGCTGACCTTACAGGGTTAATGATAGAGATGTGGGGGCTGGGCTGACCTTACAGGGTTAATGATAGAGATGTGGGGGCTGGGCTGACCTTACAGGGTTAATGATAGAGATGTGGGGGCTGGGCTGACCTTACAGGGTTAATGATAGAGATGTGGGGGGCTGGGCTGACCTTACAGGGTTAATAATAGAGATGTGGGGGTTGGGCTGTCCTTACAGGGTTAATGATAGAGATGTGGGGGCTGGGCTGACCTTACAGTGTTAATGATAGAGATGTGGGGGCTGGGCTGATCTAATAGGGTTAATGATAGAGATGTGGGGGCTGGGCTGATCTAATAGGGTTAATGATAGAGATGTGGGGGCTGGGCTGATCTAATAGGGTTAATGATAGAGATGTGGGGGGCTGACCTTACAGGGTTAATGATAGAGATGTGGGGGCTGGGCTGATCTAATAGGGTTAATGATAGAGATGTGGGGGGCTGGGCTGACCTTACAGGGTTAATGATAGAGATGTTGGGGCTGGGCTGACCTTACAGGGTTAATGATAGAGATGTTGGGGCTGGGCTGACCTTACAGAGTTAATGATAGAGATGTTGGAGCTGGGCTGACCTTACAGGGTTAATGATAGAGATGTTGGGGCTGACCTTACAGGGTTAATGATAGAGATGTGGGGGGCTGACCTTACAGGGTTAATGATAGAGATGTGGGGGTTGGGCTGTCCTTACAGGGTTAATGATAGAGATGTGGGGGCTGGGCTGACCTTACAGTGTTAATGATAGAGATGTGGGGGCTGGGCTGATCTAATAGGGTTAATGATAGAGATGTGGGGGGCTGGGCTGACCTTACAGGGTTAATGATAGAGATGTGGGGGCTGGGCTGACCTTAAAGGGTTAATGATAGAGATGTGGGGGCTGGGCTGATCTAATAGGGTTAATGATAGAGATGTGGGGGGCTGGGCTGTCCTTACAGGGTTAATGATAGAGATGTGGGGGCTGGGCTGTCCTTACAGGGTTAATGATAGAGATGTGGGGGCTGGGCTGTCCTTACAGGGTTAATAATAGAGCTGTGGGGGCTGGGCTGTCCTTACAGGGTTAATGATAGAGATGTGGGGGCTGGGCTGACCTTACAGGGTTAATGATAGGGATGTTGGGGGCTCGGCTGACCTTACAGGGTTAATGACAGAGCTGTGGGGGCTGGTCTGACCTTACAGGGTTAATGATAGAGATGTTGGGGGCTCGGCTGACCTTACAGGGTTAATGACAGAGTTGTGGGGGCTGGGCTGATCTAATAGGGTTAATGATAGAGATGTGGGGGGCTGGGCTGACCTTACAGGGTTAATGATAGAGATGTGGGGGCTGGGCTGTCCTTACAGGGTTAATGATAGAGATGTGGGGGCTGGGCTGTCCTTACAGGGTTAATAATAGAGCTGTGGGGGCTGGGCTGTCCTTACAGGGTTAATGATAGTTGTGGGGCCTGGGCTGACCTTACAGGGTTAATGATAGAGATGTTGGGGGCTCGGCTGACCTTACAGGGTTAATGACAGAGCTGTGGGGGCTGGTCTGACCTTACAGGGTTAATGATAGAGATGTGGGGGCTGGGCTGATCTTACAGGGTTAATGATAGTTGTGGGGCCTGGGCTGACCTTACAGGGTTAATGATAGAGATGTGGGGGCTGGGCTGACCTTACAGGGTTAATGATAGAGATGTCGGGGCTGGGCTGACCTTACAGGGTTAATGATAGAGATGTGGGGGCTGGGCTGACCTTACAGGGTTAATGATAGAGTTGTGGGGGCTGGGCTGACCTTACAGGGTTAATGATAGAGATGTGGGGGGCTGACCTTACAGGGTTAGTGATAGAGATGTGGGGGCTGGGCTGACCTTACAGGGTTAATAATAGAGATGTGGGGGGCTGGGCTGACATTACAGGGTTAATAATAGAGATGTGGGGGGCTGGTCTGACCTTACAGGGTTAATGATAGAGATGTGGGGGCTGGGCTGTCCTTACAGGGTTAATGATAGAGATGTGGGGGCTGGGCTGACCTTACAGGGTTAATAATAGAGATGTGGGGGCTGGGCTGACCTTACAGGGTTAATGATAGAGCTCTGGGGGCTGGGCTGTCCTTACAGGGTTAATGATAGAGATGTGGGGGCTGGGCTGACCTTACAGGGTTAATGATAGAGATGTGGGGGCTGGGCTGACCTTACAGGGTTAATGATAGAGATGTGGGGGCTGGGCTGACCTTACAGGGTTAATGATAGAGATGTGGGGGCTGGGCTGACCTTACAGGGTTAATGATAGAGATGTGGGGGCTGGGCTGACCTTACAGGGTTAATGATAGAGATGTGGGGGCTGGGCTGACCTTACAGGGTTAATGATAGAGATGTGGGGGCTGGGCTGACCTTACAGGGTTAATGATAGAGCTCTGGGGGCTGGGCTGTCCCTACAGGGTTAATGATAGAGATGTGGGGGCTGGGCTGACCTTACAGGGTTAATGATAGAGATGTGGGGGCTGGGCTGACCTTACAGGGTTAATGATAGAGATGTGGGGGCTGGGCTGACCTTACAGGGTTAATGATAGAGCTCTGGGGGCTGGGCTGTCCTTACAGTGTTAATGATAGAGATGTGGGGGCTGGGCTGACCTTACAGGGTTAATGATAGAGATGTGGGGGCTGGGCTGACCTTACAGGGTTAATGATAGAGATGTGGGGGCTGGGCTGACCTTACAGGGTTAATGATAGAGATGTGGGGGCTGGGCTGACCTTACAGGGTTAATGATAGAGATGTGGGGGCTGGGCTGACCTTACAGGGTTAATGATAGAGATGTGGGGGCTGGGCTGACCTTACAGGGTTAATGATAGAGATGTGGGGGCTGGGCTGACCTTACAGGGTTAATGATAGAGATGTGGGGGCTGGGCTGACCTTACAGGGTTAATGATAGAGCTCTGGGGGCTGGGCTGTCCTTACAGGGTTAATGATAGAGATGTGGGGGCTGGGCTGACCTTACAGGGTTAATGATAGAGATGTGGGGGCTGGGCTGACCTTACAGGGTTAATGATAGAGATGTGGGGGCTGGGCTGACCTTACAGGGTTAATGATAGAGATGTGGGGGCTGGGCTGACCTTACAGGGTTAATGATAGAGATGTGGGGGGCTGGGCTGACCTTACAGGGTTAATAATAGAGATGTGGGGGTTGGGCTGTCCTTACAGGGTTAATGATAGAGATGTGGGGGCTGGGCTGACCTTACAGTGTTAATGATAGAGATGTGGGGGCTGGGCTGATCTAATAGGGTTAATGATAGAGATGTGGGGGGCTGACCTTACAGGGTTAATGATAGAGATGTGGGGGCTGGGCTGATCTAATAGGGTTAATGATAGAGATGTGGGGGGCTGGGCTGACCTTACAGGGTTAATGATAGAGATGTTGGGGCTGGGCTGACCTTACAGGGTTAATGATAGAGATGTTGGGGCTGGGCTGACCTTACAGGGTTAATGATAGAGATGTTGGGGCTGACCTTACAGGGTTAATGATAGAGATGTGGGGGGCTGACCTTACAGGGTTAATGATAGAGATGTGGGGGTTGGGCTGTCCTTACAGGGTTAATGATAGAGATGTGGGGGGCTGACCTTACAGGGTTAATGATAGAGATGTGGGGGTTGGGCTGTCCTTACAGGGTTAATGATAGAGATGTGGGGGCTGGGCTGACCTTACAGTGTTAATGATAGAGATGTGGGGGCTGGGCTGATCTAATAGGGTTAATGATAGAGATGTGGGGGGCTGACCTTAAAGGGTTAATGATAGAGATGTGGGGGCTGGGCTGATCTAATAGGGTTAATGATAGAGATGTGGGGGGCTGGGCTGTCCTTACAGGGTTAATGATAGAGATGTGGGGGCTGGGCTGTCCTTACAGGGTTAATGATAGAGATGTGGGGGCTGGGCTGACCTTACAGGGTTAATGATAGAGTTGTGGGGGCTGGGCTGTCCTTACAGGGTTAATAATAGAGCTGTGGGGGCTGGGCTGTCCTTACAGGGTTAATGATAGAGATGTGGGGGCTGGGCTGACCTTACAGGGTTAATGATAGGGATGTTGGGGGCTCGGCTGACCTTACAGGGTTAATGACAGAGCTGTGGGGGCTGGTCTGACCTTACAGGGTTAATGATAGAGATGTTGGGGGCTCGGCTGACCTTACAGGGTTAATGACAGAGTTGTGGGGGCTGGGCTGATCTAATAGGGTTAATGATAGAGATGTGGGGGGCTGGGCTGACCTTACAGGGTTAATGATAGAGATGTGGGGGCTGGGCTGTCCTTACAGGGTTAATGATAGAGATGTGGGGGCTGGGCTGTCCTTACAGGGTTAATAATAGAGCTGTGGGGGCTGGGCTGTCCTTACAGGGTTAATGATAGTTGTGGGGCCTGGGCTGACCTTACAGGGTTAATGATAGAGATGTTGGGGGCTCGGCTGACCTTACAGGGTTAATGACAGAGCTGTGGGGGCTGGTCTGACCTTACAGGGTTAATGATAGAGATGTGGGGGCTGGGCTGATCTTACAGGGTTAATGATAGAGATGTTGGGGGCTCGGCTGACCTTACAGGGTTAATGACAGAGCTGTGGGGGCTGGTCTGACCTTACAGGGTTAATGATAGAGATGTGGGGGCTCGGCTGACCTTACAGGGTTAATGACAGAGCTGTGGGGGCTGGTCTGACCTTACAGGGTTAATGATAGAGATGTGGGGGCTGGGCTGTCCTTACAGGGTTAATATTAAAGGAGTGGGAGGCTGGGACAGGTGAGGTACAGACGGGTTGGGATACAGAAGGGATGAGATACAGACAGGTTGGGATACAGAGGGGATGAGATACAGATGAGATACAGACGGGTTGGGATACAGAGGGGATGAGATACAGATGAGATACAGACGGGTTGGGATACAGAGGGGATGAGATACAGATGAGATACAGACGGGTTGGGATACAGAGGGGATGAGATACAGATGAGATACAGACGGGTTGGGATACAGAGGGGATGAGATACAGATGAGATACAGACGGGTTGGGATACAGCTGAGATACAGACAGGTTGGGATACAGCTGAGATACAGACGGGATGAGATACAGATGAGATACAGACAGGTTGGGATACAGAGGTATCCATATTTCATGCTTCCATGTAAACAGATTCGCCGTTTTTCGGTCTTGCGGTTGGGAAGACACGGATGAAGTACGGATAGGAAGTGCGCTGAAAGAGTCCTTATAAGGTCAGAGAGCGACTCGCAGGGCCGTTACCTTCCAGGAGGAGGCGCTGCTGAGGATTCCAGCACCTGATCACTGTACTCCATGGAAAGGTCCTACTGAGAGACATGTGACCTCATTATGAGCGGACATGGACGCCCCGCGCTGATTAGATGGTCAGCTCAGTGGTCACAGGGACCTGCTGAATGTACAAGTGTCTGAGCCTAAGGGGTTAACTGTGCACCCCGATTATATGACTGGGGGAACTACTGCAAGCCGGATTCTGCACCTGCCGCTGCTGCACCTGTTTCTGCAGTTGCCCCCTTCTGCCCCCGTTTCTGCAGCTGCCCCCCAGTTTCTGTAGCTTCCCCCTTCTGCACCCCAGTTTCTGCAGCTCCCCATAGCTATCCCCCAGTTTCTGCAGCTCCCCCCAGCTGCACCCCAGTTTCTGCAGCTGCCCCCTCCTGCACCCGTTTCTGCAGCTGCCCCCCAGTTTATGCAGCTCCCCCAGCTGCACCCCAGTTTCTGCAGCTGCCCCCCTTCGGCACCCGTTTCTGCAGCTCCCCCCAGCTAGATCCCAGCTTCTGCACACCAGTTTCTGTAGCTGCCCTCCTTCGGCACCCGTTTCTGCAGCTCCCCCCAGCTAGATCCTAGCTTCTGCAGCTGCCCCCTTCAGCACCCGTTTCTGCAGCTCCCCCCAACTACACCCCAGCTTCTGCAGCTCCCCCTTCTGCACCCCAGTTTCTGCAGCTTCCCCTCCTGCATCCCAGTTTCTGCAGCTCCGCCCGCAGTTTCTGCAGCTCCCCCTTATGCAGCCCAGTTTCTGCAGCTCCCCCTCCGGCACCCCAGCTTCTGCAGCTGCCCCCAGTTTCTGCAGCTCCCCCTTATGCACCCCAGTTTCTGCAGCTCCCCCTCCTGCACCCCAGCTTCTGCAGCTGCCCCCTGCGGCACCCTATTTTTTGCAGCTGCCCCCTGCTGCACCCCAGTTTCTGCAGCTCCCCCCTTATGCACCCCAGTTTCTGCAGCTGCCCCCTTATGCACCCCAGTTTCTGCAGCTGCCCTGCCTGCACCCCGGATTGTCTATACTTACAGGGTAAATGATATAGTTGTGGGGCGCTGATCTGTCCTTACAGGGTTAATGATAGACTTGTGGGGGCTGGGCTGACCTTACAGGGTTAATGATAGATCTGTGGGGGCTGGGCTGTCCTTACAGGGTTAATGATAGAGATGTGGGGGCTGGGCTGTCCTTACAGGGTTAATGATAGAGATGTGGGGGCTGGGCTGTCCTTACAGGGTTAATGATAGAGCTGTGGGGGGTTGGGCCGTCCTTACAGGGCTAATGATAGAGCTGTGGGGGCTGGGCTGTCCTTACAGGGTTAATGATAGGGTTGTGGGGGCTAGGCTGTCCTTACAGGGTTAATGATAGAGTTGTGGGGGCTGGGCTGTCCTTACAGGGTTAATGATAGAGCTGTGAGGGCTGGGCTGTCCTTACAGGGTTAATGATAGAGCTGTGGGGGCTGGGCTGTCCTTACAGGGTTAATGATAGGGTTGTGGGGGCTGGGCTGTCCTTACAGGGTTAATGATAGAGCTGTGGGGGCTGGGCTGTCCTTACAGGGTTAATGATAGAGCTGTGGGGGCTGGGCTGTCCTTACAGGGTTAATGATAGGGTTGTGGGGGCTGGGCTGTTCTTACAGGGTTAATGATAGAGTTGTGGGGGGCTGGGCTGTCCTTACAGGGTTAATGATAGAGCTGTGGGGGCTGGGCTGTCCTTACAGGGTTAATGATAGGGTTGTGGGGGCTGGGCTGTTCTTACAGGGTTAATGATAGGGTTGTGGGGGCTGGGCTGTTCTTACAGGGTTAATGATAGAGTTGTGGGGGGCTGGGCTGACCTTACAGGGTTAATGATAGGGTTGTGGGGGCTGGGCTGTTCTTACAGGGTTAATGATAGAGTTGTGGGGGGCTGGGCTGTCCTTACAGGGTTAATGATAAATAAATAAAAATAAATCTTGTTATTTGTATAGCGCCAACTTATTCCGCAGTGTTTTCAGATAATTATTACTTATTACCCCCCACCAAGCTGGGTTCTTATTTTACCGACCTCGGAAGGATGGAAGGCTGAGTCAACCTTGAGCTGGCTACTTGAGTCACGCAGGGATTGAACTTGCAACCTTCAGGTCGAGAGCTTACACTCTGTGCCACACGAGACTGTCCTTACAGGGTTAATGATAGAGTTGTGGGGGGGGGGGGGGGGGCTGTCCTTACAGGGTTAATGATAGAGATGTGGGGGGCTGGGCTGTCCTTACAGGGTTAATGATAGAGTTGTGGGGGGCTGGGCTGTCCTTACAGGGTTAATGATAGAGTTGTGGGGGGCTGGGCTGTCCTTACAGGGTTAATGATAGAGTTGTGGGGGTATAAAGAGGTTTGAGCATGGATTTATGAAAGACAGGCTGGATCTTCAGGCTTTGCTGGAGCTTGAAAGGGAAAGTCACCTCGGTGATCCTTGTGGTGATTGGGAAGGGTCCCATAACTCTTTGCCCAAGCTTGGGAGGGGGTAACTGACACTTTACGTTTTTGGTGGATAACCACACATTGTTTCCCACTTGGAAGGAAGGAGGGGGCCTAGTTAGGACTGGAAGAGGTTGTAGGAAACCCAGAGGGCAAACTCGTGGCGTCTTGTTTCGAGCACATAATTCACAAGAAGTGACGTAAGCATATAATAGGTGGATGCCTTACTTCACTCATTGGGAGAGCTTTAAACTAGAACAATATGGGAAGAGAAGTGAAAGGCAAAAATATACAGCTAATTAATGCATCTGAGAACCGTATTATTAGAAGTGGAAAGGAAGAACAAAGACAAAACATTCAGAAGTAAAGTAGAGGAGCAAGAGACCCCGATCACAAACTAACATGTTTCTACACAAATGCCCAGAGCATGGGAAACAAACAAGGAGAATCGGAGCTCCGAACACAGGAAGAGAAATATGATGTCATCGGCATCACGGAAACTTGGTGGGATGATACACATGATTGGATACAAGGACTGAAGGATACAATGTATTTATAAGAAACAGACCTAATAAAGGGGAGGAGGTGTTGTGTTGTATGTTAGGAGAACATTCATCTCCACTGAGATTCAAGCTTCACAGCTGGGAGTTCTGTAGAAACTGTTTGGGGAAGAATACAAGGAGAGAACAGAAAGGACACCATTGTAGGCATTTACTATAGGCCACCTGGACAAGCAGAAGATATGGAGGAACTCTATCTACATCAGATGGCCAAGCTCTCAAAGAAGCCCAACATGGTGACCATAATAAATGAGCAACCAGAAAAAACTGTTTTACGGCAGCGCTACAATACTGACCCTTAGGTAAATCGGGAATAAGCTCCTAGAAACTAGAGTTCAAAGTAAGCTAATTTTTATTCCCCCAAAAAAACGTATACATAAAGATATAAAGAATAAAACATTTTTTAGATATAATAAGCAACACGTTTCTGCGTCAACTGACGCCTTTATCAAGCTTATGACACCTCTATTCAATCACATATATATATATACGGCATACCTTAATCATGCATCCCAATACGGTACAGCTGATTAAATTTAAGGAAATTCCCAACACCCCTAGGATTGTTTATCGAAGAAATAGAACTCTTCAAACGTGAGCATGATGTAGGCGCATATAGATGTCCAAAAAGCCGTTGCAAATGTTGTGCTTCCATTCCTGACGGAAGAAAAGAAGTTTTTGTGGAACGTGAACGGAAATTAGTATGTTTAAAACAACGCCGAAACTGTGAGTCTGCATGGGTAATCTACCTACTGGAGTGCCCCTGCGGACTCAAGTATATCGGTCGGACAACAAGACCCCTGAGGATGAGAATCAACCAACACCGTTATAACATAGGATCAGGTTTTATGAAACACACTGTGTCTGGACATTATAAAGAAGTACACAACCAAGACTCTACTAAACTAAGGGTGCATTCACATGAACGTATATCGGCTCGGGTTTCACGCCGAGCCGATATACGTTGTCCTCGGGTGCAGGGGGGGGGGATGGAAGAGCCAGGAGCAGGAACTGAGCTCCCACCCCCTCTCTGCCTCCTCTCCGCCCCTCTGCACTATTTGCAATGGGGAGAGGCGGGACGGGGGCGGGGCTAATTCCCGGACTTTAGCCCCGCCCCCGTCCCACCTCCTCTCATTGCAAATAGTGCAGAGGGGCGGAGAGGAGGCAGAGAGGGGGGCGGGAGCTCAGTTCCTGCACTTGGCTCTTCCATCCTCCCCCCCCCCCCCCCCCTGCACCCGAGGACAACGTATATCGGCTCGGCGTGAAACCCGAGCCGATATACGTTCGTGTGAATGCACCCTAAGTGTGACGCCACTTGAAACCATTGCCTCCAGATCATTCTCTCAATTACGTGAGCGCAAGATGTTCTGGATTTTTCGGATGGATTCACTACACCCTAACGGTTTAAACGAAACCCTAGAAAAAAATCTCCTAATACCTCTATTACATCATCTCCTAATACCTCTATTACATCATCTCCTAATACCCCTATTACATCATCTCCTAATACCTCTATTACATCATCTCCTAATACCTCTATTACATCATCTCCTAATACCTCTATTACATCATCTCCTAATACCTCTATTACATCATCTCCTAATACCTCTATTACATCATCTCCTAATACCCCTATTACATCATCTCCTAATACCTCTATTACATCATCTCCTAATACCTCTATTACATCATCTCCTAATACCTCTATTAACATCATCTCCTAATACCTCTATTACCATCATCCCCTAATACCTCTATTACATCATCTCCTAATACCTCTATTACATCATCTCCTAATACCTCTATTACATCATCTCCTAATACCTCTATTACATCATCTCCTAATACCTCTATTACATCATCTCCTAATACCTCTATTACATCATCTCCTAATACCTCTATTAACATCATCTCCTAATACCTCTATTACATCATCTCCTAATACCTCTATTACATCATCTCCTAATACCTCTATTAACATCATCTCCTAATACCTCTATTACCATCATCCCCTAATACCTCTATTACATCATCTCCTAATACCTCTATTACATCATCTCCTAATACCTCTATTACATCATCTCCTAATACCTCTATTAACATCATCTCCTAATACCTCTATTACATCATCTCCTAATACCTCTATTACATCATCTCCTAATACCTCTATTACATCATATAAGAGTTTATCATTATTTATGGCGTTGAACACCATTTGCAATAGATGAATTAAGGTCTTTATAAACTGATTGTAGATTGTAGTGAAGAGGATGGTATTATATATATTTATTGACACATATTATATGTGTTTATACTTCTAGTGTTATTTATGGATATTCTGACATGTTTATCTCTCTGGGGTTGGTGATTCTAAGGCCGGCGTTTGGATTGTCCAGCATCTGATGGGGTGATAAATTTTCATTGGGAATGATAATAAGGATGTGATATTGTGGTAGATACATGGACATATTTTCCAGTTTACCATTAGTTAAGCTCATCCTCATATTGCTCTTATTTTCAGTTATAATTACTATATGATATAAATTAGTTATATGGGGGATATCATTTTAGTTTTTATTGATATAGGCTTGTTGTGTGAACGCTTGCAGGACTTCTGAAGTAAGCCCTATTTACTTTAAGTTATAAAGTATTTGTTTTTCGTATTGCGTTCCATATTGGGGGCGCTGCTCTGGGTTTTTAAACCCGCCCATTGAGGATGAGAGCTCCGGTAAACCCAGCATACTCGGTGTAGGAGCGCGATGAGCTCATGTATGTCACGCTCCCCACGTGAGAGCGATGACGTGGGACGCAGCTCGACACCCAAGATGGAACGCACGTACACTTAAGGATCTGTCAGATGACGTGAGCGGGGCTGTTGGAAACCCCGCCCCCTGTACACACGCGAGGTTAGCGTCCAGCGTGGTGCAGGCAAGTAATCAGATGTACCGTATTGGGATGCATGATTAAGGTATGCCGTATATATATATGTGTGATTGAATAGAGGTGTTGTAAGCTTGATAAAGGCGTCAGCTGACGCAGAAACGCGTTGCTTATTATATCTAAAAAATTTTTTATTTATATCTTTATGTATACGTTTTTTGGGGGAATAAAAATTAGCTTACTTTGAACTCTAGTTTATAGGCGCTTATTCCCGATTTACCTAAGGGTCAATATTGTAGCGCTGCCATAAAAAAGTTTTTTCTGGTTGCTCATTTATTACGTTTTCCCCATTGTTTGCAAGAACTCTGGGGCACTTTTTGTGCTGCTGCTCTCCAGAAAAGCATGGATGGGTAATATCAGATGCACATATTATATGTTCTTCTGGATAATACGGAAGGCCCTTTATTAAAGAAACCCCTGAAAGGCGAACTTGGATTCCTGGTGCAGGCGGGACACAAAAGCTTTTGTTGCTCCGCCTGACACCCGGTAAGTAGAATTACCAACAGTATTTACTATCTCTTCCCATGGATATGGCGCTCTCCCTAATTTGTTTCAACATGGTGACCATGGGAGATTTTACCCATCCAGACATTTGTTGGGAATCTCTCAGTTAAAAGTAATGGATCCAACAGATTCTTATCTGCTCTTGCTGACAACTTTATCTTCCAGAAGGTAGAAGAGAAAACAAGGGGATCTGCTATCTTGGACCTAATTCTTACCAACAGGGAGGGAATGGTTGAGGAAGTAAGGGTGGCTGGGACCTTAGGAGGCAGTGATCATGATATCCTTAGATGTTGGATAACAAGGGGAGGAAGACCTGAGAAGACTCAGACCGCAAGGTTGGATTTCAGAAAGGCTGATTTAATGAACTCAGAAAGAGGAAGAATCCAATGGCTGGATGTTCTTAAGGACAGAAATGTCCAAGAAGGTTGGGAAATATTGTGAAATGAGATTCTCAAAGCACAATCGTTACCAATCCCTAAAAGAAGGAAGAATGGGAGGCATTTAAAGAGACCCGGATGGATGAAAACAGAACTTGTACACATGTTATAGAGGAAGAAAATATGTTTATCAAATGGAAAGAGGGGGAATATCTAAAGAAGAATATAATGGGGTCTGCAGAAACTGTAGGGCAAGGGTCAGAAAAGGTAAAGGTGATAATGAATTGAGCCTTGTAAGAGAGGCCAAAAGCAATAAAAAAGGATTGGGGGCAAAAGAAAAGTCCAAGATGCTATCGGATGCTTACAAGATGAAAATGGTGAATTGGTTAAGAATGATTTTGAGAAGGCTGAACTTTTAAATTACTATTTTGTATCTGTTTTCTCTCAGAAAGTAGATGAAACATCAACTGATCTTCCCTGTGCTATTGGGGGAATAAAGGAATGTAGCCTATCTATAAGCAGAGAGATGGTGAGGGAACACATAGCTAACATGAATCCAAGTCTCCAGGTCCCGATGAATTACATCCTAGGATACTAAAGGAAGCAGCGGAGGTAATTACTGAACCACTCGCCATAATCTGTGAAAATTCTTGGAGAACAGGAGAAGTCCCAGAGGATTAGAAAAGGGCAAATGTCCCTATCTTCAAAAAAGGAAGAAGGTGGATCCAGGAAACTGCAGGCCTGTGAGCCTGACTTCTATACTGGGAAAGATCTCTGAACAAATTATTAAACAGCATGTATGCAAGTACTTGGATGAGAATGGAGTAATTAACCAGAGCCAGCATGGGGTGTAACAAACAAGTCATGCCAGACGAATCTAATTTCCTTCTATTATAGAATCACCGACTGGGTTGATCAGGGAAATGTGGTGGATATAGTATATCTTGGCTTTAGTAAAGCATTTGACAAAGTATCTCATACCATACTTATTGAAAAAATGACCAAATCTGGGATTGACAAGGCAACTGTTAGGTGGATTCACAACTGGCTGAGTGATCGTACTCAAAAAGTGGTCATAAATGGCTGCACATCCAAGAGGAAGAATGTATTAAGTGGGGAACACAAGGCCCTGTCCTAGGCCCAGTGGTGGCCAACATTGTTATAAATGATCTGGAGGAGGGAATTGATGGGAAACTGATCAAATTTGCTGACAACACAAAACTAGGAGTGATAGCTAACACTAGAGAAGATCTAGAAAAGCTTGCACAGTGGGCGGCGACTAACAGAATGGTATTCGACAAGGAGAAATGCAAAGTCATAGAACAATAGAATCATAGACTAATAGAGTTGGAAGGGACCTCCAGGTTCATCGGGTCCAACCCCCTGCTCAGTGCAGGATTCACTAAATCATCCCAGACAGATATGTGTCCAGTGTTTGTTGAATCACTTCTATTGAAGGAGAACTCACCACCTCCCATGTTAACCTGTTCCACTCATTGATCCCCCTCACTGTCAAAAATTGAACAATGTGATGCAGCAGCCAAAAAGGCAAACACAATTCTGGGATGTATTAAGAGAAGCATAGAGTCTAGATCACGTGAGGTCATTATCCCTCCCTACTCTTCCTTAGGCTGCATTCAGACGAACGTATATCGGCTCGGTTTTCACGCCGAGCCGATATACGTTGTCCTCGTGTGCAGGGGGGGGGGGGAGGATGGAAGAGCCAGAAGCAGGAACTGAGCTCCCGCCCCCTCTCTGCCTCCTCTCCGCCCCTCTACACTATTTGCAATGGGGAGAGGCGGGACGGGGGTGGGGCTAATTCCCAGAACTTAGCCCCGCCCCCATCCCACCTCCTTTCATCGCAAATAGTGCAGAGGGGCGGAGAGGAGGCGGGAGCTCAGTTCCTGCTTCTGGCTCTTCCATCCCCCCCCCCCCCCCCCCTGCACATGAGGACAACGTATATCGGCTCGGTGTGAAAACCGAGCCGATATACGTTCGTCTGAATACAGCCTAAGTCAGACCTCATCTGTAATACTGTGTCCAGTTCTGGGCACCCCACTTTAAAAAAGACATAGACAAACTGGAGCAAGTTCAGAGAAGAGTTACCAAGATGGTGAGCGATCTGCAAATCATGTCCTATGACGAAGGTTAAAGGATCTGGGAATGTTTAGCAGAAGAGAAGGCTGAGAGGAGACTTAATAGCTGTCTACAAATATCTGAAGGTTGTCACAGTGCAGAGGGATCAGCCCTATTCTCATCTGTACAAGGAAAGACCAGAAGCAATGGGATGAAACTGAAAGGCAGGAGACACAGATTAGATATTAGACAGTGAGGGGGATCAATGAGTGGAACAGGTTACCACGGGAGGTGGGGAGTGCTCCTTCAATGGAAGTCTTCAGAGGCTAGACAGACATCTGTCTGGGATGATTTAGTGAATCCTGCACTGAGCAGGGGGTTAGACCCGATGACCCCGGAGGTCCCATCCAACTCTACCATTCTATGATCTCTTCACATCCCTTCTTGCAGTCAGGCCACCAGAAGGAACGAAGCAAGAGTTCCAGAGTCTTTGTGACCCCAAGGTGACCAGCCAGCTTACAATCGTTGACTAGTCTCGGGAACATATAGTTAGTGCTCTTACCTCCAAAGTCCATTCTCAAAAGACTTTCGAGAAAGGATGACACAGGAAAGGGTCACTTTCATAGCCTCTCTTAAGCTTTGTTAGGAGGTCCTCCGAATGCAGGATACCTTAAAAAGTTATTTCGGGACAGAATTGTGTAGTCTGTATTTGGCTTCTTTTCAGCCCCCGAAAATATCCTGGACAATGCATCTGCCTTGCCATTTTGGGAACCGGGGCAGTAGAACACAGTGAAATTATACCTGGGGAAGAACAGGGCCCATCATGCTTGTCTCATAGTACAAGGCCCATTATGCTTCTTGGCATTACGTAGAAATTCTAAATTTTTATGGTCAGTAAGAACTGTTACTGATGATGGGCTCCTTCCAACCAAAGTGCCTCCATTTGGTAAAAGCCAGCTTGATGGTCAGAAGTTCCTTGTTCCCGACATCATAGTTTTTCTCTACGGGTGATAGGGTATAGGAAAGGAATGCACACAGATGTAGTTGTATCCTTTTTCTGACTTGTTGTGATAGGATAACTTCCACAGCAGAGTCAGAGGCATCCACTTCCATGATGAAAGGCATTTCTGGTCTTGGGTGGATCAGCACTGGTGCTGAAGTAAACAGAGTCTTTATTTTCTCCAAGTGACTTGTACCTCCGGGGACCAGGAAAATGTACATGTTTTCTTTGTGAGGGAGGTGATGGGAGAGATGACTTTTGAAAAGTCCTTGATGAATTTTCTGTAGAAGTTTACAAAACCAATCAGGCGCTGAACTTCCTTCAAATTTCTTGGAATGGACCAATCCAGGACGGCTTTAATCTGTCTGGGATCCATACTTAAGCCGTCTGGAGAGATAATATATCCCATAAATTGCGTTTTTGTCTGTTCAAATTCACAATTTTCTAACTTGATGTAGAGGTTATTCTTTTGGAGTCGTTCCAAGACCACCCGAACGTTCCTGCAATGTTCCTCTAAATTGTCAGAGAATATGAGGATGTCGTTGAGATATGCCACTACAAATTGATCCAGCAGGTCTCGAAATACATTGTTGATAAAGTTCTGGAAGGTAGCGGGAGCATTACAGAGACTGAATGGCATCGCTAGAGATTCGAAATGTCCATATCTTGTCCTGAAGACCGTCTTCCATTTATCTCCAGGCCGGCTCTGCACCAAGTAATACGCTCCTCTTAGGTCCGGTTTAGTAAAGACCTTGGCTGCCAGAAGCCTCTCCGGCAGTTCTGGGATTAGTGGGAGAGGATAGCGATTCTTAATAGTGATCTTGCTTAGTTCCCGGTAATCAATGCACGGTTGAAGAGTAGAATTTCTTTTTAATGAAGAAAATGGGTGTTCCCACCGGGAAGGAAGAGGGCTGAATGAAGCCCTTCTTTAGATTTTCATTTAAATGTTCCAGAAGGGACTCTAACTCCGGTTCTGAGAGGTTGTAGATACACCCAAATGGAATAGAAGATCCAGGGAGCAGCTCAATAGGACAGTCATACGGCCGATGAGGTGGCAGCTGGTCAGCTTTCTTCTTGCTGCAGGCATGACTGAAGATCTGGTAGTGAAGTGCTAATTTCTTAAAGTCTTCTTTACCATCCTCGAGGTCTTGGGGAAGGGCCACCTAGCAGTTCTCTTTACAGTATTCTGAAGGGAAGGCAATGATCCTTGTTTCCCAGTTGATAGAAGGATTATGAGAGAACCAGGGGATCACAAGAATCACTGGAAATTTAGGGTACGAGATGAGCTGGAAGCTGATCATTTTCTGATGGTCCGGTTTCATGCGGAGCTCCAGTTCGACTGTCTCCTGTGTGACAGGTCCCGAGGACAAGAGTGACCCACCCACAGTTTCCATGTCAATCGGTATGGGCTTAAGCCTAGTGGCAATGTTGTTGTCAAAAGTGAATTTTAAGTTCATGTAGTTTCATCACGCTCTTGAATCCAACATCGCTGAGACTGCATCTTCTGATTACCCAGTAAGATCTCTATTGGAAGGACAAAGTGGTGGAGCGGGGGAAGGGTTTTCACACTGTCTTGAATTATTGGTGCAAAGGTGTGTTTGGTGGCATTCTCTTGTTTTGTGATTGGTCATGGTCTTGATGTTGGCTAGGGTGAGAGTCCTTTGGGACTTATTTGTACAGTTTAGGGCATAATATCCCGAGCTTCCACAGTAAAGGAACAGATTTTCAGCACGACGCCTTTTTTTTTCAGTTCTGGAGAGGGGTTTATGGATTACGTCAACTTGCATAGATTCTGGTGCGGCTTCAGTCCCCGGCTGTGGACTCAATGTGGATTGACTAAAGAAGTAAAGGGTATTGGTGCCCAAACCCCACAGTCTCTCTTTTCGCAGCTCAGAAAGTTTCTTGTCTAATCAAATGCACAGCTGGATAAAATCTTCCAGGTTATCAGGGGTCTCCACTCTGGCACGATCATCTTTTAACTACTCAGATAATCCCCAATGAAATTGTCTCCATTATGTGGCTGGGTTCCATGTGGTACCATACCATTCTGCCATATATTCTGCAATGTAACGTTATCTTTGTCATGGGTTATGTAGCCTCCCTTCAGCCATGGTACAAGGATTGGAGACGCTGGATAGGAGCCGTGGAAGTAGTATCCGTGCAGGACCGGAGAGTAGTCAGGAGGCAGCCAGGAGTCGTTACTGGGTATTCACATGTCTAGTACCAATGGATGAGGCAGGAAGTATAGTCAGATGGAATCCAGGAGTTGCAATCAGGTTGTTACATTTGCAGGAGAGGAGTAGATTTAGGAGGTGACGCTTGATCAAGGCAAAGAGCACAATAATCACAATGAGGGAGAGGCAAGGCCAGGATTTTATAGCATGTCCATTCAGGAACAGGAGCTAAGACGGACCGGATTGCAAGAAAAGGAAACAAGTCTGAGGTAATGCAATGGAGCTGTCCAAAGGGTTGAGGTACTGAGGTAATGTAATTTAGCCACTGCCTTGAGAGCAGGAGGTCCTGGGTCAAATCCTGACAGGAGCGTATCTTCACAGTGTATGGCATCTCTCACAGGAGCATATGGTCACACCGTACAGCTTCTCTTATAGCTCATAGTGTATTGCTCTCATAGGAGCACATAGTCATGGCATACAGCCTCTCCCATAGGAGCGTATGGTCACGGCGTAGGCCTCTCTCATAGGTGCGTATGGTCACATCACACGGCCTCTCTCCCATGAGTATGGTCGCGGCATATGGCCTCTCTCATAGGAGTGTATGGTAAAGGCATACGGCCTCTCTCATAGGAGCGTTTGATCATGGCGTACGAGCTCTCTTGAAGGAGGTTATGGTCACAGCATACAGCCTCTTTCATAGGATCATATGGTCATGGCGTGCAGCCTCTCTCATAGGAGCATATGGTCACAGCGTACGGCCTCTCTCATAGTAGCGTATGATCATGGCGTATGGCCTCTTTCATAGGAGCGTATGGTCACGGAGTACGGCCTTTCTCATAGGAGCGTATGATCATGGCGTACGACCTCTCTTGAAGGAGGTTATGGTCACAGCGTACGGCCTCTCTCATAGTAGCGTATGGTCATGGCGTATGTCTTTGTAAAAAAAAAAAAAAAAAGAGTAGAACAGCAAAAAAAAAAACCTCTCCAAGTTTGGTATTGCAGTAATCGGACCGACCCGTAGAATAAAGATATCAGGTCATTTTTGTTGTAGTTTGTGCGTCGTAGAAACAAAACGCACTGAAAGATGGCGGAATGTTGGATTTTTTTTCATTTTACTCCACTTAGAATTTTTAAAAAGTTTTTTAGTACATTATATGGTACATTAAATAGCACCATTAAAAACTGCAAAAAACAAGCCCTCATACAGGGACGTCGATGGATAAATAAAGGAGTTACGATTTTTTTAAAGGGGGGAGGAAAAAACAAAAATGGAAAAAAAAGGGGGGGGGGGGGTTAAACACCTACATTTTCCTCCAGGAGTTGCTTGCTCAACTGGGTGTGTGTTTAGGTGATTGTTATTGCTGAGCAAACATCTGGCCAACACATTCCATTGTTCTCCTCAAGGCTGAGCAAACATTATACTCATTAATATGCAAAGCAAAAGAAAGCCAGTGCTGAAAAGACTGAAGGAACTGCATTCAAACTGAACGAAATTCCAGCGGTCAAATGATGATTCTTATGCCAGCCTAAAATCCTTGGCTAACAACAAGTCAATTAACAAATAATGCAGGGGAAATCATAGAAGATGATGGTGGGAAGGCAAATCTATTAAATAGTTTCTTTTCAAGCGTATTCACAAACGAAAAGGAAATACCACACGAGATACAGGGGAATAAAATAAACCCCTCGCAAAATATGTCATACCTAACGCAAGAGGAAGTGTGGAACCGGTTAAAGAAGATTAAAATCGATAAATCGCCAGGCCCAGATGGAATACACCCAAGGGTACTAAGGGAACTAAGTGATGTGATAGCTTGGCCGCTATACCAAATATTTCTAGACACTATCAAGACCAGTGTTGTACCATTGGATTGGCGCATTGCCAACGTGGTTCCAATTTACAAAAAGTGGACCAAAAGTGAGCCTGGTAACTACAGCCCGGTAAGTCTCACTTCAGTAACGGGAAAACTTTTTGAGGGGATTCTGAGAGACGCCATCGATGAGCACCTCAAGGAGAACAAGGGAATAACTCCTCACCAGCATGGATTCATGAGGGGTCGCTCATGTCAGACAAATCTGATCAGTTTCTACGATGAAGTAAGCTCTAAGCTGGACCAGGGAGAATCTATTGATCTTGTATATCTGGACTTCTCTAAAGCATGTGACACCGTGCCACATAATAGGCTAATATACAAAATGAGAAGCTCGGATTGGGTGAAAACGTGTGTAATTGGGTTAAAAATTGGCTCAATGATAGAAAGCAGAGGGTGGTAATAAATGGTTCATACTCTGATTGGGCCACAGTCAGTAGTGGGGGGCCACAGGGTTCAGTACTGGGCCCTATTCTGTACAATATATGTACTAACGACCTGATAGAGGGGCTGCACAGCAAAATATCAATATTTTCAGACACAAAACTATACAAGATAATTAATACAACGGAGGACAATGTGCGGCTACAAACGGGCCGAGATAAGCTGGAGGCTTGGGCAGAAAAATGGCAAATAAAGTTCAATGTTGATAAATGTAAGGTTCTGCCCATGGGCAGGAGAAACGGATGTCACCAATATACACTAAATGGGGCACCGCTAGGGAAAAGTGATATGGAAAAAGACCTGGGAGTACTAGTGGGCTGTAGACTAAACTGGAGTAACCAATGCCAGTCAGCTGCTGCAAAGGCAAATAAAGTCTTAGGGTGCAGTAAAAGTGGTATAGGGGCGAGGAACGAGAACATTATCCTCCCTCTATATAAGGCACTTGTCAGGCCTCACATGGAATACTGCGTACAGTTCTGGTCACCGGGGCTCAGGAAAGATGTTACAGTGCTGGAGGGGTTCAAAGAAGGGCAACTAAACTAATACATGGAATGAAGGGACTGGAATACCCAGAGAGGCACCAAAACTGGGATTATTCACCCCGGAAAAAGGATGGCTAAGGGGCGACCAAATAACTCTGTATAAATCCATGAGGGGACGATACAAGGATCTCTGCCAGGATCTGTTTATACCCAGGACTGCAACGGTAACAAGAGGGCATCCGCTACGTCTAGAAGAAAGCAGGCTTCATCACCAGCATAGAAGGGGGTTCTTTACTGTAAAAGCAGTGAGACTGTGGAACTCTCTGCCTGAGGACGTGGTGATGGCAGGATCCATAGAGGAGTGTAAGAGGGACTGGATGTCTTTCTGGAGAGCAAGGATATTACAGGATATAAATCTTAGGTTAATTGCTAATCCGGGTATACAGGCAGGTAGGAACTATTAGGGGTTGATCCAGGGAACAGTCTGATTGCCATTAGGGAGTCGGGAAGGAATTTTTTCCCCAAAAGGGCTAATTGGCTTCTGGCCTTGGTTTTTTTTGCCTTCCTCTGGATCAACAAAACAGGAGGCTAGACAGGCTGGACTAGATGGACATTGTCTTCATTGGGCCTTATGAACTATGTTACTATGTAAGAAATAGCGCCTGACTGCCCGCGTTAACACATGTAACGATTATCACTCATTTTCGAGTGTTTGAACGGATTTTGAGCAATAATCTTTGCATATAAAAGGTCCTTAAAGGGGTTGTTTCGCGGCAGCAAGTGGGGTTATACACTTCTGTATGGCCATATTAATGCACTTTGTAATATACATCGTGCATTAAATATGAGCCATACAGAAGTTATTCACTTACCTGCTCCGTTGCTAGCGTCCCCGTTGCCATGGTTCCGTCTAACTTCGGTGTCTTCTTGCTTTTTTAGACGCGCTTGCGCAGATGCATCTTCTCCCTTCGGCTGGTCTTGGAAGCATCGGCGTTTTGGCTCCGCCCCTTGTACGCATCATCGCGTAGCTCCGCCCCCGTCACGTGCCGATTCCAGCCAATCAGGAGGCTGGAACCGGCACACGTCATGGGGCGGAGCTACGCGATGATGCGTACAAGGGGGCGGAGCCAAAACGCCGATGCTTCCAAGACCAGCCGAAGGGAGAAGATGCATCTGCGCAAGCGCGTCTAAAAAAGCAAGAAGACACCGAAGTTAGACGGAACCATGGCAACGGGGACGCTAGCAACGGAGCAGGTAAGTGAATAACTTCTGTATGGCTCATATTTAATGCATGATGTATATTACAAAGTGCATTAATATGGCCATACAGAAGTGTATAGACCCACTTGCTTTCGCGAGACAACCCCTTTAAGCCGTCGTGTTTTACGCTATCTGTATAATCAGGTTGGGGAGGGCATGAAACGTGGGCAGATCCTCCATGGGGCAACCTATCCAGACCTTCACCTGGTGTCATTAGGCCTTGCAGTCACTCTGCTGCTGGATCGCTGCCTCATTACGTCACCTGTGTCCTCAGGCTCCGGCTTGCACCATCCTGCAGAAGAGGCTACTCCATACAAACCTCATACAAATCTGCTGTACACAAAGGGCGGATGTCACCAAGGCGTTAACTGAACTGTGCTGTGGAGTACCAGTTCTCAGGACTGTTCACTTATGACACAGCATGTAAGAAGGACCTACAGGTTAGGCCATCATTAGCAGAGCACCGCTTTCCTGTCTTGTTGTCTCTACAGGTCAGGTAGCCATTAAAGTGAATAGGAACTTTGCCTGGAATACCAAGCCTGGCCACTGTAGAGAGAACGGAGCTGTTCTATTCTCAGTGGTGCACCATTAAGTACGCCTTCACACACACAGGATCCGATGCGGAATTTCAGCGGAAATTCTCTAGTCTTTACACTACAAGTCAAGTGAATGAGTTTTGACAAATGTCCTTTTCTGCTGCGGAAACATCAGAAATGCTGACCCGTTGTTGCCCCGGAATGTGACCGCAGGGTCCCAATGAGTTTCTATGGCACATGAGGGCCATATATGTATAGCCTCTGGGTCTGCCAGCTACAGTGGCCTGTGAGACTCGGTTTCTGGCTGACCTCATAGGCTTTCTAATGCACTATAACACTGAGGTATAGCGATGTATTAGGAGAATGATAACAGGAGCCGATAATCAAGTCCCTCCATGGGACAAAAAATAAAAATCTAAAAAAAGTAAAAACAAATACGTCACCCCCCGAACTACTATGTAGAAAAAAAAACGTGTTAACGCTGCGTTCATAACGATTCGTAAAGAAGAAGGTTAGTACATCATTTAACCCTCACAGTGCATGGAATAAAAGGAAAGTACAAAAAACGTGGCAGTTCGTTTTGTCTAACTCGCCTTACAAAAAATGGAATAGAAGGTGGCCTGGCAGGAAGCGGGAACAGCCGCACTCATCAGCTCTCCTCCACAGGGGATCCTTTGGAGCCCAGACGGCCCTCAGAGGCTCAAAAACACCTCGGGCAGCCTCCCCGGACCAAGAGGAACAGTCTGAGCCCTCTCGCGGGTCTGTAGGAGCCGGATCAAAGTGCGGCCTATCTCAGCAGCGGCAGCCGCGTCCTGGAGTTCAGTGGGAGACGTGGCGGAGGTAACTACCGGCGGCAACGGGAGCGAAGAGACCCGCGGTCCAGCGGGAGAAGAGCGGGTGCCACCGCCTCGAGGAGCGGTGAACAGACGCCGAGTTGAGGGAGGTGAGAGTGGGCTCCAGAGAAGCTGTGGGGGGCGGCAGGGGAGCTGCAGCAAAGTACAGCAAGAAGGCCCATAACACCAGGGCCTGAGGGAACGAAGCTCCACAGGGCCACAGCACTCTCCCCCACGCCACGACCCCAAGCAGGATAAAAATAAAGTCTGCACAGGGGGCCTCCAGACACCAGAGGCACCCCTGAAAGGGCTGAATACGGCACTGAGCCCTGAAAGAACTTGGGGAGGAAGGCAAAAGCCCCTTCCCTGGACCCTGCAGCCAGGACGTTATAAAAGTTAAAGGGGTTGTCCCGCGCCGAAATGTTTTTTTTTTTTTTTTTTAACCCCCCCCCCCCCCGTTCGGCGCGAGACAACCCCGATGCAGGGGTTAAAAAAACAAACCGGGTAGTACTTACCCGAATCCCGGCGGTCCGGCGTCTTCATACTCACCTGCTGAAGATGGCCGCCGGGATCCTCTCTCTCTGTGGACCGCAGGGCTTCTGTGCGGTCCATTGCCGATTCCAGCCTCCTGATTGGCTGGAATCGGCACGTGACGGGGCGGAGCTACACGGAGCCGGCATTCTGCACGAGCGGCCCCATTGAAGACAGCAGAAGACCCGGACTGCGCAAGCGCGGCTAATTTGGCCATTAGAGGCCGAAAATTAGTCGGCACCATGGAGACGAGGATGTCAGCAACGGAGCAGGTAAGTATAAAACTTTTGATAACTTCTGTATGGCTCATAATTAATGCACAATGTACATTACAAAGTGCATTAATATGGCCATACAGAAGTGTATAGACCCACTTGCTGCCGCGGGACAACCCCTTTAAGCCACCAAAACTCTGGCTATATCCTCACTGCCAATAGAACAAATTAAGATACAGAAGCAGGCTGCTTGTTCTGTGGAGGCGCACCAAAAGTTCTGGACTGTAAAACTATTTCAGAAGCAAGCGACAGTCCCCAATCCGGATGTACTGAACTCTGCTCCCACCTGCGGCCCCTCTCACAAACCACAGCTTTTCATTTTTTCGGCTAATAGATATAACAAAAAGCAAACTGCGCTGATCAGGGTGTTTATGCAGTATGGGATGATCGGAGAATGCATCCTTAGCTCCTTCCGGAGTCACGCATCGTGTCATGCAATAACAACCTATTCCATCACTCCAGCACCCTTTGGCGATCTTTCTAAATCTTTACATAACAATGGTAAAAACCAAAGGCAACACGCCGCAGCTTCATCAGACCCCCTCAAGAGCTACTCTACCCAGCATGTTTGCTTCACAATCTCAAACCGACCCTCCCTCCCCGGCGAATACCCAAGCTTCATCGGCAGCCGGGGCGACCCCACCAAGAGTGCAAGAAGAACTAAATCTAGAATCTAGCAACGCCCTACTCGACCAGATGAAAATAATCTTTAAAACCGAACTCTCTGCAGCCGTTAAGGAATTTTCCGAGCAAATCCAAGACTTAGGCCAGAGGACGGACGAGCTGGAAAAAAACAAAACAATGACTATCGAGGCAGACCGCCAACATGTAGCTGAGCTTGAGGCCAAAATAGAGTTACTGGAATCCAAATACGAAGAGAACAGGTCTCGTCGCTCCAATATCCGCATCAGAGGCCTGCCCAAATCCATTACAGCCCTAAAGGAAACGGCAATCAACCTATTTTCAGCTATTCTCCCGCAGATTGACCAAACGTCCTTCAGAATCGACAGAATACATAGGGCCCTTGCTCGCCCACCCAGCCTGGATCTCCCAAGAGACATGGTCCTTAAACTACATTATTACGAGGTCAGAGACCAATTATTACTAGCTGCCAGAAATCTAACCTCATTAGACTGCCCACCTCAGTTCAGCTGTACGCAGATGTGGCCCCATCAACCCTGGCCAAACAAAGAACCTTTTGACCGGTCACACAGGCTCTAAGAACAGCCAATATAAGATATAAATGGGGGTACCCATTCGCTCTCCATTTCCAGCACCTCGGGAGGTCCTACACTGCCAAGTCTATAGAGGAGGCATATGGGGCCCTAGAGAGGGCACAAATTCCTGTCGAGAGACCAGGGGAGAGTGGCCCCTCGAGCACTCGCCCAGGAGGACATGAAGCCGGCCTCGTCCTCCAAGGACGACAAGGTCCCTACCTCAAGAGTCCAATGCGGGCCTGTCCAACAACTTATAAAAGGAAAGAAAAGACTGATATAAAGACTCACTCTTCATCAAATTAGTGGAAGTTTGTGAGCGTCAACAGGGGAGGGGGTACAGGAGTCACAGGGCCTCCACTGCCTGGTCAGCAAATTGTCCCTGATACTAAGCTGGCAGTGGAGAAGTTTAAAAAAATAAGGCTTAAGTGTGAAGTTCGGTTGACACTTATATAAAGGTTGTAAAACTAAATAAGCTTTGTGATAAGAGATGCGGTCTGGGAAGGACGGATGACTATCCTGATTGTTCAAAGATGGGCGGCTCACCTATTTGGGGAGATGTCTGCAATCTTGACGAATTTGGTCCTAGGACCATTTCTGGTTTATCTTATGTTCTATACATGATGTCCCCCCACGGAGGAGCATCAGTTGTTTGCATGACTGTTTGTTTTGTCTGTTTTTCAAGTATTCTAGGTCTTCAGTTTTACAAGGAGTATGGTAGACAAACTAGTCCTACTAAGGGCGCCCACCCACTGGCGTTTGCGATTTTCGTGCGTGAAAAACGCAGCGTTTTCGCGGCGTTTTCGCGGCTTTTCCATTAATTTCCATTGACTTTCATGGGCGCATTAGGAGAAAAATAAGGACACATATGCAACTGACAGTTCCTATGTTAAAAAACGCAACGCAACGCAAAAAAAAAAACGCCAGTGGACAAGAGTACATTCAATTCTAATTGCTCTTGAGAAAAAACGCAAAACGCAAAGAAAAAAAAATCGCCAGTGGGTGGGCGCCCTAACTGGGGGGTTCGGGGAGAGAGAGGTAGAGCGTTACACTCAGGACCTCCAATGGTATGTATCTCCCACAATGTACGGGGATTCAATTCTCCTAACAAAAGAAAGATGGCTCTCCTGTCGTACTTAAAACATAAACCTGATGTGGTCTGTATACAGGAGACCCACTTTTCCCACACCTCTATCCCCAAATACTTTCACCATCACTACTCCAGATATTATACAGCAACTGCATCAAAAAAACATTGAGGGGTCCTTACCCTACTTCATAATTCTTTCCCCTTTCAAGTTGAAGAGACGGATATAGACCACGAAGGAAGATTCTGTATTCTGCTAGGCAAATTATACACCCAACCGATGGCCATAGTTAACATATACGGCCCTTCAGAGAATCCCCTTCCCACCACACAGGTACTTTACCGGAAGCTCCTTAAACTCTCACAATATAAAATTATATGGGCTGGCGATTTCATTTTCTCTTTCTCGGTAACCCTAGATAGCTCAAATAGAAATCCAGACAGATTCTCAGCTCTTCAGAAGAGGGATTGGGGATACAAACTATCCCTACTGGCGATGGCGGATAGCTGGAGGGAGTTACACGGCAACAAGAGAGGGTATACTTTCTTTTCTCCAGCCAATGAGGTATATTCCAGACTGGATTATATACTGATGTCCACATCCCTTCTACACGCACTAGTAACATCTAGACACTACCCATGTCCATGGTCAGACCACAACTTAGTTCTCGCGGTGGTCCACTGGGACGAGATCCCCAAGACTATTTTAAAATGGAGACTAAATGAGGCCCTTATCAAAGATCCCAATATTTCAGGACAAATTTATAATTAGATTTCAGACTTTTTTACTCTGAACGCTACCCAGGAATAGCATCCACAGCACCGCGCCGCCCTACATTGTATCCCTCATCCACAGCACCGCGCCGCACTACATTGTATCCCTCATCCACAGCACCGCGCCGCACTACATTGTATACCTCATCCACAGCACCGCGCCGCCCTACATTGTATCCCTCATCCACAGCACCGCCCCGCCCTACATTGTATCCCTCATTCACACCACCGCGCCGCCCTACATTGTATACCTCATCCACAGCACCGCGCCGCCCTACATTGTATACCTCATCCACAGCACCGCGCCGCACTACATTGTATACCTCATCCACAGCACCGCGCCGCCCTACATTGTATCCCTCATCCACAGCACCGCTCCGCCCTACATTGTATCCCTCATCCACAGCACCACGCCACCCTACATTGTATCCCTCATCCACAGCACCGACCGCCCTACATTGTATCCCTCATCCACAGCACCGACCGCCCTACATTGTATCCCTCATCCACAGCACCGCGCCGCCCTACATTGTATCCCTCATCCACAGCACCGCTCCGCCCTACATTGTATCCCTCATCCACAGCACCACCCCACCCTACATTATATCCCTCACCCACAGCACCACCCACCCCTACATTGTATCCCTCATCCACAGCACCGCCCCGCCCTACATTGTATCCCTCATTCACACCACCGCGCCGCCCTACATTGTATACCTCATCCACAGCACCGCGACGCACTACATTGTATCCCTCATCCACAGCACCGCGACGCACTACATTGTATCCCTCATCCACAGCACCGCGCCGCCCTACATTGTATCCCTCATCCACAGCACCGCCCCGCCCTACATTGTATCCCTCATTCACACCACCGCGCCGCCCTACATTGTATACCTCATCCACAGCACCGCGACGCACTACATTGTATCCCTCATCCACAGCACCGCCCTACATTATATCCCTCATCCACAGCACCGCCCTACATTATATCCCTCACCCACAGCACCGTGCCGCACTACATTGTATCCATCATCCACAACACCGCGCCGCACTACATTGTATCCCTCATCCACAGCACCGCGCCGCACTATATTGTATCCCTCATCCACAGCACCGTGCCGCACTACATTGTATCCATCATCCACAACACCGCGCCGCACTACATTGTATCCCTCATACACAGCACCGTGCCGCACTACATTGTATCCATCATCCACAACACCGCGCCGCACTACATTGTATCCCTCATCCACAGCACCGCGCCGCACTATATTGTATCCCTCATCCACAGCACCGTGCCGCACTACATTGTATCCATCATCCACAACACCGCGCCGCACTACATTGTATCCCTCATCCACAGCACTGCTCCGCACTATATTGTATCCCTCATCCACAGCACCGTGCCGCACTACATTGTATCCCTCATCCACAGCACAGCGCCGCCCTACATTGTATCCCTCATCCACAGCACCGCGCCGCACTACATTGTATACCTCATCCACAGCACCGCGACGCCCTACATTGTATCCCTCATCCACAGCCCCCCGCCGCCCTACATTGTATCCCTCATCCACAGCACCGCGACGCCCTACATTGTATCCCTCATCTACAGCACCACGCCGCCCTACATTGTATCCCTCATACACAGCACCGCGACGCCCTACACTGTATCCCTCATCCACAGCACCGCGCTGCCCTACATTGTATCCCTCATGCACAGCACAGCGACGCCCTACATTGTATCCCTCATCCACAGCCCCCCGCCGCCCTACATTGTATCCCTCATCCACAGCACCGCTCCGCCCCACATTGTATCCCTCATCCACAGCACCGCGCCACCCTACATTGTATCCCTCTTCTACTGCACCGCCCCGCCCAGCCCTACATTGTGTCCCTCACCCACAGCACTTAGCCGCCCTACATTGTATCCCTCATCCACAGCACCGCACCACCCTACATTGTATCCTTCATCCACAGCACCGCACCACCCTACACTGTATCCCTCATGCACAGCACTGCGCCGCCCTACATTGTATCCCTCATCCACAGCACCGCGCCGCCCTACATTGTATCCCTCATCCACAGCACCACGCCGCCCTACATTGTATCCCTCACCCACAGCACCGCACCGCCCTATGTTGTATCCCTCACCCACAGCACCGCCCTACATTGTATCCCTCATCCACAGCACCGCGCCGCCCTACATTGTATCCCTCACCCACAGCACCGCACCGCCCTACATTGTATCCCTCACCCACAGAGCCGCCCTACATTGTATCCCTCATCCACAGCACCGCGTCGCACTACATTGTATACCTCATACACAGCACCGCGACGCCCTACATTGTATCCCTCATCCACAGCATCGCCCTACATTGTATCCCTCATCCACAGAACCGCGCCACCCTACATTGTATCCCTCTTCCACTGCACCGCCCTACATTGTATCCCTCACCCACAGCACTTAGCCGCCCTACATTGTATCCCTCATCCACAGCACCGCACCACACTACACTGTATCCCTCATCCACAGCACAGCGCCGCCCTACATTGTATCCCTCATCCACAGCACCGCGCCGCCCTACATTGTATCTCTCATCCACCGCACCGCGCCACACTACACTGTATCCCTCATCCACAGCACTGCGCCGCCCTACATTGTGTCCCTCACCCACAGCACTTAGCCGCCCTACATTGTATCCCTCATCCACAGCACCGCACCACCCTACATTGTATCCTTCATCCACAGCACCGCACCACCCTACACTGTATCCCTCATGCACAGCACTGCGCCGCCCTACATTGTATCCCTCATTCAGAGCACCGCGCCGCACTACATTGTATACCTCATCCAGAGCACCGCGCCGCCCTACATTGTATCCCTCATCCACAGCACCACGCCGCCCTTCATTGTATCCCTCACCCACAGCACCGCACCGCCCTACATTGTATCCCTCACCCACAGCACCACGCCGCCCTACATTGTATCCCTCATCCACAGCACCGCGTCGCACTACATTGTATACCTCATCCAGAGCACCGCGCCGCACTACATTGTATCCCTCATCCAGAGCACCGTGACGCCCTACATTGTATACCTCATACACAGCACCGCGACGCCCTACATTGTATCCCTCATCCACAGCATCGCCCTACATTGTATCCCTCATCCACAGAACCGCGCCACCCTACATTGTATCCCTCATCCACCGCGCTGCCCTACATTGTATCCCTCATCCACAGCACCGCACCGCCCTACATTGTATCCCTCATCCACAGCACCACGCAGCCCTACATTGTATCCCTCATCCACAGCACCGCGCAGCCCTACATTGTATCCCTCATCCCCAGCGCTGCCCTACATTGTATCCCTCTTCCACTGCACCGCCCTACATTGTATCCCTCATCTACAGCACTGAGCTGCCCTACATTGTATCCCTCATCCACAGCGCTGCCCTACATTGTATCCCTCATCCGCAGCACCGCCCTACATTGTATCCCTCATCCACAGCATCGCGTCACACTATACTGTATCCCTCATCCACAGCACCGCCCCGCCCTACATTGTATCCCTCATCCACAGCACTGCGCCCCTGAACATTGTATACCTCATCCACAGCACTGCGCCGCCCTACATTGTATACCTCATCCACAGCACCGCCCTACATTGTATCCCTCATCCACAGAACCGCGCCACCCTACATTGTATTCCTCATCCACTGCACCGCCCTACATTGTATCCCTCTTCCACTGCACCGCCCTACATTGTATCCCTCACCCACAGCACCGCCCTACATCGTATCCCTCACCCAGAGCACTTAGCCGCCCTACATTGTATCCCTCATCCACAGAACCGCGTCACCCTACATTGTATTCCTCTTCCACTGCACCACCCTACATTGTATCCCTCTTCCACTGCACCGCCCTACATTGTATCCCTCACCCACAGCACTTAGCCGCGCTACATTGTATCCCTCATCCACAGCACTTAGCCGCCCTACATTGTATCCCTCATCCACAGCACCGCGCCGCCCTACATTGTATCCCTCTTCCACAGCACCGCCCTACATTGTATCCCTCATCCACAGCACCGCCCTACATTGTATCCCTCATCCACCGCGCTACCCTACATTGTATCCCTCATCCTCCGCGCTGCCCTACATTGTATCCCTCATCCACAGCACTGCACCTTCCTACATTGTATTTAAGTTCCACTGCCCTGGCCTACATTGTATCCCTCATCCACAGCACCGCCCTACATTGTATCCCTCATCCACCGCGCTGCCCTACATTGTATCCCTCATCCACAGCACCGCACCGCCCTACATTGTATCCCTCATCCACAGCACCACGCAGCCCTACATTGTATCCCTCATCCACAGCACCGCGCAGCCCTACATTGTATCCCTCATCCCCAGCGCTGCCCTACATTGTATCCCTCTTCCACTGCACCGCCCTGCTCCGCCCTACATTGTATCCCTCATCTACAGCACTGAGCTGCCCTACATTGTATCCCTCATCCACAGCGCTGCCCTACATTGTATCCCTCATCCGCAGCACTGCTCCGCCCTACATTGTATCCCTCATGCACAGCACCGAGCCGCGCTTCATTGTATCCCTCATCCTCAGCACTGAGCCGCCCCACATTGTATCCCACACCCACAGCACCGCGCCGCCCTACATTGTATCCCTCATCCTTACCACCGCGTCGCCCTACATTGTATCCCTCATCCACAGCCCCCCGCCGCCCTACATTGTATCCCTCACCCACAGCACCGCGCCGCCCTACATTGTATCCCTCATCCTTACCACCGCGTCGCCCTACATTGTATCCCTCATCCACAGGACCGCCCTACATTGTATCCCTCTTCCACAGAACCGCGCCACCCTACATTGTATCCCTCTTCTACTGCACCGCCCCGCCCTACATTGTGTCCCTCACCCACAGCACTTAGCCGCCCTACATTGTATCCCTCATCCACAGCACCGCGCCGCCCTATATTGTATCCCTCATCCACAGCATCGCCCTACATTGTATTACTCTTCCACTGCACCACCCCGCTCCGCCCTACATTGTATCCCTCATCCCCAGCAATGCGCCCCCCTACATTGTATCCCTCATGCACAGCACCGCGCTGCCCTACATTGTATCCCTCATCCACAGCACCGCCCCGCCCTACATTGTATCCCTCATCCACAGCACCGCACCGCCCTACATTATATCCCTCACCCACAGCACCACGCCGCCCTACATTGTATCCCTCATCCACAGTACCGCTCCGCCCTACATTGTATCCCTCATCCACAGCACCGCCCCGCCATACAATGTATCCCTCATCCACAGCACCGCACCGCCCTACATTATATCCCTCACCCACAGCACCACGCCGCCCTACATTGTATCCCTCATCCACAGCACCGCTCCGCCCTACATTGTATCCCTCATCCACAGCACCGCGCCGCCCTACATTGTATCCCTCATCCACAGCACCGCCCCGCCCTACATTGTATCCCTCATTCACACCACCGCGCCGCCCTACATTGTATACCTCATCCACAGCACCGCGACGCACTACATTGTATCCCTCATCCACAGCACCGCCCTACATTATATCCCTCATCCACAGCACCGCCCTACATTATATCCCTCACCCACAGCACCGTGCCGCACTACATTATATCCATCATCCACAACACCGCGCCGCACTACATTGTATCCCTCATCCACAGCACCGCGCCGCACTATATTGTATCCCTCATCCACAGCACCGTGCCGCACTACATTGTATCCATCATCCACAACACCGCGCCGCACTACATTGTATCCCTCATACACAGCACCGTGCCGCACTACATTGTATCCATCATCCACAACACCGCGCCGCACTACATTGTATCCCTCATCCACAGCACCGCGCCGCACTATATTGTATCCCTCATCCACAGCACCGTGCCGCACTACATTGTATCCATCATCCACAACACCGCGCCGCACTACATTGTATCCCTCATCCACAGCACTGCTCCGCACTATATTGTATCCCTCATCCACAGCACCGTGCCGCACTACATTGTATCCCTCATCCACAGCACAGCGCCGCCCTACATTGTATCCCTCATCCACAGCACCGCGCCACCCTACATTGTATCCCTCATCCACAGCACCGCGCCGCACTACATTGTATACCTCATCCACAGCACCGCGACGCCCTACATTGTATCCCTCATCCACAGCCCCCCGCCGCCCTACATTGTATCCCTCATCCACAGCACCGCGACGCCCTACATTGTATCCCTCATCTACAGCACCACGCCGCCCTACATTGTATCCCTCATACACAGCACCGCGACGCCCTACACTGTATCCCTCATCCACAGCACCGCGCTGCCCTACATTGTATCCCTCATGCACAGCACAGCGACGCCCTACATTGTATCCCTCATCCACAGCCCCCCGCCGCCCTACATTGTATCCCTCATCCACAGCACCGCTCCGCCCCACATTGTATCCCTCATCCACAGCACCGCGCCACCCTACATTGTATCCCTCTTCTACTGCACCGCCCCGCCCAGCCCTACATTGTGTCCCTCACCCACAGCACTTAGCCGCCCTACATTGTATCCCTCATCCACAGCACCGCACCACCCTACATTGTATCCTTCATCCACAGCACCGCACCACCCTACACTGTATCCCTCATGCACAGCACTGCGCCGCCCTACATTGTATCCCTCATCCACAGCACCGCGCCGCCCTACATTGTATCCCTCATCCACAGCACCACGCCGCCCTACATTGTATCCCTCACCCACAGCACCGCACCGCCCTATGTTGTATCCCTCACCCACAGCACCGCCCTACATTGTATCCCTCATCCACAGCACCGCGCCGCCCTACATTGTATCCCTCACCCACAGCACCGCACCGCCCTACATTGTATCCCTCACCCACAGAGCCGCCCTACATTGTATCCCTCATCCACAGCACCGCGTCGCACTACATTGTATACCTCATACACAGCACCGCGACGCCCTACATTGTATCCCTCATCCACAGCATCGCCCTACATTGTATCCCTCATCCACAGAACCGCGCCACCCTACATTGTATCCCTCTTCCACTGCACCGCCCTACATTGTATCCCTCACCCACAGCACTTAGCCGCCCTACATTGTATCCCTCATCCACAGCACCGCACCACACTACACTGTATCCCTCATCCACAGCACAGCGCCGCCCTACATTGTATCCCTCATCCACAGCACCGCGCCGCCCTACATTGTATCTCTCATCCACCGCACCGCGCCACACTACACTGTATCCCTCATCCACAGCACTGCGCCGCCCTACATTGTGTCCCTCACCCACAGCACTTAGCCGCCCTACATTGTATCCCTCATCCACAGCACCGCACCACCCTACATTGTATCCTTCATCCACAGCACCGCACCACCCTACACTGTATCCCTCATGCACAGCACTGCGCCGCCCTACATTGTATCCCTCATTCAGAGCACCGCGCCGCACTACATTGTATACCTCATCCAGAGCACCGCGCCGCCCTACATTGTATCCCTCATCCACAGCACCGCGCCGCCCTACATTGTATCCCTCTTCCACAGCACCGCCCTACATTGTATCCCTCATCCACAGCACCGCCCTACATTGTATCCCTCATCCACCGCGCTACCCTACATTGTATCCCTCATCCTCCGCGCTGCCCTACATTGTATCCCTCATCCACAGCACTGCACCTTCCTACATTGTATTTAAGTTCCACTGCCCTGGCCTACATTGTATCCCTCATCCACAGCACCGCCCTACATTGTATCCCTCATCCACCGCGCTGCCCTACATTGTATCCCTCATCCACAGCACCGCACCGCCCTACATTGTATCCCTCATCCACAGCACCACGCAGCCCTACATTGTATCCCTCATCCACAGCACCGCGCAGCCCTACATTGTATCCCTCATCCCCAGCGCTGCCCTACATTGTATCCCTCTTCCACTGCACCGCCCTGCTCCGCCCTACATTGTATCCCTCATCTACAGCACTGAGCTGCCCTACATTGTATCCCTCATCCACAGCGCTGCCCTACATTGTATCCCTCATCCGCAGCACTGCTCCGCCCTACATTGTATCCCTCATGCACAGCACCGAGCCGCGCTTCATTGTATCCCTCATCCTCAGCACTGAGCCGCCCCACATTGTATCCCACACCCACAGCACCGCGCCGCCCTACATTGTATCCCTCATCCTTACCACCGCGTCGCCCTACATTGTATCCCTCATCCACAGCCCCCCGCCGCCCTACATTGTATCCCTCACCCACAGCACCGCGCCGCCCTACATTGTATCCCTCATCCTTACCACCGCGTCGCCCTACATTGTATCCCTCATCCACAGGACCGCCCTACATTGTATCCCTCTTCCACAGAACCGCGCCACCCTACATTGTATCCCTCTTCTACTGCACCGCCCCGCCCTACATTGTGTCCCTCACCCACAGCACTTAGCCGCCCTACATTGTATCCCTCATCCACAGCACCGCGCCGCCCTATATTGTATCCCTCATCCACAGCATCGCCCTACATTGTATTACTCTTCCACTGCACCACCCCGCTCCGCCCTACATTGTATCCCTCATCCCCAGCAATGCGCCCCCCTACATTGTATCCCTCATGCACAGCACCGCGCTGCCCTACATTGTATCCCTCATCCACAGCACCGCCCCGCCCTACATTGTATCCCTCATCCACAGCACCGCACCGCCCTACATTATATCCCTCACCCACAGCACCACGCCGCCCTACATTGTATCCCTCATCCACAGTACCGCTCCGCCCTACATTGTATCCCTCATCCACAGCACCGCCCCGCCATACAATGTATCCCTCATCCACAGCACCGCACCGCCCTACATTATATCCCTCACCCACAGCACCACGCCGCCCTACATTGTATCCCTCATCCACAGCACCGCTCCGCCCTACATTGTATCCCTCATCCACAGCACCGCGCCGCCCTACATTGTATCCCTCATCCACAGCACCGCCCCGCCCTACATTGTATCCCTCATTCACACCACCGCGCCGCCCTACATTGTATACCTCATCCACAGCACCGCGACGCACTACATTGTATCCCTCATCCACAGCACCGCCCTACATTATATCCCTCATCCACAGCACCGCCCTACATTATATCCCTCACCCACAGCACCGTGCCGCACTACATTATATCCATCATCCACAACACCGCGCCGCACTACATTGTATCCCTCATCCACAGCACCGCGCCGCACTATATTGTATCCCTCATCCACAGCACCGTGCCGCACTACATTGTATCCATCATCCACAACACCGCGCCGCACTACATTGTATCCCTCATACACAGCACCGTGCCGCACTACATTGTATCCATCATCCACAACACCGCGCCGCACTACATTGTATCCCTCATCCACAGCACCGCGCCGCACTATATTGTATCCCTCATCCACAGCACCGTGCCGCACTACATTGTATCCATCATCCACAACACCGCGCCGCACTACATTGTATCCCTCATCCACAGCACTGCTCCGCACTATATTGTATCCCTCATCCACAGCACCGTGCCGCACTACATTGTATCCCTCATCCACAGCACAGCGCCGCCCTACATTGTATCCCTCATCCACAGCACCGCGCCACCCTACATTGTATCCCTCATCCACAGCACCGCGCCGCACTACATTGTATACCTCATCCACAGCACCGCGACGCCCTACATTGTATCCCTCATCCACAGCCCCCCGCCGCCCTACATTGTATCCCTCATCCACAGCACCGCGACGCCCTACATTGTATCCCTCATCTACAGCACCACGCCGCCCTACATTGTATCCCTCATACACAGCACCGCGACGCCCTACACTGTATCCCTCATCCACAGCACCGCGCTGCCCTACATTGTATCCCTCATGCACAGCACAGCGACGCCCTACATTGTATCCCTCATCCACAGCCCCCCGCCGCCCTACATTGTATCCCTCATCCACAGCACCGCTCCGCCCCACATTGTATCCCTCATCCACAGCACCGCGCCACCCTACATTGTATCCCTCTTCTACTGCACCGCCCCGCCCAGCCCTACATTGTGTCCCTCACCCACAGCACTTAGCCGCCCTACATTGTATCCCTCATCCACAGCACCGCACCACCCTACATTGTATCCTTCATCCACAGCACCGCACCACCCTACACTGTATCCCTCATGCACAGCACTGCGCCGCCCTACATTGTATCCCTCATCCACAGCACCGCGCCGCCCTACATTGTATCCCTCATCCACAGCACCACGCCGCCCTACATTGTATCCCTCACCCACAGCACCGCACCGCCCTATGTTGTATCCCTCACCCACAGCACCGCCCTACATTGTATCCCTCATCCACAGCACCGCGCCGCCCTACATTGTATCCCTCACCCACAGCACCGCACCGCCCTACATTGTATCCCTCACCCACAGAGCCGCCCTACATTGTATCCCTCATCCACAGCACCGCGTCGCACTACATTGTATACCTCATACACAGCACCGCGACGCCCTACATTGTATCCCTCATCCACAGCATCGCCCTACATTGTATCCCTCATCCACAGAACCGCGCCACCCTACATTGTATCCCTCTTCCACTGCACCGCCCTACATTGTATCCCTCACCCACAGCACTTAGCCGCCCTACATTGTATCCCTCATCCACAGCACCGCACCACACTACACTGTATCCCTCATCCACAGCACAGCGCCGCCCTACATTGTATCCCTCATCCACAGCACCGCGCCGCCCTACATTGTATCTCTCATCCACCGCACCGCGCCACACTACACTGTATCCCTCATCCACAGCACTGCGCCGCCCTACATTGTGTCCCTCACCCACAGCACTTAGCCGCCCTACATTGTATCCCTCATCCACAGCACCGCACCACCCTACATTGTATCCTTCATCCACAGCACCGCACCACCCTACACTGTATCCCTCATGCACAGCACTGCGCCGCCCTACATTGTATCCCTCATTCAGAGCACCGCGCCGCACTACATTGTATACCTCATCCAGAGCACCGCGCCGCCCTACATTGTATCCCTCATCCACAGCACCACGCCGCCCTTCATTGTATCCCTCACCCACAGCACCGCACCGCCCTACATTGTATCCCTCACCCATAGCACCACGCCGCCCTACATTGTATCCCTCATCCACAGCACCGCGTCGCACTACATTGTATACCTCATCCAGAGCACCGCGCCGCACTACATTGTATCCCTCATCCACAGCACCGCGTCGCACTACATTGTATCCCTCATCCAGAGCACCGTGACGCCCTACATTGTATACCTCATACACAGCACCGCGACGCCCTACATTGTATCCCTCATCCACAGCACCGCGTCGCACTACATTGTATACCTCATCCAGAGCACCGCGCCGCCCTACATTGTATCCCTCATCCACAGCACCGCGTCGCACTACATTGTATCCCTCATCCAGAGCACCGTGACGCCCTACATTGTATACCTCATACACAGCACCGCGACGCCCTACATTGTATCCCTCATCCACAGCATCGCCCTACATTGTATCCCTCATCCACAGAACCGCGCCACCCTACATTGTATCCCTCATCCACCGCGCTGCCCTACATTGTATCCCTCATCCACAGCACCGCACCGCCCTACATTGTATCCCTCATCCACAGCACCACGCAGCCCTACATTGTATCCCTCATCCACAGCACCGCGCAGCCCTACATTGTATCCCTCATCCCCAGCGCTGCCCTACATTGTATCCCTCTTCCACTGCACCGCCCTACATTGTATCCCTCATCTACAGCACTGAGCTGCCCTACATTGTATCCCTCATCCACAGCGCTGCCCTACATTGTATCCCTCATCCGCAGCACCGCCCTACATTGTATCCCTCATCCACAGCATCGCGTCACACTATACTGTATCCCTCATCCACAGCACCGCCCCGCCCTACATTGTATCCCTCATCCACAGCACTGCGCCGCTGAACATTGTATACCTCATCCACAGCACTGCGCCGCCCTACATTGTATACCTCATCCACAGCACCGCCCTACATTGTATCCCTCATCCACAGAACCGCGCCACCCTACATTGTATTCCTCATCCACTGCACCGCCCTACATTGTATCCCTCTTCCACTGCACCGCCCTACATTGTATCCCTCACCCACAGCACCGCCCTACATCGTATCCCTCACCCAGAGCACTTAGCCGCCCTACATTGTATCCCTCATCCACAGAACCGCGTCACCCTACATTGTATTCCTCTTCCACTGCACCACCCTACATTGTATCCCTCTTCCACTGCACCGCCCTACATTGTATCCCTCACCCACAGCACTTAGCCGCGCTACATTGTATCCCTCATCCACAGCACTTAGCCGCCCTACATTGTATCCCTCATCCACAGCACCGCGCCGCCCTACATTGTATCCCTCTTCCACAGCACCGCCCTACATTGTATCCCTCATCCACAGCACCGCCCTACATTGTATCCCTCATCCACCGCGCTACCCTACATTGTATCCCTCATCCTCCGCGCTGCCCTACATTGTATCCCTCATCCACAGCACTGCACCTTCCTACATTGTATTTAAGTTCCACTGCCCTGGCCTACATTGTATCCCTCATCCACAGCACCGCCCTACATTGTATCCCTCATCCACCGCGCTGCCCTACATTGTATCCCTCATCCACAGCACCACGCAGCCCTACATTGTATCCCTCATCCACAGCACCGCGCAGCCCTACATTGTATCCCTCATCCCCAGCGCTGCCCTACATTGTATCCCTCTTCCACTGCACCGCCCTGCTCCGCCCTACATTGTATCCCTCATCTACAGCACTGAGCTGCCCTACATTGTATCCCTCATCCACAGCGCTGCCCTACATTGTATCCCTCATCCGCAGCACTGCTCCGCCCTACATTGTATCCCTCATGCACAGCACCGAGCCGCGCTTCATTGTATCCCTCATCCTCAGCACTGAGCCGCCCCACATTGTATCCCACACCCACAGCACCGCGCCGCCCTACATTGTATCCCTCATCCTTACCACCGCGTCGCCCTACATTGTATCCCTCATCCACAGGACCGCCCTACATTGTATCCCTCTTCCACAGAACCGCGCCACCCTACATTGTATCCCTCTTCTACTGCACCGCCCCGCCCTACATTGTGTCCCTCATCCACAGCACCGCGCCGCCCTGTATTGTATCCCTCATCCACAGCATCGCCCTACATTGTATTACTCTTCCACTGCACCACCCCGCTCCGCCCTACATTGTATCCCTCATCCCCAGCAATGCGCCCCCCTACATTGTATCCCTCATGCACAGCACCGCGCTGCCCTACATTGTATCCCTCATCCACAGCACCGCCCCGCCCTACATTGTATCCCTCATCCACAGCACCGCACCGCCCTACATTATATCCCTCACCCACAGCACCACGCCGCCCTACATTGTATCCCTCATCCACAGTACCGCTCCGCCCTACATTGTATCCCTCATCCACAGCACCGCCCCGCCATACAATGTATCCCTCATCCACAGCACCGCACCGCCCTACATTATATCCCTCACCCACAGCACCACGCCGCCCTACATTGTATCCCTCATCCACAGCACCGCGCCGCCCTATATTGTATCCCTCATCCACAGCATCGCCCTACATTGTATTACTCTTCCACTGCACCACCCCGCTCCGCCCTACATTGTATCCCTCATCCCCAGCAATGCGCCCCCCTACATTGTATCCCTCATGCACAGCACCGCGCTGCCCTACATTGTATCCCTCATCCACAGCACCGCCCCGCCCTACATTGTATCCCTCATCCACAGCACCGCACCGCCCTACATTATATCCCTCACCCACAGCACCACGCCGCCCTACATTGTATCCCTCATCCACAGTACCGCTCCGCCCTACATTGTATCCCTCATCCACAGCACCGCCCCGCCATACAATGTATCCCTCATCCACAGCACCGCACCGCCCTACATTATATCCCTCACCCACAGCACCACGCCGCCCTACATTGTATCCCTCATCCACAGCACCGCTCCGCCCTACATTGTATCCCTCATCCACAGCACCGCACCGCCCTACATTGTATCCCTCATCCACAGCACCGCCCCGCCCTACATTGTATCCCTCATCCACAGCACCGCGCCGCCCTACATTGTATCCCTCATCCACAGCACCGCGCCGCCCTACATTGTATCCCTCATCCACAGCACCGCCCCGCCCTACATTGTATCCCTCATCCACAGCACCGCACCGCCCTACATTATATCCCTCACCCACAGCACCACGCCGCCCTACATTGTATCCCTCATCCACAGTACCGCTCCGCCCTACATTGTATCCCTCATCCACAGCACCGCCCCGCCATACAATGTATCCCTCATCCACAGCACCGCACCGCCCTACATTATATCCCTCACCCACAGCACCACGCCGCCCTACATTGTATCCCTCATCCACAGCACCGCTCCGCCCTACATTGTATCCCTCATCCACAGCACCGCACCGCCCTACATTGTATCCCTCATCCACAGCACCGCGACGCCCTACATTGTATCCCTCATCCATAAAGCCCTCCACAGCACCACCCCGCCCTACATTATATCCCTCACCCACAGCACCGCGCCGCCCTACATTGTATCCCTCATCCACAGCACCGCTCCGCCCTACATTGTATCCCTCATCCACAGCACCGCCCCGCCCTACATTGTATCCCTCATCCACAGCACCGCCCTACATTATATCCCTCACCCACAGCACCGCGCTGCCCTACATTGTATCCCTCATCCACAGCACCGCCCTACATTGTATCCCTCATCCATAAAGCCCTGCACAGCACCGTCCCGCCCTACATTGTATCCCACACCCACAGCACCGAGCCGACCTATATTGTATCTACAGCACCGAGCCACCCTACATTGTATCCCTCACCCACAGAACCGCGCCGCCCTACATTGTATCCCTCATCCACACCACCGCGCCGCCCTACATTGTATCCCTCACCCACAGCACCGCGCCGCCCTACATTGTATCCACAGCAACGAGCCACCCTACATTGTATCTCTCACCCACAGTACCGTGCCGCCCTACATTGTATCCCTCATCCACAGCACCGCCCCGCCCTACATTGTATCCCTCATCCACAGCACCGCGCCGCCCTACATTGTATCCCTCATCCACAGCACCGCGCCGCCCTACATTGTATCCCTCATCCACAGCACCGCCCCGCCCTACATTGTATCCCTCACCCACAGCACCGCGCCGCCCTACATTGTATCCCTCATCCACACCACCGCGCCGCCCTACATTGTATCCCTCATCCACAGCACCGCCCCACCCTACATTGTATCCCTCATCCACAGCACCGCGCCGCCCTACATTGTATCCCTCATCCACACCACCGCGCCGCCCTACATTGTATCCCTCATCCACAGCACCGCCCCACCCTACATTGTATCCCTCATCCAGACCACCGCGCCGCCCTACATTGTATCCCTCATCCACAGCACCGCCCCGCCCTACATTATATCCCTCACCCACAGCACCACCCCGCCCTACATTGTATCCCTCATCCACACCACCGCGCCGCCCTACATTGTATCCCTCACCCACAGCACCGCGCCGCCCTACATTGTATCCACAGCAACGAGCCACCCTACATTGTATCTCTCACCCACAGCACCGTGCCGCCCTACATTGTATCCCTCATCCACAGCACCGCCCCGCCCTACATTGTATCCCTCATCCACAGCACCGCGCCGCCCTACATTGTATCCCTCATCCACAGCACCGCCCCGCCCTACATTGTATCCCTCACCCACAGCACCGCGCCGCCCTACATTGTATCCCTCATCCACACCACCGCGCCGCCCTACATTGTATCCCTCATCCACAGCACCGCCCCGCCCTACATTGTATCCCTCATCCACAGCACCGCGCCGCCCTACATTGTATCCCTCATCCAAACCACCGCGCCGCCCTACATTGTATCCCTCATCCACAGCACCGCCCAGCCCTACATTGTATCCCTCATCCACACCACCGCGCCGCCCTACATTGTATCCCTCATCCACAGCACCGCCCCGCCCTACATTGTATCCCTCATCCACAGCACCGCGCCGCCCTACATTGTTTCCCTTATCCACACCACCACGCCGCCCTACATTGTATCCCTCATCCACAGCACCGCCCTACATTGTATCCCTCATCCACACCACCGCGCCGCCCCCAAATTGTATCCCTCATCCACAGCACCGCCCAACATTGTATCCCTCATCCACCGCGCCGCCCTACATTGTATCCCTCATCCACACCACCGCGCCGCCCTACATTGTATCCCTCATCCACAGCACTGCTCCGCCCTACATTGTATCCCTCATCCACAGCACCGCCCCACCCTACATTGTATCCCTCATCCAGACCACCGCGCCGCCCTACATTGTATCCCTCATCCACAGCACTGCCCCGCCCTACATTGTATACCTCATCCACAGCACCGCCCCGCCCTACATTGTATCCCTCATCCACAGCACCGCGCCGCCCTACATTGTATCCCTCATCCACAGCACCGCACCGCCCTACATTGTATCCCTCATCCACAGCACCGCTCCGCCCTACATTGTATCCCTCATCCACAGCACCACCCCGCCCTACATTATATCCCTCACCCACAGCACCACCCACCCCTACATTGTATCCCTCATCCACAGCACCGCACCGCCCTACATTGTATCCCTCATCCACAGCACCACCCCGCCCTACATTATATCCCTCACCCACAGCACCACCCAGCCCTACATTGTATCCCTTATAAGCAGCAGGGAGCGGCACTACATTGTGTCTGTCATCCACAACACCGCGCCGCCCCAAACTGTATCCCTCATCCACAGTACCATGGCGCCCTACATTGCATCCCTCATCCACAGCGCAGCGACCCCTTACATTGCATCCCTCATCCACAGCACCGCCCTACATTGTATACCTAATCAACAGCATACTGTGCCCATCTCCACCCCCCATACCGTGCACATCTCCACCCCCCCCATACCGTGCACATCTCCACCCCCTCATACCGTGCACATCTCCACCCCCCCCATACCGTGCACATCTCCACCCCCCCATACCGTGCACATCTCCACCTCCCCATACCGTGCACATCTCCACCTCCCCATACCGGGCACATCTCCACCCCGCCATACCGGGCGCATCTCCACCCCCCCCCCCATACCGTGCACATCTCCACCTCCCCATACCGCGCACATCTCCACCTCCCCATACCGCGCACATCTCCACCCCCCCATACCGTGCACATCTCCACCTCCCCATACAGTGCACATCTCCACCTCCCCATACCGTGCACATCTCCACCCCCCCCATACCGTGCCCATCCCCACCTCCCCATACCGTGCACATCTCCACCCCCCCCCATACCGTGCACATCTCCACCCCCCCATACCGTGCACATCTCCACCCCCCCATACCGTGCACATCTCCACCTCCCCATACCGTGCACATCTCCACCTCCCCATACCGGGCACATCTCCACCCCGCCATACCGGGCGCATCTCCACCCCCCCCATACCGTGCACATCTCCACCTCCCCATACCGCGCACATCTCCACCCCCCCATACCGTGCACATCTCCACCCCCCCCATACCGTGCACATCTCCACCTCCCCATACCGTGCACATCTCCACCCCCCCCATACCGTGCCCATCCCCACCTCCCCATACCGTGCACATCTCCACCCCCCCCCATACCGTGCACATCTCCACCCCCCCATACCGTGCACATCTCCACCTCCCCATACCGTGCACATCTCCACCTCCCCATACCGGGCACATCTCCACCCCGCCATACCGGGCGCATCTCCACCCCCCCCCATACCGTGCACATCTCCACCTCCCCATACCGCGCACATCTCCACCCCCCCATACCGTGCACATCTCCACCCCCCCCATACCGTGCACATCTCCACCTCCCTATACCGTGCACACCTCCACCCCCCCCCCATACCGTGCACATCTCCATCCGCCCATACTGTGCACATCTCCACCCCGCCATACCGTGCACATCTCCACCCCGCCATACCGTGCACATCTCCACCCCACCATACTGGGCACATCTCCACTCCACCATACTGTGCACATCTCCACTCCACCATACCGTGCACATCTCCACCCCGCCATACTGTGCACATCTCCACCCCACCATACCGTTCACATCTCCACCCCGCCATATTGTGCACATCTCCACCTCCCCATACCGTGCACATCTCTACCCCGCCATACTGTGCACACCTCCAGCCCCCCATACCGCGCACATCTCCACCTCCCCATACCGGGCACATCTCCACCCCTCAATACCGCGCACGTCTCCACCCCGCCATACTGTGCACATCTCCACCTCGCCATACCGTGCACATCTCCACCCCGCCATACCGTGCACATCTCCACCCCGCCATACCGTGCACATCTCCACCCCGCCATACCGTGCACATCTCCACCTCACCATACCGTGCACATCTCCCCCCCGCCATACCGTGCACATCTCCACCTCACCATACCGTGCACATCTCCCCCCCGCCATACCGTGCACATCTCCAACCCGCCATACCGTGCACATCTCCACCTCACCATACCGTGCACATCTCCACCCCGCCATACCGTGCCCATCTCCACCTCCCCATACCGTGCACATCTCCACCTCGCCATACAGGGCACATCTCTACCCCCCATACCGTGCACATCTCCACCCCACCATACCATGCACATCTCCAGCCCGCCATACCGTGCCCATCTCCACCCCGCCATACCGTGCACATCTCCACCCCACCATACCATGCACATCTCCACACCCCCATACAGTGCACATCTCCACCTCGCCATACCGTGCACATCTCCACCTCGCCATACCGTGCACATCTCCACCCCACCATACCATGCACATCTCCACCTCGCCATACCGTGCACATCTCCACCTCGCCATACAGGGCACATCTCCACCTCCCCATACCGTGCACATCTCCACCCCACCATACCGTGCACATCTCCACCCCACCATACCGTGCCCATCTCCACCCCCCATACCGTGCACATCTCCACCTCGCCATACCGTGCACATCTCCCCCCCGCCATACCGTGCACATCTCCACCCCACCATACCGTGCACATCTCCACCTCCCCATACCGTGCACATCTCCACCTCGCCATACAGGGCACATCTCTACCCCCCATACCGTGCACATCTCCACCCCACCATACCATGCACATCTCCAGCCCGCCATACCGTGCCCATCTCCACCCCGCCATACCGTGCACATCTCCACCCCACCATACCATGCACATCTCCACACCCCCATACAGTGCACATCTCCACCTCGCCATACCGTGCACATCTCCACCTCGCCATACCGTGCACATCTCCACCCCACCATACCATGCACATCTCCACCTCGCCATACCGTGCACATCTCCACCTCGCCATACAGGGCACATCTCCACCTCCCCATACCGTGCACATCTCCACCCCACCATACCGTGCACATCTCCACCCCACCATACCGTGCCCATCTCCACCCCCCATACCGTGCACATCTCCACCTCGCCATACCGTGCACATCTCCCCCCCGCCATACCGTGCACATCTCCACCCCACCATACCGTGCACATCTCCACATCGCCATACCGTGCACATCTCCACCTCGCCATACCGTGCACATCTCCACCTCGCCATACCGTGCACATCTCCACCTCACCATACTGTGCACATCTCCACCCCACCATACCGGGCACATCTCCACGCCACCATACCGGGCACATCTCCACGCCACCATACCGGGCACATCTCCACCTCCCATACCGTGCACATCTCCACCCCGCCATACCGTGCACATCTCCACCCCCCATACCGTGCACATCTCCACCTCCCCATACCGTGCACATCTCCACCTCGCCATACCGTGCACATCTCCACCTCGCCATACAGTGCACATCTCCACCTCGCCATACCGTGCACATCTCCACCTCCCCATACCGTGCACATCTCCACCTCGCCATACCGTGCACATCTCCACCTCGCCATACAGTGCACATCTCCACCTCCCCATACCGCGCACATCTCCACCCCCCATACCGTGCACATCTCCATACCGTGCACATCTCCACCCCGCCATACCGTGCACATCTCCACCCCGCCATACCGTGCACATCTCCACCCCCCCATACAGTGCACATCTCCACCTCCCCATACCGTGCACATCTCCATACCGTGCACATCTCCACCCCGCCATACCGTGCACATCTCCACCCCGCCATACCGTGCACATCTCCACCCCCCCATACAGTGCACATCTCCACCTCGCCATACCGTGCACATCTCCACCCCCCCCATACAGTGCACATCTCCACCTCGCCATACCGTGCACATCTCCACCTCGCCATACCGTGCACATCTCCACCTCGCCATACAGGGCACATCTCCACCCCCAATACCGTGCACATCTCCACCCCGCCATACTGCGCACATCTCCACCCCGCCATACCGCGCACATCTCCACCCCACCATACCACGCACATCTCCACCTCGCCATACCGCGCACATCTCCACCCCGCCATACCGCGCACATCTCCACCTCGCCATACCGCACACATCTCCACCCCGCCATACCGTGCACATCTCCACCTCCCCATACCGTGCACATCTCCACCTCCCCATACCGTGCACATCTCCACCCCACCATACCGTGCACATCTCCAGCCCGCCATACCGTGCACATCTCCACCTCCCCATACCGTGCACATCTCCAGCCCGCCATACCGTGCACATCTCCACCTCACCATACCGTGCACATCTCCACCTCCCCATACTGTACCCATCTCCACCTCACCATACAGTGCACATCTCCACCCCACCATACCGTGCACATCTCCACCTCCCTATACCGTGCACATCTCCACCTCGCCATACCGTGCACATCTCCACCCCCACCATACCGTGCACATCTCCACCCCCACCATGCCGGGCACATCTTCACCTCGCCATACCGTACACATCTCCACCCCGCCATACCGTACACATCTCCACCTCACCATACCGTGCACATCTCGACCTCACCATACCGTGCACATCTCCACCCCGCCATACCGTGCACATCTCCACCCCCACCATACCGTGCACATCTCCACCCCCACCATACCGGGCACATCTCCACCTCGCCATACCGTACACATCTCCACCCCGCCATACCGTGCACATCTCCACCTCACCATACCGTGCACATCTCCACCTCACCATACCGTGCACATCTCCACCCCACCATACCGTGCACATCTCCACCTCCCATACCGTGCACATCTCCACCTCACCATACCGTGCACATCTCCACCCCACCATACCGTGCACATCTCCACCTCCCATACCGTGCACATCTCCACCTCCCCATACCGGGCACATCTCCACCCTCCCATACCGTGCACATCTCCACCCCGCCATACCGTGCACATCTCCACCCCCCCATACCGTGCACATCTCCACCTCACCATACCGTGCACATCTCCACCTCCCTATACCGTGCACATCTCCACCCCCCCCATACCGCGCACATCTCCACCCCCCCATACCGGGCACATCTCCACCCCCCCATACCGTGCACATCTCCACCCCCCCATACCGTGCACATCTCCACCTCCCCATACCGGGCACATCTCCACCCCCCCATACCGTGCACATCTCCACCCCCCCATACCGTGCACATCTCCACCTCCCCATACCGGGCACATCTCCACCCCGCCATACCGTGCACATCTCCACCCCCCCCCCATACCGTGCACATCTCCACCTCACCATACCGTGCACATCTCCACCTCCCTATACCGTGCACATCTCCACCCCCCCCATACCGCGCACATCTCCACCCCCCCATACCGGGCACATCTCCACCCCCCCATACCGTGCACATCTCCACCCCCCTATACCGTGCACATCTCCACCCCCCCCCATACCGTGCACATCTCCACCCCGCCATACCGTGCACATCTCCACCCCACCATACCGGGCACATCTCCACCTCCCCATACCCTGCACATCTCCACCCCCCCATACCGTGCACATCTCCACCCCCCCCATACCCTGCACATCTCCACCCCCCCATACCGTGCACATCTCCACCTCCCCATACGGTGCACATCTCCACCTCACCATACCGTGCACATCTCCACCCCCCCATACCCTGCACATCTCCACCCCCCCATACCGTGCACATCTCCACCCCCCCATACCCTGCACATCTCCACCCCCCCATACCGTGCACATCTCCACCCCCCATACCGTGCACATCTCCACCTCACCATACCGTGCACATCTCCACCCCCCCATACCGCGCACATCTCCACCCCCCCCATACCGTGCACATCTCCACCCCACCATATCGCGCACATCTCCAGCCCGCCATACCGTGCACATCTCCACCCCGCCATACCGTGCACATCTCCACCTCACCATACCGTGCACATCTCCACCTCCCCATACCGTGCACATCTCCACCTCACCATACCGTGCACATCTCCACCTCCCCATACCGTGCACATCTCCACCTCCCCCATACCGTGCACATCTCCACCTCCCCATACCGCGCACATCTCCACCCCCCCCATACCCTGCACATCTCCACCCCCCCATACCGTGCACATCTCCACCCCGCCATACCGTGCACATCTCCACCCCACCATACCGTGCACATCTCCACCTCCCATACCGTGCACATCTCCACCCCCCATACCCTGCACATCTCCACCCTCCCATACCGTGCACATTTCCACCCCGCCATACCGTGCACATCTCCACCCCCCCCCATACCGTGCACATCTCCACCCCCCCATACCGGGCACATCTCCACCTCCCCATACCGTGCACATCTCCACCCCCCCATACCGTGCACATCTCCACCTCCCCATACCGGGCACATCTCCACCCCCCCATACCGTGCACATCTCCACCTCCCTATACCGTGCACATCTCCACCCCCCCCCCATACCGTGCACATCTCCACCCCGCCATACCGTGCACATCTCCACCCCACCATACCGGGCACATCTCCACCTCCCCATACCCTGCACATCTCCACCCCCCCATACCGTGCACATCTCCACCCCCCCATACCGTGCCCATCTCCACCCCCCCATACCCTGCACATCTCCACTCCCCCATACCGGGCACATCTCCACCCCCCCATACCGTGCACATCTCCACCCCCCCATACCGTGCACATCTCCACCCCCCCATACCCTGCACATCTCCACTCCCCCATACCGGGCACATCTCCACCCCCCCCATACCGTGCACATCTCCACCTCCCCATACCGTGCACATCTCCACCCCGCCATACCGTGCCCATCTCCACCCCCCCATACCGTGCACATCTCCACCTCACCATACCGTGCACATCTCCACCCCCCCATACCGCGCACATCTCCACCCCCCCCATACCGTGCACATCTCCACCCCACCATATCGCGCACATCTCCAGCCCGCCATACCGTGCACATCTCCACCCCGCCATACCGTGCACATCTCCACCTCACCATACCGTGCACATCTCCACCTCCCCATACCGTGCACATCTCCACCTCACCATACCGTGCACATCTCCACCTCCCCATACCGCGCACATCTCCACCCCCCCCATACCCTGCACATCTCCACCCCCCCATACCGTGCACATCTCCACCCCCCATACCGTGCACATCTCCACCCCCCCATACCTGCACATCTCCACCTCCCCATACCGGGCACATCTCCACCTCCCTATACCGTGCACATCTCCACCCCCCCATACCGGGCACATCTCCACCCCCCCATACCGTGCACATCTCCACCCCCCCATACCTGCACATCTCCACCCCCCATACCGTGCACATCTCCACCCCCCCATACCTGCACATCTCCACCCCCCATACCGTGCACATCTCCACCCCCCCATACCGGGCACATCTCCACCTCCCCATACCGGGCACATCTCCACCTCCCCATACCGTGCACATCTCCACCCCACCATACCGTGCACATCTCCACCCCACCATACCGTGCACATCTCCACCCCACCATACCGTGCACATCTCCACCTCCCCATACCGTGCACATCTCCACCTCCCTATACCGTGCACATCTCCACCCCGCCATACCGTGCACATCTCCACCCCACCATACCGGGCACATCTCCACCCCACCATACCGTGCACATCTCCACCTCCCCATACCGTGCACATCTCCACCTCCCTATACCGTGCACATCTCCACCCCGCCATACCGTGCACATCTCCACCCCGCCATACCGTGCACATCTCCACTCCACCATACTGTGCACATCTCCACCCCGTCATACCGTGCACATCTCCACCCCACCATACCGTGCACATCTCCACCCCGTCATACCGTGCACATCTCCACCCCGCCATACCTGCACATCTCCACCCCACCATACCGTGCACATCTCCACCTCCCCATACCGTGCACATCTCCACCCCACCATACCGTGCACATCTCCACCTCACCATACCGTGCACATCTCCACCTCCCTATACCGTGCACATCTCCACCCCCCCCCCATACCGTGCACATCTCCACCCCGCCATACCGTGCACATCTCCACCTCCCCATACCGTGCACATCTCCACCCCACCATACCGTGCACATCTCCACCTCACCATACCGTGCACATCTCCACCTCCCTATACCGTGCACATCTCCACCCCCCCCCCATACCGTGCACATCTCCACCCCGCCATACCGTGCACATCTCCACCCCACCATACCGGGCACATCTCCACCTCCCCATACCCTGCACATCTCCACCCCCCCATACCGTGCACATCTCCACCCCCCCATACCGTGCCCATCTCCACCCCCCCATACCCTGCACATCTCCACTCCCCCATACCGGGCACATCTCCACCCCCCCATACCGTGCACATCTCCACCCCCCCATACCGTGCACATCTCCACCCCCCCATACCCTGCACATCTCCACTCCCCCATACCGGGCACATCTCCACCCCCCCCATACCGTGCACATCTCCACCTCCCCATACCGTGCACATCTCCACCCCGCCATACCGTGCCCATCTCCACCCCCCCATACCGTGCACATCTCCACCTCACCATACCGTGCACATCTCCACCCCCCCATACCGCGCACATCTCCACCCCCCCCCATACCGTGCACATCTCCACCCCACCATATCGCGCACATCTCCAGCCCGCCATACCGTGCACATCTCCACCCCGCCATACCGTGCACATCTCCACCTCACCATACCGTGCACATCTCCACCTCCCCATACCGTGCACATCTCCACCTCACCATACCGTGCACATCTCCACCTCCCCATACCGCGCACATCTCCACCCCCCCCATACCCTGCACATCTCCACCCCCCCATACCGTGCACATCTCCACCCCCCATACCGTGCACATCTCCACCCCCCCATACCTGCACATCTCCACCTCCCCATACCGGGCACATCTCCACCTCCCTATACCGTGCACATCTCCACCCCCCCATACCGGGCACATCTCCACCCCCCCATACCGTGCACATCTCCACCCCCCCATACCTGCACATCTCCACCCCCCATACCGTGCACATCTCCACCCCCCCATACCTGCACATCTCCACCCCCCATACCGTGCACATCTCCACCCCCCCATACCGGGCACATCTCCACCTCCCCATACCGGGCACATCTCCACCTCCCCATACCGTGCACATCTCCACCCCACCATACCGTGCACATCTCCACCCCACCATACCGTGCACATCTCCACCCCACCATACCGTGCACATCTCCACCTCCCCATACCGTGCACATCTCCACCTCCCTATACCGTGCACATCTCCACCCCGCCATACCGTGCACATCTCCACCCCACCATACCGGGCACATCTCCACCCCACCATACCGTGCACATCTCCACCTCCCCATACCGTGCACATCTCCACCTCCCTATACCGTGCACATCTCCACCCCGCCATACCGTGCACATCTCCACCCCGCCATACCGTGCACATCTCCACTCCACCATACTGTGCACATCTCCACCCCGTCATACCGTGCACATCTCCACCCCACCATACCGTGCACATCTCCACCCCGTCATACCGTGCACATCTCCACCCCGCCATACCTGCACATCTCCACCCCACCATACCGTGCACATCTCCACCTCCCCATACCGTGCACATCTCCACCCCACCATACCGTGCACATCTCCACCTCACCATACCGTGCACATCTCCACCTCCCCATACCGTGCACATCTCCACCCCCCCATACCGGGCACATCTCCACCCCGCCATACCGTGCATATCTCCACCCCACCATACCGTGCACATCACCTCCCCACCATACCGTGCATATCTCCAGCCCGCCATACCGTGCACATCTCCACCCCACCATACTGTACCCATCTCCACCTCACCATACCGTGCACATCTCCACCCCACCATACCGTGCACGTCTCCACCTCCCTATACCGTGCACATCTCCACCTCGCCATACCGTGCACATCTCCACCCCCACCATACCGTGCACATCTCCACCCCCACCATGCCGGGCACATCTTCACCTCGCCATACCGTACACATCTCCACCCCGCCATACCGTACACATCTCCACCTCACCATACCGTGCACATCTCCACCTCACCATACCGTACACATCTCCACCCCGCCATACCGTGCACATCTCCACCTCACCATACCGTGCACATCTCCACCTCACCATACCGTGCACATCTCCACCTCACCATACCGTGCACATCTCCACCCCACCATACCGTGCACATCTCCACCTCCCATACCGTGCACATCTCCACCCCCCATACCCTGCACATCTCCACCCTCCCATACCGTGCACATCTCCACCCCGCCATACCGTGCACATCTCCACCCCACCCCCATACCGTGCACATCTCCACCTCACCATACCGTGCACATCTCCACCTCACCATACCGTGCACATCTCCACCCCACCATACCGTGCACATCTCCACCTCCCATACCGTGCACATCTCCACCCCCCATACCCTGCACATCTCCACCCTCCCATACCGTACACATCTCCACCCTGCCATACCGTGCACATCTCCACCCCGCCATACCGTGCACATCTCCACCCCCCCCCCCCCCATACCGTGCACATCTCCACCCCACCATACCGGGCACATCTCCACCTCCCCATACCCTGCACATCTCCACCCCCCCATACCGTGCACATCTCCACCCCCCCATACCGTGCACATCTCCACCTCACCATACCGTGCACATCTCCACCCCCCCCATACCGTGCACATCTCCACCCCACCATATCGCGCACATCTCCAGCCCGCCAAACCGTGCACATCTCCACCCCGCCATACCGTGCACATCTCCACCTCCCCATACCGTGCACATCTCCACCTCCCCATACCGTGCACATCTCCACCTCACCATACCGTGCACATCTCCACCTCCCCATACCGTGCACATCTCCACCTCCCCATACCGCGCACATCTCCACCCCCCCCCCCATACCCTGCACATCTCCACCCCCCCATACCGTGCACATCTCCACCCCGCCATACCGTGCACATCTCCACCCCGCCATACCGTGCACATCTCCACCCCGACATACCGTGCACATCTCCACCCCACCATACCGTGCACATCTCCACCTCCCCATACCGTGCACATCTCCACCCCCCCATACCGGGCACATCTCCACCCCGCCATACCGTGCACATCTCCACCCCCCCATACCGTGCACATCTCCACCCCCCCATACCGTGCACATCTCCACCCCCCCATACCGTGCACATCTCCACCCCGTCATACCGTGCACATCTCCACCCCGCCATACCTGCACATCTCCACCCCACCATACCGTGCACATCTCCACCCCCCATACCGTGCACATCTCCACCTCCCCATACCGTGCACATCTCCACCCCCCCATACCGTGCACATCTCCACCCCCCCATACCGTGCACATCTCCACCCCGTCATACCGTGCACATCTCCACCCCGCCATACCTGCACATCTCCACCCCACCATACCGTGCACATCTCCACCCCCCATACCGTGCACATCTCCACCTCCCCATACCGTGCACATCTCCACCCCGTCATACCGTGCACATCTCCACCCCGCCATACCTGCACATCTCCACCCCACCATACCATGCACATCTCCACCCCCCATACCGGGCACATCTCCACCCCGCCATACCGCGCACATCTCCACCTCGCCATACCGCGCACATCTCCACCTCGCCATACCGCGCACATCTCCACCCCGCCATACCGTGCACATCTCCACCTCCCCATACCGTGCACATCTCCACCTCCCCATACCGGGCACATCTCCACCTCCCCATACCGTGCACATCTCCACCCCCCCATACCGTGCACATCTCCACCCCCCCATACCGTGCACATCTCCACCCCGCCATACCGTGCACATCTCCACCCCCCCATACCGTGCACATCTCCACCCCGTCATACCTGCACATCTCCACCCCACCATACCGTGCACATCTCCACCCCCCATACCGTGCACATCTCCACCTCCCCATACCGTGCACATCTCCACCCCCCGCCATACCGTGCACATCTCCACCTCCCCATACCGTGCACATCTCCACCCCGCCATACCGTGCACATCTCCACCTCACCATACCGTGCACATCTCCACCTCCCCATACCGTGCACATCTCCACCTCCCCATACGGTGCACATCTCCACCCCCCCATACCGTGCACATCTCCACCCCACCATACCGTGCCCATCTCCACCTCCCCATACCGCGCACATCTCCACCCCACCATACCGTGCACATCTCCACCCCACCATACCGTGCACATCTCCACCCCACCATACCGGGCACATCTCCACCTCCCCATACCGTGCACATCTCCACCCCACCATACCGTGCCCATCTCCACCTCCCCATACCGTGCACATCTCCACCCACCGCCATACCGTGCACATCTCCACCTCCCCATACCGTGCACATCTCCACCTCCCCATACCGTGCACATCTCCACCCCCCGCCATACCGTGCACATCTCCACCCCCCCATACCGTGCACATCTCCACCCCACCATACCGTGCCCATCTCCACCTCCCCATACCGTGCACATCTCCACCCCACCATACCGTGCACATCTCTACCCCCCCATACCGTGCACATCTCCACCCCCCCATACCGTGCACATCTCCACCTCCCCATACCGTGCACATCTCCACCCCCCGCCATACCGTGCACATCTCCACCTCCCCATACCGTGCACATCTCCACCCCCCCATACCGTGCACATCTCCACCCCCCGCCATACCGTGCACATCTCCACCTCCCCATACGGTGCACATCTCCACCCCCCCATACCGTGCACATCTCCACCTCCCCATACCGTGCACATCTCCACCCCACCATACCGTGCACATCTCCACCTCCCCATACAGGGCACATCTCCACCTCCCCATACCGGGCACATCTCCACCCCCCCATACCGCGCACATCTCCACCCCCCCATACCGTGCACATCTCCACCTCCCCATACCGTGCACATCTCCACCCCCCCCATACCGTGCACATCTCCACCCCCCCATATCGTGCACATCTCCACCCCCCATACCGTGCACATCTCCACCCCCCCATACCGTGCACATCTCCACCCCACCATACCGTGCACATCTCCACCCCCCATACCGTGCACATCTCCACCTCCCCATACCGGGCACATCTCCACCCCCCATACCGTGCACATCTCCACCTCCCCATACCGTGCACATCTCCACCCCCCCATACCGTGCACATCTCCACCCCCCCATACCGTGCACATCTCCACCCCCCGCCATACCGTGCACATCTCCACCTCCCCATACGGTGCACATCTCCACCCCCCCATACCGTGCACATCTCCACCCCACCATACCGTGCACATCTCCACTCCCCCATACCGGGCACATCTCCACCCCCCATACCGTGCACATCTCCACCCCCCCATACCGTGCACATCTCCACCCCCCCATACCGTGCACATCTCCACCCCCCCATACCGTGCACATCTCCACCCCCCGCCATACCGTGCACATCTCCACCTCCCCATACGGTGCACATCTCCACCCCCCCATACCGTGCACATCTCCACCCCGCCATACCGTGCACATCTCCACCCCCCCATACCGTGCACATCTCCACCCCGCCATACCGGGCACATCTCCACCCCCCCATACCGTGCACATCTCCACCCCACCATACCGTGCACATCTCCACTCCCCCATACCGGGCACATCTCCACCCCCCATACCGTGCACATCTCCACCCCCCCATACCGTGCACATCTCCACCCCCCCATACCGTGCACATCTCCACCCCCCCATACCGTGCACATCTCCACCCCCCGCCATACCGTGCACATCTCCACCTCCCTATACCGTGCACATCTCCACCCCGCCATACCGTGCACATCTCCACCCCCCCATACCGTGCACATCTCCACCCCGCCATACCGGGCACATCTCCACCCCCCCATACCGTGCACATCTCCACCCCACCATACCGTGCACATCTCCACCTCCCCATACCGTGCACATCTCCACCCCACCATACCGTGCACATCTCCACCCCACCATACCGTGCACATCTCCACCCCCCCATACCGGGCACATCTCCACCCCATCATACCGGGCACATCTCCACCCCCCCATACCGTGCACATCTCCACCCCACCATACCGTGCACATCTCCACCCCCCCATACCGTGCACATCTCCACCCCGCCATACCGTGCACATCTCCACCTCGCCATACCGTGCACATCTCCACCTCCCCATACCGGGCACATCTCCACCCCCCATACCGTGCACATCTCCACCTCCCCATACCGGGCACATCTCCACCCCCCCCATACCGCGCACATCTCCACCCCCCCATACCGTGCACATCTCCACCCCGCCATACCGTGCACATCTCCAGCCCTTTACCTCCTGTTATCCCCCCATTATCTGTAGTCGGTAAGCCCCGCCCCTCTATCTCCATCAGCTGATTACTACATATACCGGGTTTAGTATCTGCGCCCCGTATGCGCTGCGGGGTATTTTGGCGCCGTATAAAAAACCATTAGTATTATTACATGCAGAGCACTGCAGGGTGCTGGCGGGGTGCATGCAGGTCACTGCGCGGTGCATGTAAGTCACGGCGCGGTGCATGCGGGTCACTGCGGAGTGCATGCAGGTTATTGCGGGGTGTATGCGGGTCACAGCGGGGTGCATGCAGGTTATTGCGGGGTGTATGCGGGTCACAGCGGGGTGCATGCAGGTTATTGCGGGGTGCATGCAGGTCACTGCGGGGTGCGTGGGGGTCATTACGGTGATCTCTGATGTCACATTTATAGGTCGTTGGTAACATAAACTCTGTAACATTTCGGAAGGCGGACATTTATGAAACTGCTTGTCGCCCTTAGCAACCTATCACGGCGCAGCTGCCTGCGGGGGTGGAGGCCGCGGACCATGGAGGTCCCTTCCAGCTCCACCGGTGTAGGATTCTTTCATTCCCCCTAATGCCGCGCCGCTGTCGGTTGCCCAGGGAGACGAGGCGGCTTCCACAGCTTTGCCTCTGCACCTCCGTCGTGTCTTCTGTTGCTAGAGCGCTAAGCGGCCATCTATTCTCATCCACTCAGGGTGCAGACAAGGGCTCCAGGACAATGGCGGCTCGTTGCTCCTCGATCACGTGACTGCCCATGCGCCTTGCCGTAAAGCCTCTTGGACGTTGTAGTATTAGGCTGCGTGCTACGTCATGACGTTAAGGCGTGTCTTCTTTGAAAAGTGGCGGCGGGTAAAACCGGGATGCGGTGCTGCTGAGTGAGAGACAGCGGCTGACGGCGGGCGGGGACCAGGCTGAGGCTACGCGGGGCTCTCACCGGCTCTCTTCGTTGCTGGCGGTTGTGAGCGGTCGGTCCGTCGTCATGGAGCAGCTGCTGGCGAGCAGATTGGTGAACGGACTTGTCATTAAGATCATGCGGAGTAACGGTGAGCACCGACCGGCCCGCCAACCGCTGCCCCGCCCATGTCCCTGCAGTCCTGAGCGCTGATTGGCTCTACCGTGTTGGGCTGCCTCTGCTCTGCTCTCTGGTTGGCTGCCGGTCCTGTCAGTCTACCCATGTGGTACCCACCCCCGGGGGGCGCTGTGCGCAGCACTGTTATGGTGCCGGCGCCTCCCTGGGTTGTCATGGGGGAAGCAGAGGTGATTCCCGCCATGATCTGTATCTGATTTTAGGCAGGAAAGTCGACACTTCTTTTGGCCGTCTAAGTGGTGATTGTTGCGTGTGAACGGCGCCTTAGTGCCGCCCGCCGTCACTGTGTGCTCTGTGCCGGAGGCTCGTACAGGTAACGGCGCCTTAGTGCCGCCCGCCGTCACTGTGTGCTCTGTGCCGGAGGCTCGTACAGGTAACGGCGCCTTAGTGCCGCCCCGCCGTCACTGTGTGCTCTGTGCCGGAGGCTCGTACAGGTAACGGCGCCTTAGTGCCGCCCCGCCGTCACTGTGTGCTCTGTGCCGGAGGCTCGTACAGGTAACGGCGCCTTAGTGCCGCCCCGCCGTCACTGTGTGCTCTGTGCCGGAGGCTCGTACAGGTAACGGCGCCTTAGTGCCGCCCGCCGTCACTGTGTGCTCTGTGCCGGAGGCTCGTACAGGTAACGGCGCCTTAGTGCCGCCCGCTGTCACTGTGCTCTGTGCCGGAGGCTCGTACAGGTAACGGCGCCTTAGTGCCGCCCGCCGTCACTGTGTGCTCTGTGCCAGAGGCTCGTACAGGTAACGGCGCCTTAGTGCCGCCCGCCGTCACTGTGCTCTGTGCCGGAGGCTCGTACAGGTAACGGCGCCTTAGTGCCGCCCGCCGTCACTGTGTGCTCTGTGCCGGAGGCTCGTACAGGTAACGGCGCCTTAGTGCCGCCCGCCGTCACTGTGTGCTCTGTGCCGGAGGCTCGTACAGGTAACGGCGCCTTAGTGCCGCCCGCCGCCACTGTCCGCCGTGTGCTGTAGGCTCGCACAGGTAACGGCCTCACTAGCGGCACCCCCTGTTGGGCGGCTCCTGGCGGTGGGACGTTCCGCTCGTGGATTTTGCTGGTTAATGGGGATAACTCCGTTGCGGATCTGTAACACAAACTGCAGCAACAGATGGGTCTTCACTCTGTTTTTAGAGGCGGCTGCACATGGCGACTCTCGCCGTCTGTCCGCACCGTGGGGTTTAGTCACACGACGGTCGAAGGGCAGTGCTTAATGAAACAATGACGCCCGGACGCTGTCCGGTGCTCGCGGAGCTCCGCCGCCACGTGTTCTGTTTTTGCTCGTGCGAACGGCAGGAAGGCTCTCGCTTTCTTGTCTGTAATACAGACAGCGCCAAAGTACAGATGTCTGCGTTATCCCAAGGAGCGGCAACAATGGCGCAGGCGTCGCGGACCGCAGTCGTACGTCTGGGGCGCCCTTTATTGCGCGGGGCAGCAGATGGCAGTGCCGTCCGGTGGTGTGGGATCATCACTGGGATGTCGCGGTCACGCAGGGCTTCCGGTTGGCGGCGCCCCCCCACCCCCCACCCCGCTGTGGTCACATGACGTTTGTTCTGTATTTCAGGGGTGGTTCATGGTGCGACCGTCTCGTCCGTGGACCCGCAGCGCCTCTCGGTGCACGTGGAGTGGAATGAAGGCAGCCTGTGTAAAGGGAAGGAGGTTGGTGTCGCTCTGTCTGCGGGGGAAGGTAAGATCCAGCTGGTGGCGGCAAGGGGGGCCAGGTAACTGCAGGTAAGTGGGCTCGCCGGCTGTGATCAGGGGCTTACTAGCTGCCCGGACCCCTGCGGCCGTCGCCCCCACCTGGCGCTGCTGCAGGTTTGGGGGACCCCCTGCACCTCGTTTCCTCCAGATGATGGGGGTGTCCTCTTCCCGCAGGTCTCATTTATGGACGTGGTGATGGTGAACCCCGAGTTACTGGAAGCTGCTAACGACCCCCCCAGTGTGAAGGAGAACCTGCCCCCCCAGGGAAACATGGCCTCCCAGGTAACCGCCGGTGATGGGGGGCGCTAGTGGCGCTGTGAAGGCAGCGGTCTCCTCGTGTTATGTACGCAGCCCCCACCGGGGTGTAACGGACGCTCGCCGTCACATGTAGGTGGGGTTGTGGTTCGCGGCTCCTCTAACGGGCGCCGCATCCTACGACTGGTAGATCCGTAGAACGCGTTCCCACGTAACGGGCTGCGACTCCAGCAGAGGCCACCACAACATCCATGGCAAATGTGCCCCCTATGGACAGACCCTCGCCACTGCAGGGGTGTGCCGGGCGGCTCTTGTCACACTGCAGGAGCGATGGCCGGAGTTGTTGTTTCTTCTCTTTGGTCACCGCAATAATACAAAGCGAACAGTCGCACGTCCTCTCAAATGTACGAGACGGCTGGCAACGGAGATGGTTATGGCAGTAATCGTGCCGACCCGCAGAGGAGCGCCATCAGGCCGCCCGTGTTGTAGTTCGTGCGCTGTAGAGACAAGTCAGTCCGTCCATTCCCCCCCCCCCTCGCTCCACTTGGAGTCTCTAAAGGTTTTCAGTCCACTGAAGCATACAGCTCGTCCCGCGAAGAACCTTCAGATGGTGACGGATCAATAAGGGTTGTGATTTTTGTAAGGGGGGAGGGGCGTCATTAAGAGGTTAAGGTGCCGCATCGCTAACCCCTCCCTCATGTCACTCTTCCTTTAGGATCAAAAAAGAAAAACTATCTCCCGGATTCCGGCGCCCAGAGAAGGTGAGCGCCGCCCTGGTGGTGTGGGGGGACATGTCAGTCTGGAGTCCGAGGCTCGTCTGCACTGATGCGTTGTACCAAACCCTCAGCTGTGAGATCATGTTGTATTAGAAGTAGCAGAACCTCATTACACCGTGTTGTTCCAGTACCGACTGTCGCCTGTCCACAGGGTAGAGCAAGCGGATTAGTGCTGAGACCCCCACCTATCCCAATAACGGGGGGCTGGGGATCCCCCCTCCCTCACAGGTAGCAGTAACTGATCATGTGCACTGCAGCATCGGTTATTTCGGTGTGACTGTTGGAGTCTCCTCCCTAGATGAGTGGGGGGCCCGTTGGACCCTTAGTGGGCGGGAGGTGACTGACTAGTGGGACAAACCCTTTAAGGCCTTAATGACTTCTGCCACCCTCTATGCCACGCAGTTCGCCCGCTGGGAGGCATCCACGTTTGGTGCACAGATACTAATGTGAAGAGCTGGCAAACTGCGGGGTCCGAGAAGGGATTTGGGTGCTGCGCCCCTCCTGCCTGCAGCTCATATTTAATACCGGATCCAACCACAGACAAGAGGGGCGCTGTTTCTCGGAGAACCCCAGTCCACCCGCTAGTACCTGAGGAGACTGCAGATAACCCCCCTCCATAAAGGCACTGGGGGGCTCCATTCTCCATCAAGGGAGCTGATTGGTCCCCGCTGGCTGTTGGCGCGCGCGGTTTATGTTCTGGCTGTTTACGGGATGAAATGGCGCTGCGTTGCAGATCTGATGCTGTTGGGCGCCGCGGTGGTCGGGCTGCCGGCCCCCCAGTTATGTATGACCTGCAGGCGACTATCTCATGTCTGACTCTCATTTGTCGCTTTGTCTCCGAAGCGCCTGTACAGAATGCTGTCGTGGAGAACGGAGCGCAGACAGGTACGCGGTCACCGCCGCCGCTTATCCCGAACCTTCCTCTACAGTCTGGCCACGTGGATCTGAGCCGCTCACCCTGGGGGGTCCGGGCCTCTGAGCCGCTCACCCTGGGGGGTCCGGGCCTCTGAACCGCTCACCCTGGGGGGTCCGGGCCTCTGAGCCGCTCACCCTGGGGGGTCCGGGCCTCTGAGCCGCTCACCCTGGGGGGTCCGGGCCTCTGAGCCGCTCACCCTGGGGGGTCCGGGCCTCTGAGCCGCTCACCCTGGGGGGTCCGGGCCTCTGAGCCGCTCACCCTGGGGGGTCCGGGCCTCTGAGCCGCTCACCCTGGGGGGTCCGGGCCTCTGAGCCGCTCACCCTGGGGGGTCCGGGCCTCTGAGCCGCTCACCCTGGGGGGTCCGGGCCTCTGAGCCGCTCACCCTGGGGGTTTATAAAATCAGATCGAACAATAATGGTTTCACAAACGTAACTGGCGCCCCCTGCAGGGATTCCTGCCCGACCACCGACCTCTGTAGGGGAAGGTTCTGCATCGCCCACCAACTGGAATGGCTTCTGCACTTGTGGCACCACTTTTTTTTTTTGGGTGACTTTTGAACTCTGCACACTTTATGAATTTGCATAGAACCGCGTGTCCCGTCTTTCTGCTCCTGAGGGCCACCCTCTTTGCCCCGCGTGTCTCATCTTGCTGCTCCCCGTGTCTGTACTGCCATGTGAATACCTCTGATGCGGCACCATATTACAGCCGTGGACTCCAATCACATCCAGAGCTGCAGGCACAATATTACTGCTTTGCTCTTGGTAATCTGCCTCCGGCGGGCACTACCAGAGCGCCGCGGCCTGTCAGCGATGTGCTCCTGAGGTTCTCGTGGACATCGCTGACTGCATTGTAGGTGCAGCTCCGGATGTGACTGGAGTACAGGACAGTAACTCGGGACCAGTACAAGGATGGATGTCTTACTGCACCGCACGTGTTTTGGTCATAGTCACTGAACACCTTGTCCCTCTCGTTACTCCGGTGTTACTGAGCTGCATGTCTAACCAGCTAATTGCCCCCCGTCATGTTTCAGCCCTCCGCGGCCGCTCCACCAGGATGACCGCCATTCCGGAGTCTCTTCCGCCTGATCCTGACATGGAGGTGGAGACGTCGGCTCAGCCCGTTGTGCAGTCACAGCCCAATCCTGGTGAGTGCGCAGGGCCCGTCCCATCCGGGCGCTCTTGTCCGATGCTGCGGGTGTAAATCCGTGTCCTTCCTTCCAGCAGGTGTCAGAACACGATCCTCCAAAGTGAGCGGCGCCAGTGATCCCCGGGTGTTACCGCGCATGAACGAGTCCGCCGACGACTCCAGCACTTCTAATGCGAGGAGCAGTCAAGGTGACGGCCGGGATGTACTGGGGGAGGGGCTTGTGTAGCCGGCGGAGTGCACCGTGGCACCTCCAAACCTCTGCAGGAATCTGCGGCTTTCGGTGTAATCTGCATATCTGTCAATGGGCAGAATCTGTGTGGCGGGTCGTGACCGCCTGAAGCGGGCGCTCGTCTCTGCATTGGGTTTTACCCGTTGGCAGAGCAGATCTGCGCCAAAAACCGTGGCAGAATGCCGCAGACTTGGACCAGGTTGTTAGAGGCCGCAGTCACCTGGTGAACGCCGCCGTGGGGGGATAATCCAGACTAACCGACCGTTCTCACCGCAGCGCGGAGGAAGTCAAATATCGTGAAAGAGATGGAGAAAATGAAGAGTAAGCGCGAGGAGAAGCGAGCGCAGAACAGCCAAGCCAGGAGCAAGCGAGGGCAGGTACGCGGCTGGAGGGCAGCGCCGGGCATTGTGCAGCTTTGGACCAACTGGTTTTGGTTGACTCCCCCACTTCAGACACATCTAGTGCCGCCCATTTACACAGAACGAGTGTCACTGGCATCGCTCAGAGCGGCCGGCATGGAGGCGCCATCCTGCCTCCATTCACTGGAAGCAGACAGCCGATCAGAAGGGACTCTGAGCAACTCTGAGCGGTAATCGTCCCGTGAAAATGGGCCTTAAGACTAAATACCCTCCGCTGGAAGACGTAAAGACCTAATGACACTCCGCTTCAGGCGGCAGCACTGATGTGACATGAAGTGCACGGATGCCGGCTGCCGCCGGGCCGCGGCTGCGCTGATCCCCTTATCTCTTCTCTTGTATGCAGGACTATGACACCAGCGCACCAAACTGGGAATTTGGGAAAATGATCAAAGAATTCCGAGCAACTCTAGAATGTCAGAGACTCAGCATGAACGACCAGGTGAGGGCGCTAGAGACCCTGCAAAACAGGGAAGACCCTCTATCAGCCACCTCAGCCCCAAATTAATGAGTGCAGATTTCCTGCTTTTTTTCCGTATCTGCAGTGCTGAGAACCTTCTATATGCGGCTGATATCGGCCGCTCCTCTTATAACACTCCAGTACTGATATAACCTCCAGACATCATATATGTGATATCAGCCGCTCCTCTTATAACACTCCAGCACTGATATAACCTCCAGAGACATCATATATGTGATACCAGCCGCTCCTCCTATAACGCTCCGGCACTGATATAACCTCCAGACATCATATATGTGATATCAGCGGCGCCTCTTATAACGCTCCAGCACTGATATAACCTCCAGAGACATCATATATGTGATATCAACCGCTCCTCTTATAACACTCCAGTACTGATATAACCTCCAGACATCATATATGTGATATCAGCTGCTCCTCTTATAACACTCCAGTACTGATATAACCTCCAGAGATATCATATATGTGATATCAGCCGCTCCTCTTATAACGCTCCGGCACTGATATAACCCCCAGAGACGACATATATGTGATATCGGCCGCTCCTCCTATAACGCTCCGGCACTGATATAACCCCTAGACATCATATATGTGATATCGGCCACTCCTCTTATAACGCTCCGGCACTGATATAACCTCCAGACATCATATATGTGATATCGGCCACTCCTCTTATAACGCTCCGGCACTGATATAACCCCTAGACATCATATATGTGATAGCCGCTCCTCCTATAACGCTCCGGCACTGATATAACCTCCAGAGACATCATATATGTGATATCAGCCGCTCCTCCTATAACGCTCCGGCACTGATATAACCCCCAGACATTATATATGTGATATCAGCCGCTCCTCCTATAACGCTCCGGCGCTGATATAACCTACTACACAGCTAATATGGCTCAGAATTCCAGGCTTGTTCAGCCTCCTTAAAGGTTACTTTGGTGTAAAGATATTTTAAAAGTGCAAATCGGCAGAAGCTGTTCGGTTGTCCTAGTTTTCCCTACATCCGACAACTCCCCTCCCCAACTATCAGCAGAACAGTGAGTGCAGCTCTGAAGTATATCACAGGGTAATAGTCCCTAATCTCTCCTTTACAGGCTGAAGAACATCGTATCTGTGTGTGTGTCCGGAAGCGGCCCCTGAACAGGCAGGGTATGTGAGGGTCTCGCTGCGCCGGTGATGCGTAGGACCAGATTCCAGCTCCGCTGTTGATGTTGCTCCTGTTTCCCCCTCAGAAGCGACTAAGAAGGAGATCGATATAGTTTCTGTTCCCAGTAAGAGTCTCGTCTTGGTGCACGAGCCGAAGCAGAAGGTGGATCTGACCAAGTATCTGGAGAACCAGGCCTTCCGTTTTGACTACGCATTTGATGAGAGCGCGACTAACGACATGGTGTACAGGTATGAGCCCGTGCCCCCTTGTGTTGGACCGGCCTGTCGGCCGCTACGTACCCGTATGAACAATGGGGGTCTCGCTGTAACCGTGTTTCTATGGCTTGGTCACATGTCTCCTCCAGGTTCACAGCCCGACCTCTGGTCCAGTCCATATTTGAAGGAGGGAAGGCCACGTGTTTTGCTTATGGCCAAACTGGGAGCGGTAAAACGCATGTAAGTAGCAACGGCTCCAACCAGAGGGCAACACTTGGGCAAATCGCAAGTCAATTCCACATCTAGCACTGTTCTGCTGCGGCCGGCTGTAGATACTGACTGCAGGGCCATCATGGAGTTGGAGACCTCGGCAGTGCAGCTTCGGCCTGTAATGGCATAGCAAAAGGGGAGCTGTCAGGTCCTTTACGCTGGGCTCACGGAGGGCGGACATGCTGATTCCAGCGGTCAGGCACTTGGAGTAACGTGCAGGGCTTTGGAGAACGTACGGCTTGTTCCTGCAGCGCTCAGCGATAGTGGAGTCCAGCTTATTCATGAGGACCATAGGGTAGGTGACCGACTGCTGGGATCAGCCTTATAACGCACAGCATGAAGGGACTGTCAGGGACTGGTCGTCGTCTGTAGTTTATCAGTGAGGATCCCCTGCTTGGGCCCTGCCAATCAGCTGTCTGAAGAATCTGTGGCCGGTTGTGCGGGTAGGTCACAGGACATCACTGGCCTATCAGTCCATTCAATTGAATGTGCTGCTATACCAGGCATGGCCACTATGAAATGTACAGCACTGATCCTGGTGCGCTGTGAAGAGGTTGCTGCGGCCTCTGGCAGTGGACTCTTGCCTATCGGTCATCAATGCTTTAGTTCTGGAAAGCCCCCATAAACACTTCATAGAAACGTTATATTTTACTCTTCTCTCTTCTCCTAGACGATGGGAGGCGACTTCTTGGGCAAAAGTCAGAATGTTACTAAAGGCGTCTACGCGTTTGCATGTAAGTGATGCCCTAAATGTATGTTCATGCGGAGCGGAAGTTCTGTGCGTTTCCACATCCGCAGCTGACTTCAGCCAACATGGCGCCCCCCGATGCTGCCTGCTACTGTATCCAGAGCACAGAGGTAACAGCTACTGAGCGCCGCCGCTGGCCTTCATGCGACGCACCAGTCGTCCGATGCCACTTCTGCATCACATGACCGGCAGCGCCCAGTAGCAGTTGCTGGCGTCTGCTGGAGCGCCATGTTGGCTGAAACCTGCTGTGGATTCATACCGGAGTCCGACCTCACCAATGCTGCAGGAAGTCCACAACCTTGTATGTGGAGCACGCGTGGACCTGCCCTCTAATGCTCTGACATCTGAGAAGTGGCTTCAGGGGCGGATGGCGCTTGCTGGGTGTTGTAGTCCTATGATGGGTAATTCAATAACTGAGTTCATCTCTGCAGCACAAGACGTCTTCCTCCTCCTCTCACAGCAGCGATACAAGGATCTGGATCTGGAGGTGTTTGTGACCTTCTTTGAGATCTACAATGGCAAGGTGGGCGGTCTTGGAGGCTCGTGATTCGCTGCCCGCTCGGTTACTCTGGATCCGTCCCTCCGGTGACCCAAGGAGATTTCTTTTCTTTTAGGTGTTTGATCTTCTGAATAAGAAGGCAAAGCTGCGTGTTCTGGAAGACGCGAAGCAGGAGGTGCAGGTGGTGGGGCTGGTGGAGAAGGAGGTCCTGTGTGCAGAAGACGTCTTCAAAATGATAGAAATTGGCAGCGCCTGCAGGTAAGCGCCCTGCGGGAGAAGGTAGTTCTTAATGGGTTAGGGCCCTCTTACCCAGGAGGACCCGTGGGGCACAGATGCCCAACAGGTGGTCCAGCGATGAGCTTTCACACAGGCGTGAGCAGACAGCGGCCGCCCGCCTCCATTCACAGTAAACGGCTGATTCATCATTCAGTTCTCTGCAGACACTGAACACCGAATGAGAAGTGAATGAATACTCGTTGGTCATTCAGGGCAGCATCTACCCTGAACAATGGTGCGGACTCGCTGGACGGGAATGTGAAGCCTTTTTATTGGCCCTCTGCATCGCCTTGTGAGAAGGCCTTTGTGGCGGTCCGCAGCGGCTGGTCATGGCGGTCCGCAGACGGCTGGTCATGGCGGCCTGTACTCTGAGGCTGCAGTCACTGGCTCTGTATTGTGCTGCCGCTTTAGCAGTTGTCCTGCTCTTCTACAATTGCTCACAGTGCAGTTCCCTAAACTGTGGACTCCTCTTATGGTTGTGCTTGTTCACAGAACCTCCGGCCAGACATTTGCAAACAGCAACTCTTCGCGCTCCCACGCCTGCTTGCAGATCATCCTGCGGAGGAGGGGACGGCTCCATGGCAAGTTCTCCCTGGTGGATCTTGCTGGCAATGAGCGAGGCGCTGATACCGCCAGCGCTGACCGTACCACTCGCATGGAAGGAGCGGAGATCAACCGCAGCTTGCTGGCCTTGAAGGTAATGGGACAGCAAGGAGAAGGGAATGTAAGGAGCCTGGATTTAAAGTGGCGGCGTCCTCATTAGTTGTGTGCCGGTTTGTTCTGTAACTCGCCGTTTCTCATGTCTTTGCGCTGCAGGAATGTATCCGAGCGTTGGGGCAGAATAAAGCGCACACCCCTTTCCGAGAGAGCAAACTGACCCAGATCCTGCGAGACTCCTTTATTGGGGAGAATTCCCGGACCTGCATGGTAGGGACCCTCCGTTGTACCGCCGCACGTCACTGAGCTTCGGTCGCACGCGCCGGCGCCCGTCGTGCTACATGGCGAGGCTTGAGACAATCTAATGAAGTCTCAAGGTTTGATCTCCCTCTTCTTTGGTCTGCAGATTGCGATGCTTTCCCCTGGGTTTACCTCCTGCGAGTATACACTGAACACTCTACGATACGCAGACAGGTAAGCGCTCCGCCTGCTGCTGTTCTCTGTGTTCAGCCACTGGAGGGTCGGGAATAGCAGACATGGAAATGTTTCTTTACAAGTGTTGCAGCTTTCTGCCATACCGTGATCCGCCCAGGGCTCTGTGACCGCTTGGGCTGTGACGCAGGTGACGAAGCCAAGGATCAGCGCAGCCCTGCCACATTTAGTCTAACGGAGGTCAGAGGTCAATGAACTCGCAGAGCGCAGGAGATTTAGACATCTTGTAGACAATAATGCCACCTCCCTGCCTTAATACCATGAGACGCCCACCAATCGTGAGGGCCTGCACCCTCCGCCGTGTCCTGACTATTACTGCGGCACCACCGTGCGTGTGACTGACTCCACCATGTGACGGACGTCCATCACTTGTCCTATGGATAGGAGATGTGTAATTGTGGTACAAACCCTCCAACACTGACGCTGGGGGGGCAGTGTAACATTGGGCCCCGTCTCATCAGGGGCCCCTTAGTGTCCCGGTCCGCTTCTGATGGGTGCACCACTGCATTGGTCTAATAAGAGCTTCTCCATCCAGGGTGAAGGAGCTGAGTCCGCATGCTACAGGCAGCGCTGATAATCAGCAAATGGAAACGGAGTCGGGCTCCAGCCCCGGAGCGCCGGAGGACCAGGATAATGTGAGTGCTGGCGGCCATTAATGCCAATCCCGTGTTGAGCATCCCTTCTGGTTTCTCTATCTCTAGGAGAGCCGGGTGGGAATCAAATGTGGCCTCTGTTACAAGGTATCACCCAGCTTTCCAATAGTCCTGAATGGCACATCTGCCCAGTGCGGGTGTATCGTGCCTTCAGGATTCTGCTTTTGTCTGGAGTCTCATCGGTTCACCCCCCCCTCCTTCTCCAACTCTTGTAGGTGTCTCTGAAGGATGAAGAACTTTCCTCCCACATGAACAGCTTCCAGGCAGCGATGAGCCGTATTGGGGAGCTGGAGGAGAAGGTGGTGGAGGAGCTCAGGGACCTGGTGCAGGTACGTCCAGCCGCTATGAGGATACCTTGTCTCCTCGCAGGGCCTTCTAGAGGTCTCTGGCAGGACTGCAGCGTCTGTCCCCGAGCCGTGTCGCCTCCATGCTAATAACTGGCTGCTTATTGCAGAAGGGGCCGGAATGGTCCGACTTATTGGAGATGACGGAGAAGCCAGACTACGACATGGAGAAGTTTGTGACTCGAGCAGATCATCTCCTCCAGGAGAACTCCAGGGTCCTCATCACTCTCAGTGGTAAGTTACCCAGGAGGCACTAGGAAACGCCCCACGTCTTCACAAGTTCTGGCGCTGCTCAATCCTAAAATAAGGGGGGGTGTCACTTAAATATTTTTCTTTTGCTCAGTTCTTGAAGTTGCCTGCAGTGTAAATCATGGAGGTTTTCATTCTTTCACTGGCTTATGCCTCGGAGCCATAGGTGCGCACAACATGGCCTGCCGTGTATACTAGATGTATTATGCCAGTTATAAGCGTAAACAGTCCCAGCAGAGATCTGTACAGAACCCTGGAAATGGCTTATGGAAACCTCCATTCTTTACACTGCAGGCTGCATCCTGAACACTGAAAGTTGAGTGACTTTCTGAATTCTGCGGCCGTGCACTCCGGATTTTTCTACAACTCTCAGTATGCTTGGCGCTGTAGCTTACAACAGCTGGAGCGCCAGGTCTAACATCCTCCGCTGGTCCCGAGGGTCGTCACGTGTGCCGCCGCTTCAATGGGAGCGCCACAGCCTCTTTGTACTCTGCAACTTCCAGCGCTCATTAACCTCTTAACAACCGATATGCCTTTTGACGGCCTATATTGGTGGGCTATAGATGAGATCGCACGGCAATCTCCCTCCATACATTGCGGGGCCGACATCCAGTGGCAACAGCTCTGATAAGCCGCAGCACTCATTGGAGCTATTAACCCTTTAAATGCCACTGCCAATTCTGATTAGAACGCAGGGAGCCACGTGGGGGTCACGGCAGCTGGGGGGGGGGGGGGCTTTCTGAGTGGCCCCAGGGCTGTCATGGTAGAATGCCTATCACGCCATTCCCATGGCTTGCCTGGTAGCAGTATGGTGTTACATCGTACTGCAGGAGCGATCAAAGCCCCACAAGTTGTGGTCCCCCAGGGGACAAAAGGAAGGACAAAGTTTTACTTTTTATTTAAAGTTGTAAAAGGTTAAAAAAAACAAAACAAAAAAAACCCCAAACCCTTTTACCGTATTTGTAATAAAAGAATCTAAGCAATAACAAACAGACATTTGGTCTCGCCGCGTCGGCGAAGTCTGATCGATCAGAGGAACGCATTGTTTACCGCACAGTGAACGGCATCTAGGAAAAAAATGCGATAAAGCGCTCAGAAAGCCGTATGTATTCCTGTAGTTCGCATTGGTACAATTCTGGAAGTCCTGGAAAAAAACGAGCCCCGCCCCCGTTATGTGACGGAAAAATAAAAAAAAGCTATTGCGCGGCACAAAATGTAAATATCTTAAAAAAAAAAAACTACAAGTAGCGCATCATAAACTAAGCGTGGCATCTGAGTAATCGTACCGACTCGCAGCATATCAGGTCATTGTTGTAGGCTCCCTATAGGGAGAGGCCTTATCGGGCCCCTAAGGCTCCTGGGCGCGGGCCAACCCCTGCCTCTGGATAACTTGGCACAACCCCTTTTAGACTCCTACCAGAGCATTGGTCAAACCTCTTCAGTCCAATGCCCGGCCGTACCCGAGAGCCTCGTCTGACACCCCTGCTTCTCCGCCGGCGCCCCGTAGGGACGTCTGTAACCCTCCTGATCCAAACGTTATGCAGGAGGGTCGGGAAGTGCTCACGTCCAGCGCTGCATCCCCAGAGCTTCATACAAACGTGTTTTCCACACATTAAAGGGGTGACAACCTGCGACTCGACTCCCATCCTCTGGCGTGCGGCATTGGCGGCTCAGTATGGCCCCGCCCCTCGGTTAGTGCCTCCAGTGTTGTGGCGCCGGACCCTTTAGGTTTGCTCCCTATAACCTCTTAGTTAACGCTGCTGCATTTTTGTCATCCCTGCAGAAAGCCTGGGGTTCCTGCGGGGGGCGATGACCACAGAAGAACGTGCCAGCAGGGAGATCTCCAAGAGGAAGCCCAGACCGTGACCCTCCGGCTGTAACCTGTAATAAATGGCTGTATGTGTAATAAAGCAGTGTGGACTGTAATACTTGTTCTCACCAGAGGTGGCGCTGCTGCGGTCTCGGCGCCCCCGGTTTATAGTTTTAAGCTGTTCGCCGCAGGATTTTACTAATGCTAGATAATAAAGATATTTAATTATTCCCGCTGTTGTGTTTTCTGGCAGGAATGTGCGCCGGCGGCGGGCGTCACATAACTTATGGGGTTAGCGGGCGAGCACCATTAGTCTGCTCACCAGCTCCACCACCCTGCGGCTCCTGGCAGTACGAGGCATGCTGGAAGCGGTAGTACACCATCCGTGCTGGCGGAGTATTGGCCCACATCTCACAATGTGTCGCTCCCATCATCCCTGACCACAGGAGTTCTTACAATGGGGTCAGACTTATGGTGGGGGTCGGTCGGGGTAAGTTGGGGGACACCTCTGCCCGCTGGATGTGGTTTGCTGATTCTCTGCTAGCTTGCGGTCAGCTGAGTTCTGTATCTTAACCCCTTAGTGACCGCCCCTACCTGTTTTCACAGCCTGGCTGTCTGGGCTTTAATCGGCAGGGATGTAAAAACACGCTCTCCCTGTAGAGGAAAGCCCCCGGGGTCTGCATGTGATGGGCTGCAGCAGTTTGGGGGGTCTGCAGTCTGCACTGCGGCCTGGAGTCTAAGGGGTGTTCCCTCCGCAACAGCCCAGCCGTGTGTCCTGGAAACGGATTGGGGGGGGGGATTGCTGAACCTGAATCACTGCTACAACGTGGTGGCTGCTTCCCAGTGGTTCCTGCTTGAAACAAAGGAAACTCCTAAGGCGCGCTCCCCCCTCCCCCTGGGCTCTGCGCGCGCTCCCCCCTCCCCCTGGGCTCTGCGCGCGCTCCCCCCTCCCCCTGGGCTCTGCGCGCGCTCCCCCCTCCCCCTGGGCTCTGCGCGCGCTCCCCCCTCCCCTCCCCTGGGCTCTGCGCGCGCTCCCCCCTCCCCTCCCCTGGGCTCTGCGCGCGCTCCCCCCCTCCCCTCCCCTGGGCTCTGCGCGCGCTCCCCCCTCCCCTCCCCTGGGCTCTGCGCGCGCTCCCCCCTCCCCTCCCCTGGGCTCTGCGCGCGCTCCCCCCTCCCCTCCCCTGGGCTCTGCGCGCGCTCCCCCCTCCCCTCCCCTGGGCTCTGCGCGCGCTCCCCCCTCCCCTCCCCTGGGCTCTGCGCGCGCTCCCCCCTCCCCTCCCCTGGGCTCTGCGCGCGCTCCCCCCCTCCCCTCCCCTGGGCTCTGCGCGCGCTCCCCCCCTCCCCTCCCCTGGGCTCTGCGCGCGCTCCCCCCTCCCCTCCCCTGGGCTCTGCGCGCGCTCCCCCCTCCCCTCCCCTGGGCTCTGCGCGCGCTCCCCCCTCCCCTCCCCTGGGCTCTGCGCGCGCTCCCCCCTCCCCTCCCCTGGGCTCTGCGCGCGCTCCCCCCTCCCCTCCCCTGGGCTCTGCGCGCGCTCCCCCCTCCCCTCCCCTGGGCTCTGCGCGCGCTCCCCCCTCCCCTCCCCTGGGCTCTGCGCGCGCTCCCCCCTCCCCTCCCCTGGGCTCTGCGCGCGCTCCCCCCTCCCCTCCCCTGGGCTCTGCGCGCGCTCCCCCCTCCCCTCCCCTGGGCTCTGCGCGCGCTCCCCCCTCCCCTCCCCTGGGCTCTGCGCGCGCTCCCCCCCTCCCCTCCCCTGGGCTCTGCGCGCGCTCCCCCCTCCCCTCCCCTGGGCTCTGCGCGCGCTCCCCCCTCCCCACATACCAGGGGTCCCGGCTTCCTCAATGTTGGGGCACCTGCTCACGGGCGGTATTTCAAGCACATTGTTCGCCCCTGACGGCAGCCAATATACTTCTCTGGGGTCCGCGGTTGTCCCCAGACGGACGGATTTGCATCGTGGATTTTCACGCGCTAGAAAAAACCGCGGCGCGTCCTGATCTGGGGACTCCAATACAAGTGAATGGACGCGGTTTCCACGCCGTACATCGGCGGTGCGGCTGCGGATGAAGGCGCTGGTTGCTATGACACTGGAGGAAGCGGGCGTGGCAGAGGCTGCAGGGTTCTCCGCACCGATCCGCACGCACATTTTGGTGCCATCCGCAGGTGTCCCGCTGGCGTAATCTGGACCGCTCGTGTGCAGGCGGCCTCACACTGGTAAAACAACGACAGCTTGTCTCATGGCGGCCGGGGGAGGGGCGGCGGCTGCGCACATTGTGTCGGCTATGCTCCACCCCCTACATGAAGCACAATCTGGGGTGCGATCAGTCGGGATCTGCTCAACCTTTACGGAGTTATTGGCAGTAAGGGGTCAAGTTTATGTGGCGGCGGGTTCTGGTCACGGGCGGAGAGCGGCCCCCTCACCCGCCGTCGCTCCGGCCCGCTCACCCGCTGTCGCCGCCGCCCCGGCCCCCTCACCCGCTGTCGCCGCCGCCCCGGCCCCCTCACCCGCTGTCGCCGCCGCCCCGGCCCCCTCACCCGCTGTCGCCGCCGCCCTGCTCACCCGGCTTCCTCCTCCCGCAGCTGATGCTTTGTCGCTGTGTCGGTGCAGTACAATCCATCGTGCGCTGTCTCTGCGCTGACACACTGTGACGCACCCCTCGCTCACCCCAGCTGCTGCGGCGCGCCCGTTCACATGCTGTGGCGTTCCTCCCTAGGACTACAAGGGTTAAATCCCGCAGCCACCTCCGCGCCGGTTGGACTCTGCGGGATCTTGCGCACAATGTCCGCAGCCGCCATGGGGGAAGGCGGACAAAATCACTGACAGCAAGCAGAGGTTAAGGGCTCATTCACCGCGGTGCCTGACTGCAGCGAGTCCCGCGCCCTGCCGGCGTGCTGCCCGGGAAGCTGACGACACCGCCCGGCGCTGGGAGGCTTTCCTTCCCTCCCCAGATTCCCCGCTCTGCGTGCCGCGGTTTATACGGACGCCCCCTCGCAGCCGCAGACCGCACTGCACCACCTGGTATACGCGGCGACAATCCGCTCGTGTGAATGAGCCCCAATAACGGACGGCCTCCATCGCTGCGGGAGCAGTGGCCTCCACATGGCCTGACCGCAGGGGGCGCCGCACAAAGACGCGAAACTCCACGCAGCAGAACACACGGCAGCGCAGCCTCACGGTGATTGGTTGGTTGGGTTGGCTCGTGCAGAAGGAGGGAGTAAAAGGTTAATACGCAACCGGAAGCTTGAGGTATTTTGTCCCTCGCCGGCCCCTGTCTTCCGGCCTCACGGCGTCTCCGTTGCTAGGTATGACGTCACGGCCGCTATCTTCTCGCGAGATTTCGAAGAGAACAAACTTACCCAAGATCCTTTGCGTTTCCTCTTTCCTGCCAGCGCCGGAGAATGGGTATGTCATGGCTGCTCTGCTGTCTGCGCGGCGCCGAGCCGCAATCCTGCTCCATCTGCCCGGCGCGGCCCTCCTGCCGCCCGGTTACCAGCCGCGGGGCTCGGCTAGCGCTTCAGCAGGCCGGCCCCGGCGGTATCGGGGAGGTCGCGGCGTCTGGGGTCCCGGTGTAATGGAGTCCGGGGCTGCAGGCCTGCTGTGGCCGCCGGGGCTGCCTGAGTGCGCCGTGCCGCCGTTCCTCCCCCCTCTCCTCCCGTTGCTACCGTCCAGGCTTCTGCCCCGGTGCCCCCTGCCTGGGGTGTCTGCCCGGGGCCCTCCTCACCCCCGCGGGCGCAGCGCAGATGATGACGTCTTCATGCTGCGAATTTCTGAACTTGGAATGTGGAAATCTCTCTTGGAGATCTGAGTGCTCGCCCGCCGGGTGCTGTTGGGGGGTCTGGGGGCCCGCCGGGTGCTGTTGGGGGGTCTGGGGGCCCGCCGGGTGCTGTTGGGGGGTCTGGAGGCCCGCCGGGTGCTGTTGGGGGGTCTGGAGGCCCGCCGGGTGCTGTTGGGGGGTCTGGAGGCCCGCCGGGTGCTGTTGGGGGGTCTGGGGGCCCGCCGGGTGCTGTTGGGGGGTCTGGGGGCCCGCCGGGTGCTGTTGGGGGGTCTGGGGGCCCGCCGGGTGCTGTTGGGGGGTCTGGGGGCCCGCCGGGTGCTGTTGGGGGGTCTGGGGGCCCGCCGGGTGCTGTTGGGGGGTCTGGGGGCCCGCCGGGTGCTGTTGGGGGGTCTGGGGGCCCGCCGGGTGCTGTTGGGGGGTCTGGGGGCCCGCCGGGTGCTGTTGGGGGGTCTGGGGGCCCGCCGGGTGCTGTTGGGGGGTCTGGGGGCCCGCCGGGTGCTGTTGGGGGGTCTGGGGGCCCGCCGGGTGCTGTTGGGGGGTCTGGGGGCCCGCCGGGTGCTGTTGGGGGGTCTGGGGGCCCGCCGGGTGCTGTTGGGGGGTCTGGGGGCCCGCCGGGTGCTGTTGGGGGGTCTGGGGGCCCGCCGGGTGCTGTTGGGGGGTCTGGGGGCCCGCCGGGTGCTGTTGGGGGGTCTGGGGGCCCGCCGGGTGCTGTTGGGGGGTCTGGGGGCCCGCCGGGTGCTGTTGGGGGGTCTGGGGGCCCGCCGGGCGCTGTTGGGGGGGTCTGGGGGCCCGCCGGGCGCTGTTGGGGGGGTCTGGGGGCCCGCCGGGCGCTGTTGGGGGGGTCTGGGGGCCCGCCGGGCGCTGTTGGGGGGGTCTGGGGGCCCGCCGGGCGCTGTTGGGGGGGTCTGGGGGCCCGCCGGGCGCTGTTGGGGGGGTCTGGGGGCCCGCCGGGCGCTGTTGGGGGGGTCTGGGGGCCCGCCGGGCGCTGTTGGGGGGGTCTGGGGGCCCGCCGGGCGCTGTTGGGGGGGTCTGGGGGCCCGCCGGGCGCTGTTGGGGGGGTCTGGGGGCCCGCCGGGCGCTGTTGGGGGGGTCTGGGGGCCCGCCGGGCGCTGTTGGGGGGGTCTGGGGGCCCGCCGGGCGCTGTTGGGGGGTCTGGGGGCCCGCCGGGCGCTGTTGGGGGGTCTGGGGGCCCGCCGGGCGCTGTTGGGGGGTCTGGGGGCCCGCCGGGCGCTGTTGGGGGGTCTGGGGGCCCGCCGGGCGCTGTTGGGGGGTCTGGGGGCCCGCCGGGCGCTGTTGGGGGGTCTGGGGGTCCGCCGGGCGCTGTTGGGGGGTCTGGGGGTCACTTGTTTTTGCCCCTGCTCTATCTGCTGCTCCCCCCGCAGGTATCTCACGGGACAACTGGCACAAACGCCGCAAGACCGGAGGCAAAAGGAAGCCGTACCACAAGAAGAGGAAGTATGAGCTGGGCCGCCCGGCCGCCAACACAAAGGTGCGAGATCTGCGCGGCCGTAATGGCGTATAATCAGCCGCTGTGCGCCGCCTGGTGACACGGAGCCGTCCGTCGCACAGATTCTCGCGGGACTCCCCCGGAGAAGCGTTCCGTGTCTCCGGGCCGCAGTGCAGACGGGCGGCCGCCCGCAGGGTGAGCTGTAGGGAGGCGTGTGATGAAGTGTTGTCCTTAGGGCGGCGGTGGCGGCCGTCTTGGTCTCCGTTTGCGCTGCCGCCCCGTGATAGGCTGGTCATAGTTACACTGACGCCCCCCGCGCTCTGACGCCCCCCGCGTGGGTCCCCTCCTCCGGGCTGCTGACGACTCTTTTCCTTTCCCCCTTTCTGGCGCAGATCGGTCCTCGCCGGATCCACACTGTGAGAGTCCGCGGCGGAAACAAGAAGTACCGCGCTCTGCGGCTGGACGCCGGCAACTTCTCCTGGGGCTCTGAGTGTAAGTGATCCCCTTCATGGAAGATGTGGTCACATGACCGCGCAGGAGTGACGACACGATGGGATTGGTCAGCGGTAAGGGGGAGGGGCTAATGAGTATATGCGGCATGTGTGATGATAACTCTCACCTTACGCGCCGGTCGTGCTGTCATTCCGACACGCGGATCGCGCCATGCCAGGATCAGTCATAGTTACACTGACTCTGCCGCAGCTTTGTGTTCTCCGCTCGTGGTCACCGCGGCCGTCCGTTCGTTAATGCCGCCTCTTCCTCCCCAGGTTGCACCCGCAAGACCAGAATCATTGATGTCGTCTACAACGCCTCCAACAACGAGCTGGTCAGAACCAAGACCCTGGTGAAGAACTGCATTGTGCTGGTCGATAGCACCCCCTACAGGCAGTGGTATGAAGCGCACTACGCCACGCCGCTTGGACGCAAGAAGGGAGCTAAGCTGGTAAGTCATGTGACGCGGCGCCATAACCTCCCCCCTCCTCTTCCGGTGATGATACCCTTGTCCAGTTCTGCTACTGAATGGAAGGAGATGACAACGGTTTATCTGAGGGAGATTCTAGAGCGTCCTAAAACCTCGGCCGGTGGGGTCCGGGGGCTCGGCCGGTGGGGTCCGGGGGCTCGGCCGGTGGGGTCCGGGGGCTCGGCCGGTGGGGTCCGGGGGCTCGGCCGGTGGGGTCCGGGGGCTCGGCCGGTGGGGTCCGGGGGCTCGGCCGGTGGGGTCCGGGGGCTCGGCCGGTGGGGTCCGGGGGCTCGGCCGGTGGGGTCCGGGGGCTCGGCCGGTGGGGTCCGGGGGCTCGGCCGGTGGGGTCCGGGGGCTCGGCCGGTGGGGTCCGGGGGCTCGGCCGGTGGGGTCCGGGGGCTCGGCCGGTGGGGTCCGGGGGCTCGGCCGGTGGGGTCCGGGGGCTCGGCCGGTGGGGTCCGGGGGCTCGGCTGGTGGGGTCCGGGGGCTCGGAGGCTCGGCCGGTGGGGGCTCGGCCGGTGGGGTCCGGGGGCTCGGAGGCTCGGCCGGTGGGGGCTCGGCCGGTGGGGTCCGGGGGCTCGGAGGCTCGGCCGGTGGGGGCTCGGCCGGTGGGGGCTCGGCCGGTGGGGGCTCGGCCGGTGGGGGCTCGGCCGGTGGGGGCTCGGCCGGTGGGGGCTCGGCCTAGGTGGGGCTCGGCCTAGGTGGGGCTCGGCCTAGGTGGGGCTCGGCCTAGGTGGGGCTCGGCCTAGGTGGGGCTCGGCCTAGGTGGGGCTCGGCCTAGGTGGGGCTCGGCCTAGGTGGGGCTCGGCCTAGGTGGGGCTCGGCCTAGGTGGCAGCCCTGGACAATGGGAAGCTCATTGCTCTTCCACTTCTCACCGGTTTCATGCTCTCTGCTTGCAGTCAGTGACGGGACATGCTCATGACTTCTCGTCTCCTAAGCTGTACAGACACAATGCTTCTCACAGCTGAGGGTTTGTTACAGACTGCTGCAGAGCAGCGGACCGCTAACTACTGGCTGCGGTTGTAGCAAAGCTTCAGCAATGAGAAATCAAAGGGGTTGTGCCAAAGTTAGGATCTCCTGTCCACAAGAGGGGAGGAGTGATCTGTGGGGGTCCGACTACCGGGACCCCCTCCAATCCTGAGCATGTCTGCGCCGTCGTCGTTGTGGGAGGCCGGACCCTCACAGATTACCAGGTAACTCCCTGTCTTCTGGATGGGGGAGGGGTGTTATTTTGGTGGGGCGAGCTCTTTTATACCCCTTTCTGGGGCTTCTGGATAATCGGATCCCTTTTCAGGTTCTTGGGGTTGAGGCTCCTTCTGTCTGATGTAGGCGGTGCATGCGGATGCTGCAGCGGTATATAAACGCCGTCCGTGTGCGGCTGCGAGCGCCCGGATGTCGCGCCGCTCCCAAGGTTGTAGATTTCTCGCACCAATTTTGCGCTTTTTGATTTAAATGGAGCCACAAGTCACTACGGAGAACCGCAGGCCGGTCGTCGGCGAGGTCTCCCCTTGGTTGTCTTATGGCTTTGTGGTCCTCGCATCCCCGGAGAGGTCAGGATTGTCAGCCGTGGGGTTCTCCACCCGCTGATGAACACCAGCGCTACGATGGGGCCCCCAAACATTTGTCATTAGTGTGACGGATGCTACTTTGGCCCCTGATGGGGTCTTATTAATTTCGGTTCTGTTTGGAGTACAGAATAGCGTGTTTGACTGCGTGGTGCGAACGCCGCCCACGCCATCACGCCAAATCAAAATGCAGAATTCAGTCCTTGTATTTCATGGGGTTCTGCAGCGTCTTACAAGAACGTTGTGGATTATCTGCGCCGCTCATACAGGAACCGCAGGGGATCAAGGCCGCACACAAGAGCGGACATCTTGTTTCTTGGGGTCCTCCGCTGGCCGGGCTCTGTATAGGGTGACATTGCAGCTCCATCCAAGTTTCTTGAGGCCCATTTACACGTAACTATTATCACTCAAAAATGCAAAAAAAAGGCTCGCTTGTCGTTCGTGGTTTATTAAGATGGCTTTTCAGTAAACCTAAAAAACCTTGTTGGCTCGCGGGCTTCTTGTCCGGCGTAAACGAAGCGCTGAGCAAGTAATGGACGAGAGGCCCCCGAGCCGCCGGCAGGACTTTCAGTTTAAATGCGCTGCACCAGCGCTAACTAACTTGGCCGTGACATCGCCGCGGATAACGCAGTGACGTATCGCCCGTGGACAGGAGCCCTTAAGTGTTGGTTTCCCACATAATGACTGCAGCCCCCACGCTCCTACTTGGGGGTTCTCCTGATGAAGGCTGGACTAATTGGTTTTATGGAAAGCCTTACTGGCGGACCCTCTTGTAAGCAGGCGCAGCTAACATGACAGCCCCAATACCAGACCTGTAGTTTCTCATTGAGCATCTGCAGTGTGAAGCTGCCTGGTTTCTGGCGCCTCCTACTGGTGGATGGAGGATGTGGCTGCCGCGGTATTACATACATATGCCCAATAGATGTTCTCTATGGACTACATAAGGTGCAGAGTTCATCTCGCGGTGGTCTCATAAAGCCAGACAGGAGAGACAGCGTTGTCCGCCCCCCCAGCCTGGAGGAGCCTCTGAGAAGTGATGCCCTTCCTGACCCGTCTGTAAGCCTCACCGGCCAGCAAACCTGGCTGATGTCCAGAATGTCCGTCAGGAGGAAACCCCGGCTGTGGCTCGTATTCCCAGTCACTTTTACAAGGCTTGTTAACAGGTCTGACGTTGACTTGCAGGAATGCTGCCCTCCTATGGGTGGCGCTGTAGAGGTTTTGTCCCTTAGCAGTCGGGTGTGAATTAGTACGGCCGTGACTCTGGGACCGCTGGTTCTGCAGCTCATTGTATCTTTCACTTCTTGTCCTCAGACTCCAGAAGAAGAGGAGATCCTGAACAAGAAGAGATCCAAGAAAACCCAGAAGAAATACGACGAGCGCAAAAAGCTGGCGAAGATCAGTACTCTGCTGGAGGAGCAGTTCCAACAGGGCAAACTGCTGGGTGAGTGGTGAGCAGCGGGGGAATGGCGTCCGGACCCCACATCCCGAAAGGGCAGCAGAGGGAGGGGCTTCTTGGCATCCATCAGCCGTCTTACAGGAGTTGTCTAGTTGCAAACTATCAGCCCCTTTAGGACGCCGCCACCTTGTAAATTTTTTTTTCCTCCCCCCCCCCCCCTTTAAAAAAAAAATAATGGTAGCTCCTTGGTCCATCGCGCTGGGAGGGCTTCGTTTTTGCAGGACGAGTCGTATTTTTCAATGGTCTTATTTAAGGTACCGAAACGTTAAAAATTTTAAGTGGAGTGAAATGAAGAACAACATTCCGCCGTCTTCCGGTGCGTCTTGTTTCTGCCGCCACAAACTGCACCAAAGTGACCCGATAACTTTGTTCTCTGGTCGCTGCGATGCCGATCCGGTGTAGTTTGTGTTTTTTTGCTGTACTATCATTTTTTTTCAAAGCTATTAGTTCTGACCCCCCATTGCCTGCCGCCGTCCTCTGCGCACAATAGCGCGATGCCTTCGTCCACGTAGTTGTGCGCGGCTCGCTGCTGCGGGACGTTCTGTAGCTTCCATTTTGGAATACATACAACTTTGGTCGCTTTTTATTGGATTTTTTTTCTTGGAGACTGATCAATAAGCACATTTCTGGTGGTCCTTGTTCTTTCGGACTCTCGCCGTGCGGGGTAAATAACGCGTCTCTCTGGTAGATCAGACTTTTACGGACACGGCAATACCGAATATGTATTTTTGCTTTATTATAAATATCTCAGTGGTTTTTGTTTTGCTTTTTAAACTAGTAAAACGTTATTAATCTTATATTTTTTACTCTCCATGGAGGGACCACGACTTGTGATGCTTTATACCTCCTGCTGTATGATGTAAGGCCATAGCATCACATCATACTGCTATTAGGCAGGCAGTCTATCAGGCCCCTCCCACGGGGACGGCTTGTTTGGCATTCTGCCACAACGGCCCTTCACCTGACACCCGCACAGCTCCGGGTGGGGCCGTGCAGATTTAATGCCAGTCAGAATGGACAGTGGCATTTAAAGGGTTAACCGCTCAGATCGGTTGCGTGGCTTATTGGAGCTGTTGCCACCAGTTGTTGACTGTAAGAAACAGCCGACTCCTGCGTTGGATGGAGGGAGATCGCCGTGCGATCTCCATTCATACATACCCTGAAGCTACAAATGTAAATGTACGTCATATGGTGTTATGGGGTTAATGGGTCCATCCGCAGGATAGGTCATTGATGGATTGGCATGGGTCTGCTGCCCAGGACCACTGCCAGTCAGCTGTTTGATGGGCCTGTATGCTCAAAGCTGATTTTTGCAGGAAGTAGACAGCTCTGTTCTCACTGCATTGGCCAGATTTGGTATTACAGACAAAGCTTCTATTCACTTCAGTAGCAACTTGGCCTGCAGTATCAAACCTGGCCTCTGTAGTGGGAATGGAGCTATCTGCTTCCTGCAGAAATCTGTTTAGTGCACTAGGGTGCCAATGCAGAGGGCAGCTGCAGACCCCCACTCATCTGCTGCTGTTGGTCTAGCCTCTGGATAGGCCCATCACTAGTTTGCAACTGGACAACACAAGTGTGATCTGTGCTGTGTGATTGCTGGAATACACGGCACAGTCCTACAACCCACCACAGACGGCCAGGGCGCGAGATCTCGCAGTGCTGACTAAACAAGGGTCAGTCGTGTTATACAGCAGTTACGGCTCAGTGAGCTACATTCACATAGTGCTGCTATCCCGGGGGTCTGACCGGAGCTTTAAAGCTGCTATTAGTACTATGGCGACTGAAGCCTGCTGCAGCAGCGTGTTGGTCCGTCCAGGCGGAGCCCCAAGCTGGTTGTCCGACTAGTCCTGGTTTACTTGTGACTCTAGCTGTCTGTGTGGTCCTGACCGCACGGTCACCACCTGTAGAGCTGCGGCCCCACGGGGGGAGTTTTGGTATGGAGTGTAACCTATTGCCACCTCTTTCCAGCCTGTATAGCCTCCAGACCTGGGCAGTGCGGCAGAGCTGATGGCTACGTCCTCGAGGGCAAGGAGTTGGAGTTCTACCTGAGGAAGATCAAGGCCAAAAAAGGCAAATAACCTTTTCCCCAACTGTTCGCTCCAAATAAACAAAACTTTATTACAACCTGCGCTCTGGTTTTTCCTGCCGCCTTGCATGACTTGTCCTGTATGGAGGTGATCGTACAGCCGAGTTTCTCCTTAGTCTTCATCTTGGCTATGGGGTCTCATTCTTGCAGAAGAGACGGCTGCACAGTGAACACCTCTTCTCGAAGACCGGTAAATCAATGGTGGTAATGAGGTTGGGCTGATCTGCCTCTGGGTGCCATGTACTGCAGAGACTTGGGGTATTTTCTCGTTCCTTATGTTGGGGGTCACTGAGCATCATCATGGAACGGAAACAGTTCCAGATTCTGGGGCGATGCTTCATTAGGGTCTTCAGCACATGACAAATAGTCGTTGGCTCTAGGAAGAATGGAAATCGATGACCAATTTTATATAAAAGTGGGGAAATAGTGATATTTATGGAGTGCTGCAAACTTCTGGGGTGCTGAACCTGTGAATTAATAAATGATCAACCAAGAGGAGTGAGCTCTGCCAGAGGAGCTGCTGCTTTACATGTATTTGCCTTTTTGGCTGCTGCATCACATTGTTGACTCATGTTCAGACTATGATCTATTAGTATACCCAAGTCTTTTTCACCTGTGCTGCTGCTTAGCCCAATTCCTCCCATTCTGTATGCGCTTTCTTCATTTTTCTTGCCCAGATGTAGGACGTTGCATTTCTGCTTGTTAAATACCATTCTGTTAGTCGCCGACCACTGTTCAAGCTTTTCTAGATCTTTTTGAATCCTCTCTCTTCCCTAGTGTTAGCTATCCCTCCTAGCTTTGTGTCATCGGCAAATTTGCTCAGTTTCCCATCAATTCCCTCCTCCAGATCATTTATAACAATGTTGAACAACACTGGGCCTAGGACAGAGCCTTGTGGTCCCCACTTGATACATTCTTCTACTTGGATGTGCAGCCATTTATGACCATTCTTGGAGTACAATCACTCAGCCAGTTGTGAATCCACCTAACAGTTGCCTTGTCAATCCCAGATTTGGTCATTTTCTCAATAAGTATGGTATGAGATACTTTGTCAAATGCTTTGCTAAAGTCAAGATCTATTATATCCACCGCATTTCCCTGATCAACCCAGTCGCTGATTCTATAATAGAAGGAAATTGGATTCGTGTGGCATGACTTTTGTTACAAACCCATGCTGGCTCTGGTTAATTACTCCATTCTCATCCAAGTATTTGCATACATGCTGTTTAATGATGTGTTCAGAGCTCTTCCCCAGTATAGAAGTCAGGCTCACAGGCCTGTAGTTTCCTGGATCCACCTTCTCTTTTCTGAAGATGAGAACAAGATTTGCCCTTTTTCAATCTTCTGGGACTTCTCCTGTTCTCCAGGAACTTTCAAAGATTTATGGCAAGTGGTTCAGCAATTACCTCCGCTGCTTCCTTTAGTATTCTGGGATGTAATTCATCTGGACCTGGAGACTTGAATTCATTTGAGTTAGCTATGTGTTCCCTCACCATCTCTCTGCTTATAGATAGCCTGCATTCTTGTATTCCCGCAATAGCACCGTGAAGATCAGTTGATGTTACATCTACTTACTGAGAGAAAACAGAAACAAATAGGAATTTAGAAGTTCATTCTTAACCAATTCACCATTTTCATCCTGTAAACATCCTATAGCATCTTGGACTTTTATTTTGACGCCCCCAAATCCTTTTTTATTGAGTCTTCCCAGGTCTTCCTCCCCTTGTTATCCAACATACAAGGATATCATGATCACTGCCTCCTAAGGTCCCAGCCACCCTTACTCCCTCCACCATTCCCTCCCTGTTGGTGAGAGTTAGGTCCAAGATAGCAGATCCCCTTGTTTTCTCTTCTACCTTCTGGAAGATAAAGTTGTCACCAAGAGCGGATAAGAATCTGTTGGATCCATTACTTTTACCTGAGAGATTCCCAACAAATGTCTGGATGGGTAAAATCTCCCATGATCACCATGTTGGGCTTCTTTGAGAGCTTGGCCATCTGATGTAGAAAGAGTTCCTCCATATCTTCTGCTTGTCCAGGCGGCCTATAGTAAATGCCTACAATGGTGTCCTTTCTGTTGTTCTCTCCTTGTATTCTTCCCCAAACAGTTTCTACAGAACTCCCAGCTGTGAAGCTTGAATCTCAGTGGAGATGATGCTTTCCTAACATACAACACAACACCTCCTCCCATTTTCTTGGGTCTGTTTCTTATAAATACATTGTATCCTTCAAGCCTTGTATCCAATCATGTGTATCATCCCACCAAGTTTTTGTGATGCCGATGACATCATATTTCTCTTCCTGTGTCAGGAGCTCCAGTTCTCCTTGTTTGTTTCCCATGCTCTGTGTAGAAACACGTTAGTTTGTGATCAGGGTCTCTTGCTCCTCTCCTTTACTTCTGAATGTTTTGTCTTTGTTCTTTATTTTCACTTCTGATAGCGAGGGTCTCAAATGTATTCATTAGCTGGATGTCTTTAGCTGGCCTTTCACTTCCCATATTATTCTAGTTTAACAATGTGATGCAGCAGCCAAAAAGACAAACACAGTTCTGGGATGTATTAAGAGAAGCATAGAGTCTGGATCACGTGAGGTCATTATCCCCTCTACTCTTCCTTAGTCAGACCTCATCTGGAATACTGGGTCCAGTTCTGGGCACCCCACTTTATACAAGACACAGACAAACTGGAGCAAGTTCAGAGAAGAGTTACCAAGATGGTGAGCGGTCTGCAAATCATGTCCTATGAGGAACGGGTAAAGGATCTGGGAATGTTTAGCAGAAGAGAAGGCTGAGAGGAGACTTAATAGCCGTCTACAAATATCTGAAGGGCGGTCACAGTGCAGAGGGATCAGCCCTATTCTCATCTGCACAAGGAAAGACTGGAAGCAATGGGGTGAAACCCATTTGTCTGGGATGATTTAGTGATCCTGCACTGAGCAGGGGGTTGGACCCGATGACCCCGGAGGACCTTCCAACTCTACCATTCTAGGATTCTATGCATGTAGTAGTGCACAGCAGGTTATGGCTGGTTGCAGCTGTTGAGGTCTGGTAGTGGTTCCCCTTATAGTGTAGCCTGATCTCTTGGGGGTACTAAATGTCAGAGAAGAGAATGATGGGGTGCAAGTGGGAGAGGTTGAGTGCAGCCACTAGAAGGAGCGCGCTGTGTACAGACATATGAACCCTTCCAGAGTAGACATGGCTAAAACTTTATATTTTATTACATTTTTAAAAACTTCAGCTAAAATGACACAGACTGTATTCTCTGCCGTTACTACACTAACAGAGGGGTGTTTTTGCTGTACTATTAAATAGTCTTTGGAAAAAAACGATCTACTTTCTGCTGCCCGCTTCTGCCCACCATAACCTAAAGTTTGTTCTTGTGGAGGGTCTTAAAAAAGCCAGGCAATGCTGCGAGAGAAAAAATATGCAAGGAGGAGCTGGTAGCATGCCTCTCACCCAGGAGCCAGCACCCCATCCTCCACAGACAAGGGGTAGACACCCAAAACTATTCTGTCCCAGATGGGGGGGGGGGGGGCGTCATCCTGCTGGCGACACCTGGCACCCCGTCTTCCACAAACAAGGGGCAGACACCCCAAACTATTCTGTCCCAGATGGGCATCCTCCGTTGGAGACGACTCTGGTTTGGGTGATATCCTGTTGGCCATTATAGGGAGGTCACCTTCCAATAAGGGGTGCTTTTCCATCCTTCTCGTCTCTCCGTACTGAGCATGTCCTCTGCACCAAACTTGTGAACTAGGTGGCAATAGCTGCGGTCTGTGAGGACGGACGCCACCTCGATCCGTGACTATAACTAGAGGCCACAGATAGCGTCACCCGGCCAGTAAGCCACCAGTCTGGCTGCTAATTATGTCAGAAGGTGCCATCCCTCCCATTGCTTCACTGTGTCCAGCAGCAGAAGAGGAACTAGGCACATTGTCACAGGACCAATGCTCTATGCAGGTACTTCTGGCTTTCTGCACACTACCGCAGGGGAGGAGGTGGGCTATGTAGAGCAGAGCGACATCTAATTGCAGCAGTCCTGTGACTGAGCGATTGCGGTAGGTAGAGATGAGCGAGTACCAAAATGCTCGGGTGCTCATTACTCGAGTCGAACTTTTCGTAATGTTCGAGAGCTCGTTTCGAGTAACGAACCCCATTGAAGTCAATAGGCGACTCGAGCATTTTTCAAGCTGACCGATGCTTCGCATGGGGAAGGTTGTGTGAAACACCTGAAAATATCAGAACGTCATCGAAACACCAGAGAAACGGATAGGGAATGGCAGGGGCAGCATGCATGGCTGCATCTGAGGCTCCCAGGTCCCACTATTAAGTCAAATTGGGGGCAAGAGCCTGGCGGTCACCCCCCTAACAATTTACTTGGGACAGACCATCATTAGCAAGGCACACGCGCTGGCACATCTTAGCCAAGCACCACACTAGGTGCAACCAACCCACATGTCTATTTATAAGTGCGTCATGGATGAGAAGGATCTGGAGGCACACACGGCAGAGGGTTGGCAGGGCCAGGCAGTGACCCTCTTTGAAAGTGTGGGCGATAGCCCACAATGCTGATGAGAATAGATGATAAATTGACGTACGATCATCATTCTAATCCCGTGCCACCTCAGTCACAAAATTGTCAGGAGCCGCAAACGTGGGCATAAAGGGGACTCAGGTGCCAGCACTTCTACACATCTCCACAATGCAGCAGCGCATACTAACTCCAAAGATTGGTTTGAAGCAGGAGGTGTCGCAAAAGTAGCCACCACAGGTGTACAGTGACCCTGTGAAAGTCTCATGAAATCACTAACGCTTCCTGTGAACGCTCCAATCCTGTATCTCGGATAACTGGTAACACGAGAGATAATACATGTCGCCCAGCGCTGACCCCCAGACCCCAAGTAGGAGGAGGAGGTGGCATAATAAGCCCGAGAAACCATGACTGAGGTAGGACCCACAATACTCTGTGTGGGAAGTACGTGAGCGGGCCCAGGGTCAGACTCTGTCCCAGCCTCCACCTGGTTGACCCAATGTGTCGTCCGTTACGGTTCCTTTAATCGCTCCAAAGACTGAATGAACAACGAAGAAGTTCCACAGGCCAAACGTGGTGCAGTTGCATCCCCCCCCCCCCCCCCCCCCCCCTCAAGACCTCGGCCTCTGCCCACAGCCTCAGAAATCATGGGCATAACTGTTGTGAACGTCTCATTAAATCAGATACGGTTCCTTTCATCACTCCAAAGACTGGATGAACCACAAAGAAGTTCCACAGGCTAAACCTGGCACATTTGCACCCCCTTCCCCAGGACCTCGGCCTCTGCCGACACCCTCAGCAGTCGTGGGCATAAAGCAGACTTGGATGCTAGTACTGCTGTGAACGTCTCATTAATTCCGTTATGCTTCTTTTGATTGGTCCAAACCAGTATCTCAAGTAACACGAGAGATAATACATGCGACCAGCGCTGATCCCCTGACCCCAAGCAGGAGGAGGAGGTGGCATAATAAGCCCGAGAAACCATGACCGAGGTAGGACCCACAATACTCTGTGTGGGAAGCACGCGAGCGGGCCCAGGGTCACACTCTGTCCCAGCCTCCACCTTGTGTGACCCAAAGTGCCATGAGTTACATAGCTATGGGAGATCCATGTGTCCCCACACAATTCATTCTGTGTATGTGTCAGATAGCTCAACACCGCATTGGGAAAGCCGTCTGCACCCTAGCCAAGTCACTCAGCGTATTTGTGCCAGACAGCTGGACACCGTGCTGGGAAACCTTTGTGCACCCACAGCATAGGCGATCTCATGCAACCCAAGGACAGTATTAAACGTGAAGAAATGGTGCCCAGAGTTTCACTCCTTCCAGGACCTCGCCCTCGGCCCATACTTCTGCCCAATTCATTCTGTGTATGTGTTAGATAGCTGAACATCGCAATGGGAAACCTTTGTGCACCCAAAGCATAGGCGAATCCCTGAAACCTTTCTGTAGCTAGAGTATAGGTGAACACTTGGAAAAATTTGTTTACCAAGAGTATAGGCGAAGGCCTGAAAAATTGGTGTACCCCCGAGGGCAGGTGAAACCCATAAACATTTTTTAAAGATACAGCTCGTTGTTGCTTAAAGGGGTTGTCCCGCGCCGAAACGGGTTTTTTTTTTTTCAATAGCCCCCCCCGTTCGGCGCGAGACAAACCCGATGCAGGCATAACAAAAACAAACCGTCCAGTACTTACCCGAATCCCCGCGCTCCGGCGACTTCTGACTTACCTTGTGAAGATGGCCGCCGGGATCTTCACCCTCGGTGGACCGCAGGTCTTCTGTGCGGTCCATTGCCGATTGCAGCCTCCTGATTGGCTGGAATCGGCACACGTGACGGGGCGGAGCTACGAGGAGCCGCTCTCCGGCACGAGCGGCCCCATTCAGAAGGGAGAAGACCGGACTGCGCAAGCGCGTCTAATCGGGCGATTAGACGCTGAAGATTAGACAGCACCATGGAGACGGGGACGCCAGCAACGGAACAGGTAAGTGAATAACTTCTGTATGGCTCATAATTAATGCACGATGTACATTACAAAGTGCATTAATATGGCCATACAGAAGTGTATACCCCAAATTTGTTTCGCGGGACAACCCCTTTAATTTGTAACAGAGCCTGGAGGCAGGTTACAGCCATTGTCACAAACGACCATGCCCGGTTGGAGGCTCAGCGGCGAAAGCCAGAGGTCGGTCTGCCCCGTCAGACCCTGTAACAGCTCGGGGGCCGTGTGCCTCTTCTCACCTAAGCTGATTAGTTTCAGCACGGCTTGCTGACACTTGCCCACCGCTGTGCTGCCGCGCCGTGTGCTACCGACTGCTGGTGACATGCTCACACTTCTTAATTGTGAGGAGGAGGGGGGGTTGGAGGAGCTGGCATAATACGACGCAGAAACCATCACTGAGGTACGACCCGCTATCCTTGGTGTGGGTAGCATGTGAGCGGTCCCAGGCTCTGACTCGGTCCCAGCCTCCACCAAGTTCACCCAATGTGCCGTCAGGGAGATGTAGTGGCCCTGCCCGCCAGTACTTGTCCGTGTGTCCGTCGTTAAGTGGACCTTCCCAGTAACAGCGTTGGTGAGGGCACGGTTTATGTTGAGGGAGACGTGCTGGTGTAGGGCGGGTATGGCGCACCGGGAAAAATAGTGGCGACTGGGGACCAAGTAGCGAGGGACCACCGCCGCCATCATGTTTTTGAAAGCCTCTGTTTCCACAAGCCTGTACGGCAGCATCTCCAGGGTGGCGGCGTATTTGCGCTTTCACTCCAATGCTTGTGTTAGCGACAGCTGAATGTTGCGCTGAGAGACATTGCTGGATGGAGTGGAGGACGGTGAAAGTGAGGGTGTGGGTGCAGGCCGGGAGGCACTTGTGCCTGTGTCCAGGGGGACTGGATCTGTGTGGCAGGTTGGGACACAGGAGAAGAGGCAGTGGTGTGACCCGGAGGCGGTGAATGGCCTTTGTCCCACCTTGTGGGGTGCTTGGCCATCATATGCCTGCGCATGCTGGTGGTGGGGAGGCTGGTGGTGGTGGCTCCCCGGCTGATCTTGGCGCGACACAGGTTGCACACCACTGTTCATCGGTCATCCGTGCTCTCACTGAAAAACACCCACACCTTTGAACACCTAGCCCTCTGCACAGAGGCTTGCCGCGAGGGGGTGCTTGGGAAACAGTTGGGGGAGTCTTCGCTCTGGCCCTGCCTCTACCTCTGGCCACCCCACTGCCTCTTCCAACCTGTCCTGCGGCTGCACTTGCCTCCCCCTCTGAAGCCCTGTCCTCAGTAGGCTTAGCAAACCAGGTGGGGTCAGTCACCTCATCGTCCAGCGGCTCTTCCTCCGAATCCTCTGTGCGCTCCTCCCTCAGACTTATTGCCCTTACTACTACCTCACTGACAGACAACTGTGTCTCATAATCATCCTCACCCACAAAAGCTCTTGAGACAGTTGCCGGAAGTCCCCAGCCTCATCACCCGGACTCCGGGAACTTTCCAAAGGTAGGACATCGGTCACGACAAACTCCTCAGGTGGGAGAGGAACGAGTTTTTCCCACTCATGGCAGGGACCCGAGAACAGTTCCTGGGAGTCTGCTTGCTCCTCAGAATGTGTCCTTGTAATGGAGTGAGGAGGCTGGGAGGAAGGAGGAGCAGCAGCCAGAGGATTCAGAGTTGCAGTCCCTAGGCCGGGAGTAGTGGACTGGGTGGTCGATACATTGCTGGACGTGTTTTCAGCCATCCATGACCGGACCTGCTCACACTGCTCTGTTGGTAATAAAGGTCTACCACGCGGACCCGCAAATTGTGGTATGAAGCTGGATAGCGGAGAGACGCGGCGCTCTCCTAATCCCTCAGCAGCCGACTCTGATTCACCCCGCCCAGGACCTCGGCCTCTGCCCACACCCTAACTTGGACGCCCGCGTCCTCGACCCTTACCCCTACTCCTCATCATGGCGGATTAAGAATAGAGCAGGGCCCAAATAAATTACCCCACTGTACAGCACTGACAACTGTGGCTTAATTCACCGCACACAGAGACTGTAAATAGCGGAGGCTCTATGCTGTGACTAGGAAAAAAGTAACCCGCTGTCTTGCGCTGATACCTAGGGGTAATTTACTGCTCGCAGAGACTTGTAGATAATAGAGGCTGTATGGAGGGGGAGAAGACTCTAAAGCCAGTGGATAGTACTGGTAACTGCGGCTACTTCACCGCACACAGACAATGCTAGATGTGAGATGCTGTGCGCAGGGGCAGAAAAAATTACCCGACTGTTTAGTGTGGAGAATTTAGGCTAGTTCACCACACACAGTGATTGGCGGATGAGAGATGCTCTGCACAGGCCCAGCCAACAATTAACTGACTGTTTAGCGATTAAAACTATGGCTTATTCACCGCACACAGAGAATGGTAGATGTGAAATGCTCTGCACAGGCCTAGATGCTTGAAAAAAAAAAAATGGTGCACCACTGCTCCCAGCTAGCCACAACAGTAATGCACACGGTCGGATGTGGCCCTAAGAAGGACCGTTGGGGTTCTTAAAGACAGGATCCTACTCTAACACTTTCCCTATAGCAGCAGCACTATCCCTAACCTCTGCCAGCGCGTGTCTGAGGTGAGCCGTGGGCGGGACCAGTTTAAGTACTCGGCGGTCACCTGATCGGCCCAGCCACTCACTACTGTAGGGGGAAGGGGGGGCTGGCACGTCACAGCAGGAAGTGGTAATGCCTTCCCCGCATGTCTATTGGCTAGAAAATGGCGCTAAACATGCGGGGAAGGAAATGCAATTGACTTGAGTACCGCGTGGTGTTCGTCTCGAGTACTGAGCATCTCGAGTACCCCAATACTTGGACCAGTGTGCTCGCTCATCTCTAGCGGTAGGAGATTTATAAGTGGGGTGCCATAACTACTTGGAGCCACAAATGGAAACAAAAGGGTTAATAGTTTGTTTTGTCAATTAACAAAATACAAAGTGCATAACAGAAGTGTAACCCCATGGGTATCCGGTGTGACGCCCCTCACCTTCATCAGCTTTTCTCGGTACTCTTGCACACAGTTAATGAAGGAACTGTTACAGCACTCTGCCCCCCTGAGCGCCAGGTGGCACCCCACTGTCCCTGCCTACTTGCCTCGGCCCTGGCTAACCCCAGGCGGACAACTGGACGGCGGTCCCTGCGCTGGCTAGGGACCTGGCGACTGAGAAGATGTGACTAACTGATGGGTGGAACAGAGTGCTGACAGAGAGGCAGATGGAAATGACCAACAGAACATACAGAGAAAGCAAAGCTGGAGATGGAAGCTGACAGGCAAACTAGAGGCTGAGCTGAGACTAGGCTGCAGACCGGACCGACTAGATGCTAGCAGAACCAATAACTGGCAGTGAGCTCAGGTCACTGCCAGCCTTAAAAAAAAAGAAGAAAGACTCCGCCCCGGGGCGGAGAGTGGGAGGAGGCAACTCCTCTCACTGCTGCATAAGAAGGATGGAGGCTTGCGGGCAGCACCCTACGGGTGGACACGCCCACGCCGCCGCCCACCAGCCGCCCCAAGCCGCCGGGAGAGCCCCGACACCAGAGCTCCAGGACGCCGACGCCGGAGCGACGCGCGCCGACCGCGGGACCCCATGCCGCCCTGCATGGTAACAGGAACTCAGCAGGGTGATTCCAGACATTTTGGAGGACTAAGCCAAGATCTATGGATGAAAGACAATCGTTCAGAAAGCGCCGCAGGGATTGTTAGCGGGTCTTTCGCTTTAACATTTCAGATCCTCTGAATCCAGGGAGAGCTGCAAAGACAGTGGGGGACTTTATCCCCCAATAGAAATACAACCGACCGTAAATAAAGAACAACTGTCTGCGCTCTTAGAAGAGGTAAAGCATATTGTCAATCTAATGAAGGATCAGGGACGGCACTGACTGCGGAGGAGGGGGTGTGACCAGCAGGAAGCCCCTCCTTGAAGTGTCGACTCAGGTGGTCCAGGTGGTCGCCACGTCTCAGAGTCAGATAGATTCAACGGCGACGCGTTTCTGTGCACACGGCACCTTCCCAAACAGACATATATATATAACATAGTACATATCGCTGACATTCCGTTTAGTTCCGTTGGCGTCCTCCGGTTCCAGTCTGGGAGGAGCGGGGGGGCGTGTCGGGTCGCGGCATCACCTCGCCGGTCATGTGACACTGTTACGTCATTCCGGAGGTCATGTGACCGTGGGACGTCATCACGTTTTGGTCATGTGGTGTAACGGCGTCATCACGCTTAATCATGTGACGCTTTAGTATGCCATCGTGTCATGGCAATGATCATGTGATGCTCTTGCGCCGTCACATGGTATTTCATACTGCGGCATGATGCGATGCTCTGATGTCGCAGGTCATGTGACCTCCTAGCGTCACTCAGATAATTAGTGTGATCTCTGCTCTCAGATATACTATTAGATTATAGGACGCCTGATAGTAAGTAGACTCGGTGCGCGATCACCTACCGCCATCTCGTTAATCTATCTTACAGGCTTTTGCATCAAAGTAGTTCGTGATCTAAACAGAGATATAAGGAAACGGGTTTAAAATAATCTGTTACTTAATTAAAGCGTTCTCTACAAATTGTCTTCTACAGCCGTGTATATAAAGAGGAGTATACGGGAGCGGAATAACCCTTTGTGGTGCTATATGTCTCATTCCCTATAGGATGCATATATTGTTATTCATGGCAGATAGAGATGAGCGAGCACCAAAATGCTCAGGTGCTCGTTACTCGAGTCCAACTTCCCGCGATGCTCGAGGGTTCGTTTCGAGTAACAAACCCCATTGAAGTCAATGGGCGACCGGAGCATTTTTGTATTTCGCCGATGCTCGCTAAGGTTTCCATGTGTGAAAATCTGGGCAATTCAAGAAAGTGATGGGAACGACACAGAAACAAATAGGGCAGGCGAGGGGCTACATGTTGGGCTGCATCTCAAGTTCCCAGGTCCCACTATTAAGCCACAATAGGGGCAAGAGTGCCCCCCCCCCCCCCCACAACAATTTTTACTTCGGATAAACCCTCACTAGCAATGCATACCTTAGCTAAGCACCACACTACCTCCAACAGAGCACAATCACTGCCTGCATGACACTCCGCTGCCTCTTCTCCTGGGTTACATGCTGCCCAACCACCCCGCACGACTCTGCGTCCGCAGCGCACACCAAAGTGCCCCTGCGCAGCCCTCAGCTGCCCTCATGCCGCACGCTGGCCTCATAGCCACACCACCCTCATGTCTATTTATAAGTGCGTCTGCCATGAGGAGGAACCGCAGGCACACACTGCAGAGGGTTGGCAGAACTAGGCAGCGACCCTCTTTAAAAGGGGCGGGGCGATTGTCCACAATGCTGTACAGAAGCAATGAGAAATCCAATCCTGTGCCACCTCCATCAGGAGCTGCAAACATGGGCATAAAGGGGAGTCCGCTGCCAGCCCAGCACTCCTACACATCTCCACAATGCAGCAATACTCGGTGTGGGAAGTATGTGAGTGGGCCCTGGGTCAGCCTCGGTCCCAGGTGTGGCCCAAGGTGCTGCGAGTGACATAGCAGTGGGGACTCCATGTGTCCACACAGTACTCATTCTGTTTGGGTGTCGGATACCTCATCGACAACGCAAGGGGTAAACCATCTGCACTCTGCACCCTACCCAAGTCTGTCAGTGTTTTGGGGACAGACAGGTAAAACACCTCAATGGGAAGTCTGTGTGTACCCACATCATGGGTGGCCCCCAGGAACCCACAGACGGTACAGAAAGAAATCCCATTGCAGTGCCCCGGAAAGCTGAGGTTACGTGAGAGGAAATACATGTTGACTTCGGCCCACACTCCATGCCCTAGTCAGACTGGTTTTATTTAAAGTGCCAGGCAGGTACAACTCCACTATGGCAAGTCTGTGTGCACCCACAACATGGGTCGCTCCCAGGAACCACACGCCATGCCCTAGTCAGTCTGGGTTGTTTTTCGCGCCAGATAGGTAGAACACCACGATGGGAAGACTCAGTGCACCCATAGTATACACAGACCCCTGTAATATTCCTGTAGCAAAGGTATAAGCTGACCCCAGTAACAGTTATGTGGCAGAAGTCTAGGGAGACCCCAGTAACATTTCTGTAGTAACAGTATAGACAGACCCCAGTAACATTTCTGTAGTAACAGTATAGACAGACCCCAGTAACATTTTATTAGCAGAAGTATAGGCAGACCCCTGTAACATTTCTGTAGCAGCAGTATAGGCAGACCCCAGTACCATTCTTGTAGCAGAAGTATAGGCAGACCCCAGTAACATTTCTGTAGAAGTAAAGGCAGACCCCAGTAACATGTCTGTCACCGCTGTATAAGCAGACCCCTGTAACATGTTTGTAGCAGAAGTATACGCAGACCCCAGTAACATTAACGTGGCGGAAGTATAGACAGACCCCACTAACATTTCTGTGGTAACGGTATAGACAGAGCCGAGTAACATTTCTGTAGTAACAGTAAAGGCAGATCCCAGTAACATTTCTGTAGCAGAAGTATAGGAAGACCCCTGTAACATTAACGTGGCAGCAGTATTGACAGACCCCAGTAACATCCTTGCGGCAGCAGTATAGGCAGACCCCTGTAAAATTAACGTGGCAGCAGTGTAGGCAGACCCCAGTAACATCCTTGAGGCAGCAGTATAGGAAGACCTCTGTAACTTTCTTGTAGCAGAAGTATAGGCAGACAGGCAGACCCCAGTAATTTTCTGTAGTAATAGTATAGGCCAACCTATGAAACATTGGGATACCATGAGCGTAGGCAAAGGCCGGAAATTTTTTTTAAAACATTTTTTTAAAGATACAGCTCACTGTTGCTTAATTTGTAACAGAGCCTGGAGGCAGCCCTGTTGAAAAAATTGGTTCATGTTACAGTCTCAATACTTTTGAAACTTAGAAAAATTGTAAAAACATTGGTAGATGTAGAGGAGCCTTTTGGGCCGCAGAAAAATTGTCCGTTCAGCGCGCTGACATGTTGGTTCTGGAGGAGGAGTAGCAGGAGGAGGACTAATGTCAGAGACAGATTGACAAAGCTAAATGCCCCGTTTTACCGGTGACAGAGAAGAGTGCTTTTATCTGCGGTTGCAGCGAAAACAATCTTTAGGTTCCGCTGCTCTCCGCCGGTGGAGAAGAGAAGTCTGGGGAAATCCAGGCTTTGTTCATCTTGATGAGTGTAAGCATGTCGGCACTGGCAGTTGACAGGCGGGTACGCTTGTCCGTGATGATTCCCTCAGCTGCACTAAACACCCTCTCTGACAAGACGCTAGCGGCAGGGCAAGCCAGCACCTCCAGGGCATACAGCGCAAGTTCGTGCCACGTGTCCAGCTTTGACACCCAGTAGTTGTATGGGGCAGAGGCATCACGGAGGACAGTGGTACGATCGGCTGCGTACTCCCTCACCATCTTTTTACAGTGCTCCCTCCGACTCAGCCTTGACTGGGGAGTGGTGACGCAGTCTTGCTGGGGAGCCATAAAGCTGGCAAAGGCCTTGGACAGCGTTCCCCTGCCTGTGCTGAACATGCTGCCTGATCTCCGCGCCTCCCCTGCTACTTGGCCCTTGGAACTGCACCTTCTGCCGCTAGCGCTGTCAGATGGGAAGTTTACCATCAGTTTGTCCCCCAGGGCCCTGTGGTATTGCATCACTCTCGAACCCCTTTCCTCTTCGGGAATGAGAGTGGAAAGGTTCTCCTTATACGGGGGTCGGCTGAATGCTTCAGCTAGGATTAATGGAATAGCACCCCGGTTCTATTTTGTTGGTTTTCGGAACTGGGGCCATGATTAAGAGGGACGGCCAGGGGCATTCGTATTGTGCCGCTAGAGGTGAAATTCTTGGACCGGCGCAAGACAGACCAAAGCGAAAGCATTTGCCAAGAATGTTTTCATTGTTGGAGGAGGAGGAGGTGGCATAGACCGCCGCAGATACCAGAACCGAGGAAGGACCCGCAATTCTGGGTGTGGGTAGGACGTGTGCGGTTCCAGGCTCTGACTCAGTCCCAGCCTTCACCAAATTCACCCAATGTGCCATCAGGGAGATGTAGTGGCCCTGCCCGCCAGTACTTGTCCACATGTCCGTGGTTAAGTGGACCTTCCCAGTAACCGCGTTGTTGAGGGCACGATTGATGTTGCGGGAGACGTGCTGGTGTAGGGCTGGGACGGCACACCGGGAAAAATAGTGGTGACTGGGGACCGAGTAGCGCGGGGCCGCCGCCACCATCATGTTTTTAAAAGCCTCCATTTCCACAAGCCTGTACGGCAGCATCTCCAGGCTGATCAATTTGGCAATGTGCACTTTTAATGCTTGAGCGTGCGGGTGCGTGGCGGCGTATTTGCGCTCCAATGCTTGTACTAGCGACAGCTGGACGCTGCGCTGAGAGACATTGCTGGATGGGGCCGAGGACAGCGGAGGTGAGGGTGTGGGTGCAGGCCGGGAGGCGCTCGTGCCTGTGTCCTAAGAGGGGGGTTGGATCTCAGTGGCAGGTTGGGGCACAGGGGGAGAGGCAGTGGTGTGACCCGGAGGCGGTGAATGGCCTTTGTCCCACCTTGTGGGGTGCTTGGCCATCATATGCCTGCGCATGCTGGTGGTGGTGGCTCCCCGGCTGATCTTGGTGCAACACAGGTTGCACACCACTGTTCGTCGGTCGACCGTGCTCTCACTGAAAAACATCCACACCTTTGAGCACCTTGGCCTCTGCAGGGTGGCATGGCGCGAGGGGGCACTTTGGAAAACAGTTGGGGGATTCTTCGCTCTGGCCCTGCCTCTACCCCTGGCCACCACACTGCCTCTTCCTACTTGTATGCGGCAAAATGTTTAATGAGTCGGCGGGGGACTGGGGGCAGGGGAGGGAAGATTTGAATAGCGAGCGTAGAAAGGAAGGGGCAGGGCTAAGGCAGGAAGAGAAGGGAGCGGAGAGCGGGAAGGAGCAGAACGGTCAGAGCAAAGGAAAAGAAGGACGTGACAGAGAAATTAAGACAAGCGCGCAAAAGAGCAGTGGATCGGGTGGAAGAAGAAGCCAGTAGGGAAAAGGAGAAGAGGCAAGAAGATCGGGTGGAAGAAGTGTCCAGCGGAGGGTGAAGAAAGTCGGGAGAACGCGGGTGAAGAGACACAGGCAGCAGAGGATTACAGAAGAAATGGAGGACTTACGTTTGAAGATACAGGAGGCGGTGAAACAGGACGGGACCCGATGGCTAGAAGAACTGCTGGCGACCTGCAGGACGGCCGCGGAACCCACAGAGACAGCCGAGCGGGAAGATCATCAGCAAAGACCTGGACGCCGCCATCCAGAACGAGGCACCACGGGGACGTCCGCGACGTAGGAAGCAGCCTCCGGCAAGGCTAAGTCCCAGCCCGGCAGCGAAACGTGGAGGAAGAAAAGGGAGCCAAGCCGGCGCAGGCCCGGGGGGGTCCGGAAGCCCGAGAGACTTAATGGCGCCGGTGCCTAGGCGCGCGACGGGGCGGCCGGTAATACAGGCGCCACGGACATCACCTTCCGAGGGTCCGGAAAACAGAGGACATCGTTCGGCAGCACAAACAGGCTATGAACCACAGCGCGGGCGCGTGACCGGGCGCAGGACATCAGCAGCAGGCAGAGGTCAGCTCGTGCAGAGCAGCGGAGAGAGGCAGGGGAGCACGCGGTCAGGCCGCTCGTCCTCGCAAGATGGCGGCGCGGCCCGCATGGGTGGGCAGACATCACAGAAGGCGCGCTACGGAGTAAGCCCGCGCAATGCTAAAAAAGGGGGTAGGGGAAAAGAGAGCGGGAAGGGGAAGCGAGTTAGTAGGGCCACATACAATCCCCCACCACATAGCCCCGAGAGCTACACTAGCGGGTTGAGCAGCAGCAGGGGGAGGGGCGGCAGTTTGTGGGATCCCCCAGTGGATTTAGTTAGCTCAGGCACAGAGGACCACATAGAGGGAGGTAGAGGGGCGGGCAGACGACAGAACACACACGCCGGCGGGGCTATTAGACGCACAGTGCAACGGACCCCCCCCCACCTATTACCCCCCACAGAGCATGGCCATATCGGGGCCCCAGCAGTTTGGCCCTAGCACATATCACTACCCACCAGACACGTCTGGCGCTTATCGGCGCTGTTATATTAATCCCCGATACATAGCCCCACCAGCCGAGTATGCAGACAACCCCCCTTCACAAACCCAGGCACACCGCAGGAGTTCAAAGAGGCAGGGCCAGGGGGCTAGGCGCAGGCAGAAGGAGCGAGCCAGGCAAGAGAGGCAGGACCGCTTAGCGCGTGAACAAGTGCAGCAGCCAAGAATTGCGCGCAGCAGCAGCGGTAGAGCGCGCGAGTCAAGCGGGGGGGAGGGGAGCAGCGAGCAAGAGGAATCTCAGCGAATTGTGGAACAGCCACGGCGGTCGGACCCGCAGTTATCCCTCTATCGCGAGGACCGGGAACGCCGAGGATGGCAGGACCACGCGCAGGGTCGGTCAGGAATGGACCAGCCTGGCATGTCGGAAACAGATAACGGACGAAGGGCTCTGTATTCAGCAAGTCGGCAGCCCGAGCACGATTCAAACAGGAGCCGCGGGAGCGGTACAGCGAGGGCATCACCCTTGGCAACGCCGCAGGTCGGTCCAGCTGGTGAGTCCACAATATATGATGTTTGGAGAAATGTTACAGAACCCGCAACGGTTGCGGAAAAAGGTGATTTGGTGGCGGTTCTGTGGTCGCTGTTGAGCAAGATTGATCCAAAAGAGGGGCTTTCAGTGTCCTGTGTGGCTCCAGGGGGTTCAGGCCCGCCTGCGGGTAATAGCGGAATTAGCTCATCAGCCGACGCAGAAGGTGATCCAACGGATGGTTTGCAATATGCCGATTCTTTGTATTGTGGTGTCGCCCCGCTGGGGGTCGGTCTGTCTGATGACGTGGTTGAAAAAATTAGGAGCAATGTTTACATAGATATATGGTCCTTGCTATCAGCGGACCACGTGATGGTGGATAAGGAGCGGACGACCGAGCGGGGAGCCGACAAAAAAACCCAAAATTGCCAAAACTTTTGGTAACTGGCTACAGGCGTACATGGTGCTGGTACACGTGACATGCCAGCATCAGCCTGCGAAAGGTCCAGAGATGATGGTATATTTAAACACCATCTATAGCGCGTACCGGCTGCACAGGGGTGCGGCCTGGTGGCGCTATGACGAAGATTTTAGGCGTCGTATTTCGGGTAAGAGTCACATGAGTTGGGCCTCTAAGGCCACTGATGTGTGGATACAATTGATTTTAGCGCAGCGTCCGGCTAGGGTTTCCTTTCCCACAGCCGCGGGGGGCACATCACAGCCGCCCGCGGCCTCACCTAGACCAAACGGCTCTTGTTGGTTATTCAACGAGGGTCACTGCAGATTTTATTCCACCTGCAAGTTCAGGCATGAGTGCTCCGTATGCGGGGGGCAGCACGCGGCGGTTCGCTGTTTCCGCAAGCAAAGAGCGGTGCCCACGGTGGGCGGCACAAGCGGGCCGGCGAACACCAGTGAGAAGCCAGTATCTGGATCTGTGGTTAGACCGGTACCACAGGAAACAGGAGGCAAAAATCCTTAGAGCAGGATTTTGGAGGGTTTCAGAATACCGTTCATTGACCAACCAATTACCACGCTATGTACTAACTTAAAATCGGCAAGAGACGATATTGAGTTAGCAAAGGAGAAAATTATGAAAGAAGTGGAACTGGGCCGCATGGCCGGTCCTTTCGATGATCCACCTTTCGAAAACTTACGGGTGTCCCCTTTGGGTCTGGTTCCCAAGAAGGAATCCGGGAAGTTTCGGCTGATTCATCATCTATCTTTCCCAAGCGGCGGATCGGTCAATGATGGTATTTCAAAGGAAGAAGCAGCCGTAGCGTACACTTCTTTTGACTGCGCGGTGCGTTTGGTGAGGTCGGCGGGCAGGTTTGCCCAGCTGGCAAAAACTGATATAGAATCGGCTTTTCGGCTGCTGCCGCTCCACCCGGATTGCTTCCATCTGTTAGGATGTAGAATCGAGGTAAAGTTTTTCGTGGACATGTGCTTACCGATGGGATGCTCCATTTCATGCTATTTTTTCGAGTTGTTTAGTTCGTTCCTAGAGTGGATGTTACGGTATAAAACGGGCATCACATCGGTAATACATTACCTGGATGATTTTTTGTTCGTCGGTTCAAAGACGTCGGGTGATTGCGGTTTCCTAATGAGCAATTTCCAGAGGTTCATGCGGTTAGCGGGGGTCCCGTTGTCCGAAGAGATGACGACGGGCCGGTCACGTGTTTGACTTTTCTGGGAATAGAGATTGATTCGGTTGGTATGGTTTTCCGGTTACCAGAAGACAAAGTGGCGAAGTTACGCCAAGTGGTCGGGGACGTGGCGCAATGTAAAAAAGCGACGTTGCAGCAAATTCAGGTTTTGCTTGGATTATTGAATTTTGCTTGCAAGGTTATCCCAATGGGTCGGGCATTTACGAGGAGATTATCATTGGCGACGGTGGGAGTCCGCGAACCGCATCATTTCGTACGGGTAACGATGGGAATCAAAGCAGATTTGCACATATGGAGGGTTTTCCTCCATTCATTCAACGGGCAGGTGGTATGCCCAAAGGATGATGTGGAAGGCTCGGATATTTGTTTGTTTGCCGACGCTGCCGGATCGGGCGGTTTTGGAGTAATTTTTAGTAACCATTGGTGCAGCGAACCCTGGCCAAGGTTATGGAAGGAAAGACAATGGACAAAAAATATTACGTTGCTGGAATTCTTCCCGGTGGTGGCGATTGAGTTATGGGGATCAGAGTTACGGGATCGCAGGATTTGTTTTTGGTCGGATAACGCGGCGGTCGTGCAAACCATAAATAAACAATCTTCGGCGTCCCCGCCGGTGTTGGCTTTGTTTAGACATGTGGTACTGAGATGTTTGCAAGGTAATATGTATTTATGTGCAAAACATGTCCCAGGTTGTGACAACGGAGCGGCTGACGCACTCTCTCGTTCACAGATGGAGCTGTTCAGGGAGCGGCACCCGCAGGCAGATGCCGAGGGGGTACGCTGCCCGCCTTCCTTATGGAATCTGGCAGAGGAGAGTTGCTGAGGCTGGTGGAGGCATCGGTGGCAGTTACAACGTGGAAAAGTTATAATACAGTCTGGTCCACATGGTTAAAATTTGTGGGTGGAACGGTGGTAGGGGGCGAAAGGGCAAGGGCGGCGACGCTGGACATGTTGTCAGAGTTGCGCGATAAACGACTGTCGGTTGGAGCGGCGGAAAAACACCTAGCGGGAGTGGCTTTCCTTTTAAAGTTGCACGGTGTGGTAGATGTTACAAAAGAGTTTGTGTTCCAACAGATAGTTCGTTGGAGAAAGTGCAAACGGACAATCGTCGACCCATCACATTCCAATTGTTAGTTAAGTTATTGTCGTTCTGGAGGTAACATGTTCAGATGCGTTCGAGACGTTGTTGTTCAGGTCGGCCTTTTTGCTTGCTTTTTTCACCGCGTTGCGCATCGGCGAGCTGCTGCCAGCAAGTAAAGCCAAGCCCGGGGGTTTAAGATCGAATGATGTAATTGCCACGGAAGTGTCTATCAGAGTTTGCGTCAGAAAGTCAAAAACGGATTTGTATGGTAGAGGAGACTGGCTAACCATTAATCGTTTGGGGGAGAAGTGGTGCCCGGTGGAGATATTGGGACAGTTCATTACAACGCGCCTCCAAAGCAGCCAGTTTTTAGTCCATGCGTCGGGGACACCGCTCACTCGTTTCCAGTTTTCGGCGGTTTTGCAATCGGCTTTAAAGAAAGTGGGCTTGGATCCGGCGGAATTTGGAACCCATTCCTTCAGAATTGGGGCCGCGACGACAGCAGAAGCGCACGGCATGTCAGAGGAGGGTTTAAAACGGTTGGGGAGATGGAAATCTCAAGCTTGTAAATCATATGTCAGGCCGGATGGAGTCGTGGAAGGAGCTTGGTCACAGACTGGTAGCGGCAGTGTTTTGTTTATGCAGTTGGGGCCCCGGGGATGTTGGAGGTTTGGGGTATAGTGTGGTTTTCTATGTTTATTTTTCATTTCAGCCCCGAAACCGTGGCATGTTTGGATTGTGGGTCATTCCTTCATTTACTGGGCAGAGAGAAGAGCGGCGTCGTGACCCATGGGAAGGAATTTGGGCCTGAGCGGCGCACTCGTCAATTGGATTGGTGTGAGGGGGCTGCAATGGCCCAGGATGTTACAATTGGTATTGAGGATAAGCAGGTGGACCCCCCGGAAAGTTATACTGGTCGTTCACGCCGGGGGGAACGACCTAGGGAAAACAAAGATGAGCGAGTTGCTTGTGCTCATAAAGCAGGACATGCTTCGTTTTCGGGACTGCTTTAAGGACTGTATCTTGGTCTGGTCGGATATAGTGGCTCAGAGATGCTGGAGAGGAGCCAGGGATGCGGATGCTATAGAGCGCGTGAGGAAATTAATAAACCTACGGATTTCCAGGTTCGTGCAATCGCTAGGTGGAGTGGCAGTCCGCCACTGGGAACTGGAAGATAAAGAAAGAGGAGCGTTAAGAGATGATGGTGTGCACCTCAACGAGGTGGGACTGGATACCTTTTTGTCAGGACTACAGGATGGGGTGGAGATGGCTTTGGAGCGGGTTGGCGGGGTGGGGCGGTACGTGCCGTAGGTGTACGGCGCATGCCGTATGGCCGGGAGGTTCCCATGCGGGCTACGGCGTAAAGGAAGGTTTTCAGGCCCAAGGAAGTTACAGGGGCTTACGAACGTCCTATGGGCCGTTACGGTTTTAAAAAGTTCAGCAGTTACGGCATGGGAAGGTTTTAGTCAGAGAAAAGTTAAATAAAGTTAAATTAAGTTAAATAAAGTTAAAGTATATATTTTAAAATATGTTTAATAAAGCTGTGGCCAACCCACGTTTACAGCAAGAAGTTGTAAGTATATGTTTGTTATAGGTAAGTGAGCTATAATTACGGTATGGTGCCCCCAGTCCTGTCCTGCTGCTACACTTGCCTCCCCCTCTGAAGCCCTGTCCTCAGTTGGCTTATCACTCCAGGTGGGGTCAGTCACCTCATCGTCCAGCGGCTCTTCCTCCGAATCCTCTGTGCGCTCCTCCCTCGGACTTACTGCCCTTATTACTACCTCACTGATAGACAACTGTGTCTCATCGTCATCGTCCTCCTCACCCACTGAAAGGTCTTGAGACAGTTGCCGGAAGTCCCCAGCCTCATCCCCCGGACCCCGGGAACTTTCCAAAGGTTGGGCATCGGTCACGACAAACTCCTCCAGTGGGAGAGGAACCATTGCTGCCCATTCTGGGCAGGGGCCCGAGAACAGTTCCTGGGAGTCTGCCCGCTCCTCAGAATATGTCATTGTAATGGAGTGAGGAGGCTGGGAGGAAGGAGGAGCAGCAGCCAGAGGATTCAGAGTTGCAGTAGTGGACGTCGTAGAAGACTGGGTGGTCGATACATCGCTGGACGCGTTTTCTGCCATCCACGACAGGACCTGCTCACACTGCTCTGTTTGTAATAAAGGTCTACCTCGCAGACCCGTAAATTGTGATATGAAGCTGGGGACCCCAGAAACTTGCCTCTCTCCTAATCCCGCATCAGCCCGCTGTGATTCACCACGACCAGGACCTTGGCCTGTGCCCACACCCTCACTTGGACCTCTGCGTCCTCGCACGCATCCACGGCCACGTCCTCTAGGCCCACCCCTACCCCTCAGCATGGTGTATTTTGAATACAGCAGACACAGAGCGTTGTAAAAAAATTAGGCAATTATTTGCCTGCCCTTGTAGGCTGACAGCGGTTATGTTACGCACACTGTAGGCCAAATTATACGCTTGTCTGCAGAAAGGCCTAGCTGGGTAATGGTGAGCCACTACAACAGTAATGCACACGCTGACAGGTAGCTGTTTTTGGGGTACTTGTTGACAGGATTCTACACTACTACTGTCCCTGCCTGACCAGTACTGCCCCTATACTCTGTATAATTGGCTGCAGACTGATATATATAATTGGCTGCAGACAGTGCAATAGTCTACAGAGCCCAAGATGAAAAAAAAAAATTGTGCAAAACTGCTCCCAGCAGCCACAACAGTAATGCACACGGTCAGATGTGGCTCTAAGAAGGACCGTTGGGGTTCTTGAGGACGCTAACACTGTCCCTATAGCAGCAGCACTGTCCCTAATCTTTGCCAGCATGTGTCTGAGGCGAGTAGCGGGCAGGACCGCTTTATATACTCAGCGGTCACTTTATCTCGCCAGCCACTCACTGCAGGGGGTGGGATAGGGCTGGCACGTCACAGGAGGAAGTGGTAATGCCTTCCCTGCATGTCTATTGGCCAGAAAATGGCGCTAAACATGCAGGGAAGGAAATAGAATTGACTGGAGTACCGCGTGGTGTTCGTCCCGAGTAACGCGCATGTCGAGTACCCTAATACTCGGACCAGTGTGCTCGCTCATCTCTTATGGCAGATACTACCTTTATGGCGTCTATGACGTTTATCAGTAATATGTGAAGTTTATTCTCATCCTTCTTCCTTTTATTAGAGGTTGGACTAAACGAAATCTTAGAAAAACGTCATAGACACCATAAAGGTACTATCTGCCATGAATAATAATATATGCATCCTATAGGGAATGAGACATATAGCACCACAAAGGGTTATTCCGCTCCCGTATACTCCTCTTTATATACACGGCTGTAGAAGACAATTTGTAGAGAACGCTTTAATTAAGTAACAGATTATTTTAAACCCGTTTCCTTATATCTCTGTTTAGATCACGAACTACTTTGATGCAAAAGCCTGTAAGATAGATTAACGAGATGGCGGTAGGTGATCGCGCACCGAGTCTACTTACTATCAGGCGTCCTATAATCTAATAGTATATCTGAGAGCAGAGATCACACTAATTATCTGAGTGACGCTAGGAGGTCACATGACCTGCGACATCAGAGCATCGCATCATGCCGCAGTATGAAATACCATGTGACGGCGCAAGAGCATCACATGATCATTGCCATGACACGATGGCATACTAAAGCGTCACATGATTAAGCGTGATGACGCCGTTACACCACATGACCAAAACGTGATGACGTCCCACGGTCACATGACCCCTGGAATGACGTAACAGCGTCACATGACCGGCGAGGTGACACCGCGACCCGACACGCCCCCCCCCGCTCCTCCCAGACTGGAACCGGAGGACGCCAACGGAACTAAACGGAATGTCAGCGATATGTACTATGTTATATATATATGTCTGTTTGGGAAGGTGCCGTGTGCACAGAAACGCGTCGCCGATTGTATTACCTTCTGGAATAAAGAGTGCGTTGAATCTATCTAACTCTGAGACGTGGCGACCACCACTACCAGCCTCACCACCACCAGCATGCGCAGGCATATGATGGCCAAGCACCCCAAAAGGTGGGACTAAGGCCATTCACCGCCTCCGGGTCACACCACTGCCTCTCCCCCTGTGCCCCAACCTGCCACACAGATCCAATCCCCCTCCCAGACACAGGCACGAGCGCCTCCCAGCCTGCACCCACACCCTCACCCCCACGCTTCACTACTGCCTGCAGACCATTATTATTGTACTGCTCTTCCCCATGCTTCACTGCTGCCTGCAGACACTCATTATTGTACTGCTCTCCACCATGCTACACTGCTTTCTACAGACCCTCATTATTCTACCGGAGTACACCATGCTTCACTCCTACCTGCATGCATTATTGTAACACACTCCACCATGCTTCACTGCTGCCTGCAGACACTCATTATTGTACCGCTCTCCCCCATGCTTCACTGCTGCCTATAGACACTCAGTATTGTACCACACTCCACCATGCTTCACTGCTGCCTGCAGACACTCATAATTGTACCACACTCCACCATGCTTCACTGCCGCTTGCAGACACTCATTATTGTACCACACTCCACCATGCTTCCCTGCTGCCTGCAGACACTCATTATTGTACCACACTCAACCATGCTTCACTGCTGCCTGCTGACACTCATTATTGTACCGCTCTCCCCCATGCTTCACAGCTGCCTACAGACACTCATTATTGCACTGCTCCCCCCATGCTTCCCTGCTGCCTGCAGACCCTTATTATTATACTGCTCTCCATCATGCTTTACTGCTTTCTACAGACCCTCATTATTCTACCGGACTCCACGATGCTTCACTGCTACCTGCACTCATTATTGTAACACACTCCACCATGCTTCACTGCTGCCTGCAGACACTCATTGTTGTACCGCTCTCCACCATGCTTCACTGCTGCCTGCAGATACTCATTATTTTACTGCCCTCCACCATGCTTCACTGTTGCCTGCAGTCACTCATTATTATACCGCTCTCCACCATGCTTCACTGCTTTCTGCAGGCACTCATTATTGTACCGCTCTCCATCATACTTCACTGCTGTCTGTACATACTTATTATTGTACCGCTCTCCCCCCATGCTTCACTGCTGCCTGCAGATACTCATTATTGTACTGCTGTACCCCATGCTTCACTGCTGCCTGCAGACCCTCATTATTGTACCGCTCTCCACCATGCTGTACTGCTGCCTGCAGACCCTCATTATTGTACCGCTCTCCACCATGCTTCACTGCTGCCTACAGACACTCATTATTGTACCGCTCTCCATCATGCTTCACTGCTGCCTGCAGACACTCATTATTCTACTGCTCTCCCCCATACTTCAGTGTTGCCTGCAGACCCTCATTATTGTCCCGCTCTCCACCATGCTTCACTGTTGCCTGCAGATACTCATTATTGTACCGCTCTCCCCATGCTTCACTGCTGCCTGCAGATACTCATTATTGTATTGCTCTCCCCCATGCTTCACTGCTGCCTGCAGACACTCATTGTTGTACCGCTCTCCACCATGCTTCACTGCTGCCTGCAGATACTCATTATTTTACTGCCCTCCACCATGCTTCACTGTTGCCTGCAGACACTCATTATTATACCGCTCTCCACCATGCTTCACTGCTTTCTGCAGGCACTCATTATTGTACCGCTCTCCATCATGCTTCACTGCTGTCTGTACATACTTATTATTGTACCGCTCTCCCCCATGCTTCACTGCTGCCTGCAGATACTCACAATTGTACTGCTCTACCCCATGCTTCACTGCTGCCTGCAGATCCTCATTATTGTACTATTCTCCCCATGCTTCACTGCTGCCTGCAGATACTCATTATTATACCGCTCTCCGCCATGCTTCACTGCTGCCTGCAGACACTCATTATTGTACCGCTCTCCACCATGCTTCACTGCTGCCTGCAGACACTCATTAATTTACTGCCCTCCACCATGCTTCACTGCTGCCTGCAGACACTCATTATTATACCGCTCTCCACCATGCTTCACTGCTTTCTGCAGGCACTCATTATTGTACCGCTCTCCATCATGCTTCACTTCTGCATGCAGACACTCATTATTATACCGCTCTCCACCATGCTTCACTGCTTTCTGCAAGCACTTATTATTGTACTGCTCTCCACCATGCTTCACTGCTGCCTGCAGACACTCATTATTGTACCGCTCGCCACCATGCTTCACTGCGGCCTGCAGACACTCATTATTGTATCGCTCTCCCACATGCTTCTCTGCTGCCTGCAGACACTCATTATTGTACCGCTCTCCACCATGCTTCACTGCGGCCTGCAGACACTCATTATTGTACTGCTCTCCACCATGCTTCACTGCTGCTTGCAGACACTTATTATTGTACTGCTCTCCACCATGCTTCACTGCTGCCTGCAGACACTCATTATTGTACTGCCCTCCACCCTGCTTCACTGCTGCCTGCAGACTCATTATTGTACCGTTCCCCAGCATACTTCACTGTTGCCTGCAGACACTCATTATTGTGCCGCTCTCCACCATGCTTTACTGCTGCCTGCAGAGATTCATTATTGTACTGCTCTCAACCATGTTTCACTGCTGCCTGCAGACACTCATTGTACTGCTCTCCCCCATGCTTCACTGCTGCCTGCAGACCCGCATTATTGTACCGCTCTCGAGCATGCTTCACTGCTCCCTGCAGACACTCATTATTGTACCGCTCTCCACCATGATTCACTGCTGCCTGCAGATACTCATTATTGTACTGCTCTCCCCCATGCTTCACTGCGGCCTGCAGACCCTCATTATTGTACCGCTCTCCCCCTTATGCTTCGCTGCTGCCTGCAGATACTCATTATTTTACTGCCCTCCACCATGCTTCACTGCTGCCTGCAGACACTCATTATTATACCGCTCTCCACCATGCTTCACTGCTTTCTGCAGGGACTCATTATTGTACCGCTCTCCATCATGCTTCACTGCTGCCTGCAGACACTCATTATTATACCGCTCTCCACCATGCTTCACTGCTTTCTGCAGACACTCATTATTGTACCACTCTCCACCATGCTTCACTGCTGCCTGCAGATACTCATTATTGTACCGCTCTCCCCCTTATGCTTCACTGCTGCCTACAGACACTCATTATTGTACTGCTCTCCACCATGCTTCACTGCTGCCTGCGGATACTCATTATTGTACTGCTCTCCACCATGTTTCACTGCTGCCTGCAGACACTCATTGTACTGCTCTCCCCCATGCTTCACTGCTGCCTGCAAACCCTCATTATTGTACCGCTCTCGAGCATGCTACACTGCTACCTGCAGACACTCATTATTGTACCTCTCTCCACCATGCTTCACTGCTGCCTGCAGATACTCATTATTGTACTGCTCTCCCCCATGCTTCACTGCTGCCTGCAGACCCTCATTATTGTACCGCTCTCCTCCTTATGCTTCACTGCTACCTGCAGACACTCATTATTGTACCACTCTCCACCATGCTTCACTGCTGCCTGCAGACACTCATTATTGTACCTCTCTCCACCATGCTTCACTGCTGCCTGCAGATACTCATTATTGTACTGCCCTCCCCCATGCTTCACTGCGGCCTGCATACACTCATTACTGTACCGCCCTCCACCATGCTTCACTGCTGCCTGTAGACACTCATTATTGTACGGCTCTCCACCATGCTTCACTGCTGCCTGCAGAGACTCATTATTGTACTGCTCTCCACCATGCTTCACTGCTGCCTGCAGAGACTCATTATTGTACCGCTCTCGAGCATGCTTCACTGCTCCCTGCAGACACTCATTATTGTACCGCTCTCCACCATGCTTCACTGCTGCCTGCAGATACTCATTCTTGTACTGCTCTCCCCCATGCTTCACTGCTGCCTGCAGACCCTCATTATTGTACCGCTCTCCCCCTTATGCTTCGCTGCTGCCTGCAGATACTCATTATTTTACTGCCCTCCACCATGCTTCACTGCTGCCTGCAGACACTCATTATTATACCGCTCTCCACCATGCTTCACTGCTTTCTGCAGGGAATAATTATTGTACCGCTCTCCATCATGCTTCACTGCTGCCTGCAGACACTCATTATTATACCGCTCTCCACCATGCTTCACTGCTTTTTGCAGGCACTCATTATTGTACTGCTCTCCACCATGCTTCTCTGCTGCCTGCAGACACTCATTATTGTACCGCTCTCCACCATGCTTCACTGCGGCCTGCAGACACTCATTATTGTCCCGCTCTCCACCATGCTTCACTGCTGCCTGCAGACACTCATTATTGTACCACTCTCCACCATGCTTCACTGCTGCCTGCAGACACTCATTATTGTACTGCCCTCCACCCTGCTTCACTGCTGCCTGCAGACTCATTATTGTACCGTTCCCCACCATGCTTTACTGCTGCCTGCAGAGATTCATTATTGTACTGCTCTCCACCATGTTTTACTGCTGCCTGCAGACACTCATTGTACTGCTCTCCCCCATGCTTCACTGCTGCCTGCAGACCCTCATTGTTGTACCGCTCTCCCCCTTATGTTTCACTGCTGCCTGCAGACACTCATTATTGTACTGCTCTCCACCATGCTTCACTGCTGCCTGCGGATACTCATTATTGTACTGCTCTCCACCATGTTTCACTGCTGCCTGCAGACACTCATTGTACTGCTCTCCCCCATGCTTCACTGCTGCCTGCAAACCCTCATTATTGTACCGCTCTCGAGCATGCTACACTGCTACCTGCAGACACTCATTATTGTACCTCTCTCCACCATGCTTCACTGCTACCTGCAGACACTCATTATTGTACCTCTCTCCACCATGCTTCACTGCTCCCAGCAGATACTCATTATTGTACTGCTCTCCCCCATGCTTCACTGCTGCCTGCAGACCCTCATTATTGTACCGCTCTCTTCCTTATGCTTCACTGCTACCTGCAGACACTCATTATTGTACTGCCCTCCCCCATGCTTCACTGCGGCCTGTATACACTCATTACTGTACCGCCCTCCACCATGCTTTACTGCTGCCTGTAGACACTCATTATTGTACCACTCTCCACCATGCTTCACTGCTGCCTGCAGACACTTATTATTGTACCGCTCTCCACCATGCTTCACTGCTGCCTGCAGACACTCATTATTGTACCGCTCTCCACCATGCTTCACTGCTGCCTGCAGACACTCATTATTGTACCACTCTCCACCATGCTTCACTGCTGCCTGCAGACACTCATTATTGTACTGCCCTCCACCCTGCTTCACTGCTGCCTGCAGACTCATTATTGTACCATTCCCCACCATGCTTCACTGTTGCCTGCAGACACTCATTATTGTACCGCTCTCCACCATGCTTTACTGCTGCCTGCAGAGATTCATTATTGTACTGCTCTCCACCATGTTTCACTGCTGCCTGCAGACACTCATTGTACTGCTTTCCCCCATGCTTCACTGCTGCCTGCAGACCCGCATTATTGTACCGCTCTCGAACATGCTTCACTGCTCCCTGCAGACACTCATTATTGTACCGCTCTCCACCATGCTTCACTGCTGCCTGCAGATACTCATTATTGTACTGCTCTCCACCATGCTTCACTGCTGCCTGCAGAGATTCATTATTGTACTGCTCTCCACCATGCTTCACTGCTTTTTGCAGGCACTCATTATTGTACTGCTCTCCACCATGCTTCTCTGCTGCCTGCAGACACTCATTATTGTACCGCTCTCCACCATGCTTCACTGCTGCCTGCAGACACTCATTATTGTACCACTCTCCACCATGCTTCACTGCTGCCTGCAGACACTCATTATTGTACTGCCCTCCACCCTGCTTCACTGCTGCCTGCAGACTCATTATTGTACCGTTCCCCACCATGCTTCACTGCTGCCTGCAGACACTCATTATTGTACCGCTCTCGAGCATGCTTCACTGCTCCCTGCAGACATTCATTATTGTACCGCTCTCCACCATGATTCACTGCTGCCTGCAGATACTCATTATTGCACTGCTCTCCACCATGCTTCACTGCTGCCTGCAGATACTCATTATTGTACTGCTCTCCACCATGTTTCACTGCTGCCTGCAGACACTCATTGTACTGCTCTCCCCCATGCTTCACTGCTGCCTGCAGACCCTCATTATTGTACCGCTCTCCCCCTTATGCTTCACTGCTGCCTGCAGACACTCATTATTGTACTGCTCTCCACCATGCTTCACTGCTGCCTGCGGATACTCATTATTGTACTGCTCTCCACCATGTTTCACTGCTGCCTGCAGACACTCATTGTACTGCTCTCCCCCATGCTTCACTGCTGCCTGCAAACCCTCATTATTGTACCGCTCTCGAGCATGCTACACTGCTACCTGCAGACACTCATTATTGTACCTCTCTCCACCATGCTTCACTGCTGCCTGCAGATACTCATTATTGTACTGCTCTCCCCCATGCTTCACTGCTGCCTGCAGACCCTCATTATTGTACCGCTCTCCTCCTTATGCTTCACTGCTGCCTGCAGACACTTATTATTGTACTGCCCTCCCCCATGCTTCACTGCGGCCTGCATACACTCATTACTGTACCGCCCTCCACCATGCTTCACTGCTGCCTGTAGACACTCATTATTGTACCACTCTCCACCATGCTTCACTGCTGCCTGCAGACACTTATTATTGTACTGCTCTCCACCATGCTTCACTGCTGCCTGCTGACACTCATTATTGTACTGCCCTCCACCCTGCTGCACTGCTGCCTGCAGACTCATTATTGTACCGTTCTCCACCATGCTTCACTGTTGCCTGCAGACACTCATTATTGTACGGCTCTCCACCATGCTTCACTGCTGCCTGCAGAGACTCATTATTGTACCGCTCTCGAGCATGCTTCACTGCTCCCTGCAGACACTCATTATTGTACCGCTCTCCACCATGCTTCACTGCTGCCTGCAGATACTCATTATTGTACTGCTCTCCCCCATGCTTCACTGCTGCCTGCAGACCCTCATTATTGTACCGCTCTCCCCCTTATGCTTCGCTGCTGCCTGCAGATACTCATTATTTTACTGCCCTCCACCATGCTTCACTGCTGCCTGCAGACACTCATTATTATACCGCTCTCCACCATGCTTCACTGCTTTCTGCAGGGACTCATTATTGTACCGCTCTCCATCATGCTTCACTGCTGCCTGCAGACACTCATTATTATACCACTCTCCACCGTGCTTCACTGCTTTCTGCAGACACTCATTATTGTACCACTCTCCACCATGCTTCACTGCTGCCTGCAGATACTCATTATTGTACTGCTCTCCACCATGCTTCACTGCTGCCTGCAGATACTCATTATTGTACTGCTCTCCACCATGTTTCACTGCTGCCTGCAGACACTCATTGTACTGCTCTCCCCCATGCTTCACTGCTGCCTGCAAACCCTCATTATTGTACCGCTCTCGAGCATGCTACACTGCTACCTGCAGACACTCATTATTGTACCTCTCTCCACCATGCTTCACTGCTGCCAGCAGATACTCATTATGGTACTGCTCTCCCCCATGCTTCACTGCTGCCGGCAGACCCTCATTATTGTACCGCTCTCCTCCTTATGCTTCACTGCCACCTGCAGACACTCATTATTGTACCACTCTCCACCATGCTTCACTGCTGCCTGCAGACACTCATTATTGTACCTCTCTCCACCATGCTTCACTGCTGCCTGCAGATACTCATTATTGTACTGCCCTCCCCCATGCTTCACTGCGGCCTGCATACACTCATTACTGTACCGCCCTCCACCATGCTTCACTACTGCCTGTAGACACTCATTATTGTACCACTCTCCACCATGCTTCACTGCTGCCTGCAGACACTTATTATTGTACTGCTCTCCACCATGCTTCACTGCTGCCTGCAGACACTCATTATTGTACTGCTCTCCCCCATGCTTCACTGCTGCCTGCAGACCCTCATTATTGTACCGCTCTCCCCCTTATGCTTCGCTGCTGCCTGCAGATACTCATTATTTTACTGCCCTCCACCATGCTTCACTGCTGCCTGCAGACACTCATTATTATACCGCTCTCCACCATGCTTCACTGCTTTCTGCAGGGACTCATTATTGTACCGCTCTCCATCATGCTTCACTGCTGCCTGCAGACACTCATTATTATACCGCTCTCCACCATGCTTCACTGCTTTTTGCAGGCACTCATTATTGTTCTGCTCTCCACCATGCTTCTCTGCTGCCTGCAGACACTCATTATTGTACCGCTCTCCACCATGCTTCACTGCGGCCTGCAGACACTCATTATTGTACCGCTCTCCACCATGCTTCACTGCTGCCTGCAGACACTCATTATTGTACCACTCTCCACCATGCTTCACTGCTGCCTGCAGACACTCATTATTGTACTGCCCTCCACCCTGCTTCACTGCTGCCTGCAGACTCATTATTGTACCGTTCCCCACCATGCTTCACTGCTGCCTGCAGACACTCATTATTGTACCGCTCTCCACCATGCTTTACTGCTGCCTGCAGAGATTCATTATTGTACTGCTCTCCACCATGTTTTACTGCTGCCTGCAGACACTCATTGTACTGCTTTCCCCCATGCTTCACTGCTGCCTGCAGACCCGCATTTTTGTACCGCTCTCGAGCATGCTTCACTGCTCCCTGCAGACACTCATAATTGTACCGCTCTCCACCATGCTTCACTGCTGCCTGCAGATACTCATTATTGCACTGCTCTCCACCATGCTTCACTGCTACCTGCAGACACTCATTGTACTGCTCTCCCCCATGCTTCACTGCTGCCTGCAGACCCTCATTGTTGTACCGCTCTCCCCCTTATGCTTCACTGCTGCCTGCAGGCACTCATTATTGTACTGCTCTCCACCATGCTTCACTGCTGCCTGCGGATACTCATTATTGTACTGCTCTCCACCATGTTTCACTGCTGCCTGCAGACACTCATTGTACTGCTCTCCCCCATGCTTCACTGCTGCCTGCAAACCCTCATTATTGTACCGCTCTCGAGCATGCTACACTGCTACCTGCAGACACTCATTATTGTACCTCTCTCCACCATGCTTCACTGCTGCCAGCAGATACTCATTATTGTACTGCTCTCCCCCATGCTTCACTGCTGCCTGCAGACCCTCATTATTGTACCACTCTCCTCCTTATGCTTCACTGCTACCTGCAGACACTCATTATTGTACTGCCCTCCCCCATGCTTCACTGCGGCCTGCATACACTCATTACTGTACCGCCCTCCACCATGCTTCACTGCTGCCTGTAGACACTCATTATTGTACCACTCTCCACCATGCTTCACTGCTGCCTGCAGACACTTATTATTGTACTGCTCTCCACCATGCTTCACTGCTGCCTGCAGACACTCATTATTGTACTGCCCTCCACCCTGCTTCACTGCTGCCTGCAGACTCATTATTGTACCGTTCTCCACCATGCTTCACTGTTGCCTGCAGACACTCATTATTTTACGGCTCTCCACCATGCTTCACTGCTGCCTGCAGAGACTCATTATTGTACCGCTCTCGAGCATGCTTCACTGCTCCCTGCAGACACTCATTATTGTACCGCTCTCCACCATGCTTCACTGCTGCCTGCAGATACTCATTATTGTACTGCTCTCCCCCATGCTTCACTGCTGCCTGCAGACCCTCATTATTGTACCGCTCTCCCCCTTATGCTTCGCTGCTGCCTGCAGATACTCATTATTTTACTGCCCTCCACCATGCTTCACTGCTGCCTGCAGACACTCATTATTATACCGCTCTCCACCATGCTTCACTGCTTTCTGCAGGGACTCATTATTGTACCGCTATCCATCATGCTTCACTGCTGCCTGCAGACACTCATTATTATACCGCTCTCCACCATGCTTCACTGCTTTCTGCAGGCACTCATTATTGTACTGCTCTCCACCATGCTTCTCTGCTGCCTGCAGACACTCATTATTATACCGCTCTCCACCATGCTTCAATGCGGCCTGCAGACACTCATTATTGTACCGCTCTCCACCATGCTTCACTGCTGCCTGCAGACACTCATTATTGTACCACTCTCCACCATGCTTCACTGCTGCCTGCAGACACTCATTATTGTACCGCTCTCCACCATGCTTCACTGCGGCCTGCAGAGACTCATTATTGTACCGCTCTCCACCATGCTTCACTGCTGCCTGCAGACACTCATTATTGTACCACTCTCCACCATGCTTCACTGCTGCCTGCAGACACTCATTATTGTACTGCCCTCCACCCTGCTTCACTGCTGCCTGCAGACTCATTATTGTACCATTCCCCACCATGCTTCACTGTTGCCTGCAGACACTCATTATTGTACCGCTCTCCACCATGCTTTACTGCTGCCTGCAGAGATTCATTATTGTACTGCTCTCCACCATGTTTCACTGCTGCCTGCAGACACTCATTGTACTGCTTTCCCCCATGCTTCACTGCTGCCTGTAGACCCGCATTATTGTACCGCTCTGGAGCATGCTTCACTGCTCCCTGCAGACACTCATTATTGTACCGCTCTCCACCATGCTTCACTGCTGCCTGCAGATACTCATTATTGTACTGCTCTCCACCATGCTTCACTGCTGCCTGCAGACACTCATTATTATACTGCTCTCCACCATGCTTCACTGCTTTCTGCAGGGACTCATTATTGTACCGCTCTCCATCATGCTTCACTGCGGCCTGCAGAGACTCATTATTGTACCGCTCTCCACCATGCTTCACTGCTGCCTGCAGACACTCATTATTGTACCACTCTCCACCATGCTTCACTGCTGCCTGCAGACACTCATTATTGTACTGCCCTCCACCCTGCTTCACTGCTGCCTGCAGACTCATTATTGTACCATTCCCCACCATGCTTCACTGTTGCCTGCAGACACTCATTATTGTACTGCTCTCCACCATGCTTCACTGCTGCCTGCGGATACTCATTATTGTACTGCTCTCCACCATGTTTAACTGCTGCCTGCAGACACTCATTGTACTGCTCTCCCCCATGCTTCACTGCTGCCTGCAAACCCTCATTATTGTACCGCTCTCGAGCATGCTACACTGCTACCTGCAGACCCTCATTATTGTACCTCTCTCCACCATGCTTCACTGCTGCCTGCAGATACTCATTATTGTACTGCTCTCCCCCATGCTTCACTGCTGCCTGCAGACCCTCATTATTGTACCGCTCTCCTCCTTATGCTTCACTGCTACCTGCAGACACTCATTATTGTACTGCCCTTCCCCATGCTTCACTGCGGCCTGCATACACTCATTACTGTACCGCCCTCCACCATGCTTCACTGCTGCCTGTAGACACTCATTATTGTACCACTCTCCACCATGCTTCACTGCTGCCTGCAGACACTTATTATTGTACTGCTCTCCACCATGCTTCACTGCTGCCTGCAGACACTCATTATTGTACTGCCCTCCACCCTGCTTCACTGCTGCCTGCAGACTCATTATTGTACCGTTCTCCACCATGCTTCACTGTTGCCTGCAGACACTCATTATTGTACGGCTCTCCACCATGCTTCACTGCTGCCTGCAGAGACTCATTATTGTACCGCTCTCGAGCATGCTTCACTGCTCCCTGCAGACACTCATTATTGTACCGCTCTCCACCATGCTTCACTGCTGCCTGCAGATACTCATTATTGTACTGCTCTCCCCCATGCTTCACTGCTGCCTGCAGACCCTCATTATTGTACCGCTCTCCCCCTTATGCTTCGCTGCTGCCTGCAGATACTCATTATTTTACTGCCCTCCACCATGCTTCACTGCTGCCTGCAGACACTCATTATTATACCGCTATCCACCATGCTTCACTGCTTTCTGCAGGGACTCATTATTGTATCGCTCTCCATCATGCTTCACTGCTGCCTGCAGACACTCATTATTATACCGCTCTCCACCATGCTTCACTGCTTTCTGCAGGCACTCATTATTGTACTGCTCTCCACCATGCTTCACTGCGGCCTGCAGAGACTCATTATTGTACCGCTCTCCACCATGCTTCACTGCTGCCTGCAGACACTCATTATTGTACCACTCTCCACCATGCTTCACTGCTGCCTGCAGACACTCATTATTGTACTGCCCTCCACCCTGCTTCACTGCTGCCTGCAGACTCATTATTGTACCATTCCCCACCATGCTTCACTGTTGCCTGCAGACACTCATTATTGTACCGCTCTCCACCATGCTTTACTGCTGCCTGCAGAGATTCATTATTGTACTGCTCTCCACCATGTTTCACTGCTGCCTGCAGACACTCATTGTACTGCTTTCCCCCATGCTTCACTGCTGCCTGCAGACCCGCATTATTGTACCGCTCTCGAGCATGCTTCACTGCTCCCTGCAGACACTCATTATTGTACCGCTCTCCACCATGCTTCACTGCTGCCTGCAGATACTCATTATTGTACTGCTGTCCACCATGCTTCACTGCTGCCTGCAGATACTCATTATTGTACTGCTCTCCACCATGTTTCACTGCTGCCTGCAGACACTCATTGTACTGCTCTCCCCCATGCTTCACTGCTGCCTGCAGACCCTCATTATTGTACCGCTCTCCCCCTTATGCTTCACTGCTGCCTGCAGACACTCATTATTGTACTGCTCTCCACCATGCTTCACTGCTGCCTGCGGATACTCATTATTGTACTGCTCTCCACCATGTTTCACTGCTGCCTGCAGACACTCATTGTACTGCTCTCCCCCATGCTTCACTGCTGCCTGCAAACCCTCATTATTGTACCGCTCTCGAGCATGCTACACTGCTACCTGCAGACACTCATTACTGTACCTCTCTCCACCATGCTTCACTGCTGCCTGCAGATACTCATTATTGTACTGCTCTCCCCCATGCTTCACTGCTGCCTGCAGACCCTCATTATTGTACCGCTCTCCTCCTTATGCTTCACTGCTACCTGCAGACACTCATTATTGTACTGCCCTCCCCCATGCTTCACTGCAGCCTGCATACACTCATTACTGTACCGCCCTCCACCATGCTTCACTGCTGCCTGTAGACACTTATTATTGTACTGCTCTCCATCATGCTTCACTGCTGCCTGCAGACACTCATTGTACTGCTCTCCCCCATGCTTCACTGCTGCCTGCAGACACTTATTATTGTACTGCTCTCCATCATGCTTCACTGCTGCCTGCAGAAACTCATTATTGTACTGCCCTCCACCCTGCTTCACTGCTGCCTGCAGACTCATTATTGTACCGTTCTCCACCATGCTTCACTGTTGCCTGCAGACACTCATTATTGTACGGCTCTCCACCATGCTTCACTGCTGCCTGCAGAGACTCATTATTGTACTGCTCTCCACCATGCTTCACTGCTGCCTGCAGGCACTCATTGTTGTACCGCTCTCCACCATGCTTCACTGCTGCCTGCAGACACTTATTATTGTACTGCTCTCCACCATGCTTCACTGCTGCCTGCAGACACTCATTATTGTACTGCCCTCCACCCTGCTTCACTGCTGCCTGCAGACTCATTATTGTACTGTTCTCCACCATGCTTCACTGTTGCCTGCAGACACTCATTATTGTACGGCTCTCCACCATGCTTCACTGCTGCCTGCAGAGACTCATTATTGTACCGCTCTCGAGCATGCTTCACTGCTCCCTGCAGACACTCATTATTGTACCGCTCTCCACCATGCTTCACTGCTGCCTGCAGACACTCATTATTGTACTGCTCTCCCACATGCTTCACTGCTGCCTGCAGACCCTCATTATTGTACCGCTCTCCCCCTTATGCTTCGCTGCTGCCTGCAGATACTCATTATTTTACTGCCCTCCACCATGCTTCACTGCTGCCTGCAGACACTCATTATTATACCGCTCTCCACCATGCTTCACTGCTTTCTGCAGGGACTCATTATTGTACTGCTCTCCACCATTCTTCTCTGCTGCCTGCAGACACTCATTATTGTACCGCTCTCCACCATGCTTCACTGCGGCCTGCAGACACTCATTATTGTACCGCTCTCCACCATGCTTCACTGCGGCCTGCAGACACTCATTATTGTACCGCTCTCCATCATGCTTCACTGCTGCCTGCAGACACTCATTATTATACCGCTCCACCATGCTTCACTGCTTTCTGCAGGCACTCATTATTGTACTGCTCTCCACCATTCTTCTCTGCTGCCTGCAGACACTCATTATTGTACCGCTCTCCACCATGCTTCACTGCGGCCTGCAGACACTCATTATTGTACCGCTCTCCACCATGCTTCACTGCTGCCTGCAGACACTCATTATTGTACCACTCTCCACCATGCTTCACTGCTGCCTGCAGACACTCATTATTGTACTGCCTTCCACCCTGCTTCACTGCTGCCTGCAGACTCATTATTGTACCATTCCCCACCATGCTTCACTGTTGCCTGCAGACACTCCTTATTGTACCGCTCTCCACCATGCTTTACTGCTGCCTGCAGAGATTCATTATTGTACTGCTCTCCACCATGTTTCACCGCTGCCTGCAGACACTCATTGTACTGCTTTCCCCCATGCTTCACTGCTGCCTGCAGACCCGCATTATTGTACCGCTCTCGAACATGCTTCACTGCTCCCTGCAGACACTCATTATTGTATCGCTCTCCACCATGCTTCACTGCTGCCTGCAGATACTCATTATTGTACTGCTCTCCACCATGCTTCACTGCTGCTTGCAGATACTCATTATTGTACTGCTCTCCACCATGTTTCACTGCTGCCTGCAGACACTTATTGTACTGCTCTCCCCCATGCTTCACTGCTGCCTGCAGACCCTCATTATTGTACCGCTCTCCCCCTTATGCTTCACTGCTGCCTGCAGACACTGATTATTGTACTGCTCTCCACCATGCTTCACTGCTGCCTGCGGATACTCATTATTGTACTGCTCTCCACCATGTTTCACTGCTGCCTGCAGACACTCATTGTACTGCTCTCCCCCATGCTTCACTGCTGCCTGCAAACCCTCATTATTGTACCGCTCTCGAGCATGCTACACTGCTACCTGCAGACACTCATTATTGTACTGCCCTCCCCCATGCTTCACTGCGGCCTGCATACACTCATTACTGTACCGCCCTCCACCATGCTTCACTGCTGCCTGTAGACACTCATTATTGTACCACTCTCCACCATGCTTCACTGCTGCCTGCAGACACTTATTATTGTACTGCTCTCCACCATGCTTCACTGCTGCCTGCAGACACTCATTACTGTACCGCCCTCCACCATGCTTCACTGCTGCCTGTAGACACTCATTATTGTACCACTCTCCACCATGCTTCACTGCTGCCTGCAGACACTTATTATTGTACTGCTCTCCACCATGCTTCACTGCTGCCTGCAGACACTCATTATTGTACTGCCCTCCACCCTGCTTCACTGTTGCCTGCAGACACTCATTATTGTACGGCTCTCCACCATGCTTCACTGCTGCCTGCAGAGACTCATTATTGTACCGCTCTCGAGCATGCTTCACTGCTCCCTGCAGACACTCATTATTGTACCGCTCTCCACCATGCTTCACTGCTGCCTGCAGATACTCATTATTGTACTGCTCTCCACCATGCTTCACTGTTGCCTGCAGACACTCATTATTGTACTACTCTCCACCATGCTTCACTGCTGCCTGCAGACACTCATTATTGTACCGCTCTCCACCATGCTTCACTGCTGCCTGTAGACACTCATTATTGTACCACTCTCCACCATGCTTCACTGCTGCCTGCAGACACTTATTATTGTACTGCTCTCCACCATGCTTCACTGTTGCCTGCAGACACTCATTATTGTACGGCTCTCCACCATGCTTCACTGCTGCCTGCAGAGACTCATTATTGTACCGCTCTCGAGCATGCTTCACTGCTCCCTGCAGACACTCATTATTGTACCGCTCTCCACCATGCTTCACTGCTGCCTGCAGATACTCATTATTGTACTGCTCTCCCCCATGCTTCACTGCTGCCTGCAGACCCTCATTATTGTACCGCTCTCCCCCTTATGCTTCGCTGCTGCCTGCAGATACTCATTATTTTACTGCCCTCCACCATGCTTCACTGCTTTCTGCAGGGACTCATTATTATACCGCTCTCCACCATGCTTCACTGCTTTCTGCAGGGACTCATTATTGTACCGCTCTCCATCATGCTTCACTGCTGCCTGCAGACACTCATTATTATACCGTTCTCCACCATGCTTCACTGCTTTCTGCAGGCACTCATTATTGTACTGCTCTCCACCATGCTTCTCTGCTGCCTGAAGACACTCATTATTGTACCGCTCTCCACCATGCTTCTCTGCGGCCTGCAGAGACTCATTATTGTACCGCTCTCCACCATGCTTCACTGCTGCCTGAAGACACTCATTATTGTACCACTCTCCACCATGCTTCTCTGCGGCCTGCAGAGACTCATTATTGTACCGCTCTCCCCCTTATGCTTCACTGCTGCCTGCAGACACTCATTATACTGCTCTCCACCATGCTTCACTGCTTTCTGCAGGCACTCATTATTGTACCGCTCTCCATCATGCTTCACTGCTGCCTGCAGACACTCATTATTGTACTGCCCTCCCCCATGCTTCACTACTGCCTGCAGACACTCATTATTGTACTGCTCTCCCCCATGCTTCACTGCTGCCTGCAGACCCTCAGTATTATACCGCTGTCCAGCATGCTTCACTGCTTTCTGCAGGCACTCATTATTGTACTGCTCTCCATCATGCTTCACTGCAGCCTGCAGACACTCATTATTATACCGCTCTCGACCATGCTTCACTACTACCTGCAGACACTCATTTTTGTACTGCTCTCCCCCATGCTTCACTGCTGCCTGCAGACCCTCAGTATTATACCGCTGTCCAGCATGCTTCACTGCTTTCTGCAGGCACTCATTATTGTACTGCTCTCCATCATGCTTCACTGCAGCCTGCAGACACTCATTATTATACCGCTCTCGACCATGCTTCACTGCTTTCTGCAGGCACTCATTATTGTACTGCTCTCCATCATGCTTCACTGCAGCCTGCAGACCCTCATTATTATACCGCTCTCGACCATGCTTCACTGCTTTCTGCAGGCACTCATTATTGTACTGCTCTCCATCATGCTTCACTGCTGCCTGCAGACACTCATTATTGTACCGCCCTTCACTGAACAAACTGCCTTCTGTTACAGTCAAATATTTCACATTGTGACTCCATAGTCCAGAGCACCTGGGGGCATTTTTCTGCTCCCCAGTTCCTGTTGTCAGTTCTTCCATGAAGCCCACTTCTGGCCTGACTTATCTGAACAGTAAGTGAGTCCCACTGATTAATGCCAGTTCTGAGCTGGTGGCACTGCTGGACATCTTCTAACTTCGAAGGGAACATAAACATGATGTGTCTTTCATCCGCTGCACTAAGTTTCCTTGGCCGACCGCTGTGTCTGCGGTCCTCTATGTTGCCTGTTTCTTGGTGCTTCTTCTTGAAAAGCGCGTCTTGAAACCCCAGTCTGCTGTGAAGTCTTTGCCTGGGAGAGACCTTGCTGATGCAGCATAGCTACTTTCTGTTTTGTTGCTGTGCTCAGTCTTGTCATGGTGTATGACCTGTGCCATGAAACTGTCTTCCACAACCTCACCTTTGGGGTGAAGTCACACAAACGTATATCGGCTCGGTTTTTACGCCGAGCCGATATACGTTGTCCTCGTGTGCAGGGGGGGGGGGATGGAAGAGCCAGGAGCAGGAACTGAGCTCCCGCCCCCTCTTTGCCTCCTCTCCGCCCCTCTGCACTATTTGTAATGGGAAGAGGCGGGGCGGGGCTAGGTTCCGAGAATTAGCCACGCCCCCGTCCCACCTCTCCCCATTACAAATAGTGCAGAGGGGCGGAGAGGAGGCAGAGAGGGGGGCGGGAGCTCAGTTCCTGCACTTGGCTCTTCCATCCCCCCCCCCTGCACACGAGGACAACCTATATATAGGCTCGCCGTGAAAACCGAGCCGATATACGTTCATGTGACTTCACCCTTGAGCAGAGTTTGCGTGTTCCTGACCCAGTTTTAAGTCTCCTACACAGCTGTTTCTGTTTCAGTTAATGACTGTGTTTCTGCCTTCGTGTGAAAATAATGATTATTAGCAGCTGTTCAGTATGATTGGTTACTAATTATAGTAAGTATGTGGATAGCAGCACAACCTGTAGTGCAAGTGAGAGTAAGAATAGGAAAAACAAAGGTGCACGGTCCGGTGAGGTGGGGACTGTAGACCCTCCAGATGTATCCCCAAACCATCCAGCGGATAGACCAGCACTCAAAGACTTCTTAAAAATGTTCAAATCCTTTATTCCTCAGCAAAAAAATAAAGCTGCCACGTTCCGACCCTAATTGGGTCTTTTTGAGTGCTGGTCTATCCGCTGGATCGCTTGGTTACTAATATAGGACTCTAATACCGGTGCCAGTGTACCGGGGAGAATGTCTGAATGTGAAGGGCGTCGCACCATGTATTGAGGGGGTTACAAAGGGAGCACTATTACTTTGTGGGGCCAGATAAGGGACAGCAGTACTGTGGGGGTACTGAGGGGCAGTAGCAGGATTTGGAGAGTGTGCAGAGATGAGCAGTGGCTGGAGGAAGGAGTCATGGCGACCTGGGCTCAGATAAAGAAAATAAATGGATGTCACCAGAGGAGATGTCCGTTGTGGTTACTGGAGGTAACTGTATTGCAGTCACCATCACTGTGTAGAGCTGCTGTGATTGGGTGCCTCATGATTTACAGGTATGCTAGAGGTGAGCTGCTGCTGAGCTCTATGTACCCCCAGCCTACAGGACATTGGTGGCACGCAGAGCCCTCCTTGCTGGAATGCGTGCCGGTGGCTGCTCACAACGGTAGTAATCACAGGCTGGAGCCGCAGCTTCCACGCCGGTATTCACTCAGCGGCGCTGATCTCAGGTGCAGACACTGACATCGGTGTGCACCCGGGATCCTCTTCCCCTGATGCCTCCTCCTTAGTTCCGCAAGAGCAGAGGGGAGTACCTGGGATCAGTACCGCTTGCAGCGCCGAGCAGAGAAGCAGCAGCGGTCCTTTAACGAGGAGGAAGAGGTATGTATGGGTCTTGGGGGGCGCTATTACTGCTGGGGCTGATATAGGGGATACTATTAGTAATAGTGTCCCCTATATCGGCCCTAGTAGAAATAGCATTACTACTGGGGCCGCTGTGGTCACTATTACTACTGGGGGCCGCTATGGGGGTGTCACTATTACTACTGAAACCACGGTTGGGGCCGTTATTACTACTGGGGCCGCTGTGGGGGGTGTCATTATTACCACTGGGGCCGCTGTGGGGGTCACTATTACTACTGGGGGCCGCTGTGGGGGCTGTCATTATTACCACTGGGGCCGCTGTGGGGGTCACTATTACTACTGGGGGCCGCTGTGGGGGTCACTATTACTACTGGGGCGGCTGTGGGGGGTGTCATTATTACCACTGGGGCCGCTGTGGGGGTCACTATTACTACTGGGGGGCCACTGTGGGGGCTGTCATTATTACCACTGGGGCCGCTGTGGGGGTCACTATTACTACTGGGGGCCGCTGTGGGGGGTGTCATTATTACTACTGTGGCCGCTGTGGGGGTGTCATTATTACAACTGGGGACCGCTGTGGGGGGGTCACTATTACTACTGGGGGCCGCTGTGGGGGGTGTCACTATTACTACTGGGGGCCGCTGTGGGGGGTGTCACTATTACTACTGGGGGCCGCTGTGGGGGGTGTCATTATTACTACTGGGGCCGCTGTGGGGGGTGTCATTATTACTACTGGGGGCCGCTGTGGGGGTCAGTATTACTTCTGGGGCCGCTGTGGGGGCTGTCATTATTACTACTGGGGGCCGCTGTGGGGACTGTCATTATTACTACTGGGGCCGCTGTAGGGGCTTTCACTATTACTACTGCGGACCGCTGTGGGGGGTGTCTTTTCAAGCCTTCACACTTTCTTCCAACGCCCGGCCCCAACACACTCCATCCACATCAGCCCTTCCCTCCTCTCCTCACCTATGTATGGCTCCCATGCACTGTTCAACTTCCTAAGACGCCTTCAACCCCCTAATACTGCAAAGAAACACCTCAGACACCCACACAAATCCCCTAGCCACGTGCTCACCCTTGCTACTCTGCTACTCCTAGCTGCAGGGGACATCTCTCCCAACCCAGGCCCACCCCGTACTGTTCTCTACCAAAATGCCCCCCCTGCCCCATTCAAATGCTCCCTATGGAACTCCCAATCTGCATGTAACAAACTCCCAACTATCCATGACCTTTTCACCACTAAACACTTGAACTTGCTCGCCCTCACGGAAACCTGGATACAGCAGTCCGATTCTACCTCCCCCGCTGCATTGTCCTATGATGGCTTGCAGTTCTCCCACACCCCCAGATCGGATGACAGACGCGGTGGAGGAGTAGGCATCATCCTCTCCCCAAACTGTACCTTCCAGGTCATTCCCGCAGCTCCCTCGCTTACCTTTCACTCCTTCGAAGTCCACACCCTGCGACTCTTCCGCCCACTGCCTCTGCGTGTCGCAGTTATTTACCGCCCCCCAGGTCCTACCCGCCTGTTCCTAGACCACTTTGCTGCCTGGCTCCCCCACTTCCTATCCTGTGAAATCCCAACCCTCATCCTTGGTGATTTCAACATTCCTACTAACGACTCTAGCTCCTCATCTGCCTCCCGGCTCTTAACACTTACCTCCTCCCTTGGCCTATCGCTAATCTCTGACTCCCCCACTCATAGAGATGGTAACACTCTCGATTTAGTTTTCCTCCGTCTCTGCTCTACTTCTCACTTTACTAACTCCCCACTTCCACTCTCGGATCACAACCTTCTCTCTTTCTCCATCAGGCACCCTAGCATCTCTCCTGACCCTCCTATCTATCGCACCTCTAGGAACCTCCAGTCTGTCCGCACTAAACAGTTTGCCGAAACTATTCAGTCCTCCCTATCCCCTATCTCTCTCCTCCCCTGCCCTAACCTGGCAGCCGAATACTACCACACCACCCTCAGTCGTGCCCTGGATGAAGCGGCACCGCCCGTGACTCGAGCCGTCAAACGCAGACCACGGCAGCCTTGGCTCATGTCCCAAACGCGCTTCATCCGGCGGTGCTCTAGGTGCGCCGAGCGGCTGTGGAGAAAGTCAAAGCTGCCGGCAGACTTCCTCCACTTCAAATTCATGCTTAAAATGTATAACCTAGCCCTTCACCATGCCAAACAAGTCTATTTCACCTCCCTTGTCTCCTCACTATCCCACAACCCCAAACAACTCTTTGAGACCTTTCACTCCCTCCTCAGCCCCAAGGAACAGGCCCCTGCGACAGACCTGACTGCTGGAGAGCTAGCTGCCTATTTCAAAGAAAAAATCGACCACATTCGAAAAGAAATCTCTGAAAGCTGCATGGTTAGCCCTGATCCCAGCTCCATCAGCACTGCACCCAGCACCTACTCGCTATCTACGCTAGAACCAACGACAGAGGAAGAAGTCTCCAGGCTCCTTTCCACTGCCCGCCCTACCACCTGCGCCAGCGACCCTCTCCCCTCTCACCTCCTCCGCTCCCTTTCCCCAGCTCTCATTACTCACCTTACCACAATCTGCAACCTCTCCCTAACCTCTGGCACTTTTCCCTCCTCATTCAAACACTCCATCATATCCCCTCTGCTTAAAAAACCAACCCTGGACCCGACTGATGCCGCCAACTACCAACCAGTCTCAAACCTCCCCTTTATCTCCAAATTACTGGAACGCCTGGTCTACTCTCGGCTTACTCGCTTTCTCTCTGACAACTCACTCCTCGACCCCCTCCAGTCTGGTTTCCGCTCTCTACACTCGACCGAAACTGCCCTTACAAAAGTAACAAATGACCTGATGACTGCAAAGTCGAGAGGTGATTACTCTCTACTAATCCTCCTTGACCTGTCTGCTGCATTTGACACTGTCGACCATAATCTCCTTCTCACTATGCTCCGCTCTATTGGTCTAAAGGACACTGCTCCCTCCTGGTTCTCCTCCTACCTCTCTGACCGCTCCTTCAGTGTTTCCTTTGCTGGTTCTATCTCTGCTCCACTTCCTCTCGCTGTTGGGGTCCCCCAGGGCTCGGTCCTTGGTCCCCTTCTTTTCTCTATCTATACTGCCCCAATTGGACAAACAATCCACAGATTTGGCCTCCAATACCATCTCTACGCTGACGACACCCAACTATACACCTCCTCTCGTGAGATCTCTGGACCATTCCTCCAAAATATCACCGACTGTCTGTCCGCTGTCTCTAACACTATGTCCTCCCTTTTTCTCAAACTAAACCTCTCTAAAACTGACCTCCTTGTCTTTCCACCTTCTAACCGACCTCCCCTCAACAACTCCATTCCAGTGTCTGGCACCATCATAACCCCCCGACGGCATGCCCGATGCCTTGGGGTCACACTGGACTCTGACCTCTCCTTTACCCCCCATATCCAATCTCTGGCCCAAACATGCCACATGCACCTCAGAAATATTGCTAAAATACGTCCGTTCCTAACCACGGACACACTAAAGACACTCGTGGTTGCGCTCATCCACTCCCGGCTTGACTACTGCAACTCGCTACTCATCGGCCTCCCCCGCACTAGACTCGCTCCACTCCAATCCATACTAAATGCAGCAGCTAGGCTCATTTTTCTATCCAGTCATTATTCAGACAGCTCTGCATTATGCCAGTCGCTGCATTGGCTGCCCATCCACTGCAGAACTAAATTTAAACTCCTCTGCCTCACTCACAAAGCTCTGCATGGTGCTGCCCCACCCTACATCGCCTCCCTCCTGTCAGTACACCACCATACATCGCCTCCCTACTGTCAGTACACCACCATACATCGCCTCCCTCCTGTCAGTACACCACCATACATCGCCTCCCTCCTGTCAGTACACCACCATACATCGCCTCCCTCCTGTCAGTACACCACCATACATCGCCTCCCTCCTGTCAGTACACCACCATACATCGCCTCCCTCCTGTCAGTACACCACCATACATCGCCTCCCTCCTGTCAGTACATCACCATACATCGCCTCCCTACTATCAGTACACCACCATACATCGCCTCCCTACTGTCAGTACACCACCATACATCGCCTCCCTACTGTCAGTACACCACCATACATCGCCTCCCTACTGTCAGTACACCACCATACATCGCCTCCCTACTGTCAGTACATCACCATACATCGCCTCCCTACTATCAGTACACCACCATACATCGCCTCCCTACTGTCAGTACACCACCATACATCGCCTCCCTACTGTCAGTACACCACCATACATCGCCTCCCTACTGTCAGTACGCCACCATACATCGCCTCCCTCCTGTCAGTACACCACCATACATCGCCTCCCTACTGTCAGTACACCACCATACATCGCCTCCCTACTGTCCGTACACCACCATACATCGCCTCCCTACTGTCAGTACACCACCATACATCGCCTCCCTCCTGTCAGTACACCACCATACATCGCCTCCCTACTGTCAGTACACCACCATACATCGCCTCCCTCCTGTCAGTACATCACCATACATCGCCTCCCTACTGTCAGTACACCACCATACATCGCCTCCCTACTGTCAGTACACCACCATACATCGCCTCCCTCCTGTCAGTACACCACCATACATCGCCTCCCTCCTGTCAGTACACCACCATACATCGCCTCCCTACTGTCAGCACACCACCATACATCGCCTCCCTCCTGTCAGTACACCACCATACATCGCCTCCCTACTGTCAGTACACCACCATACATCGCCTCCCTCCTGTCAGTACACCACCATACATCGCCTCCCTACTGTCAGCACACCACCATACATCGCCTCCCTCCTGTCAGTACACCACCATACATCGCCTCCCTACTGTCAGTACACCACCCAGCGCGCTCACTCCGATCGGCTAACACACTCAGACTAAACACCCCTGTAATACGAACCTCACATGCTCGCCTACAGGACTTCACCAGAGCAGCACCCATCCTCTGGAACGCTCTACCCCAAGGCATCCGGACAATTCCCGATGCATGAAATTTCAGACGTGCCTTAAAAACGCACCTCTTCAGGGAGGCATACCAAATCTCCTGACCTAGTCCCTCGCCCCTCCCTATGGTGCTCCACCCTGTTTGCCTTCTGATAAATGATCTGTACATGAAATCCCCTATTGCCTGTGTTCCCCACCCCCTGCACCTCCTGTACCACCCTCAACCCATTTGTGTCTAACCCAATGTACCTTATATTGTAATTGTTGTATTGTTTTGCATTTATCCATGCCTGAAAGCGCTGCGGAATAAGTTGGCGCTATACAAATAAAGATTATTATTATTATTATTATTATTATTACCACTGGGGCTACTGTGGGGGTCACTATTACTACTGGGGGCTGCTGTGGGGGTCACTATTACTACTGGGGCCGCTGTGGGGGGTGTCATTATTACCACTGGGGCCGCTGTGGGGGTCACTATTACTACTGGGGCCGCTGTGGGGGCTGTCATTATTACCACTGGGGCCGCTGTGGGGGTCACTATTACTACTGGGGGCCGCTGTGGGGGGTGTCATTATTACTACTGGGGCGGCTGTGGGGGGTGTCATTATTACTACTGGGGGCCGCTGTGGGGGGTGTCACTATTACTACTGGGGGCCGCTGTGGGGGGTGTCATTATTACTACTGGGGCTGCTGTGGGGGGTGTCATTATTACTACTGGGGGCCGCTGTGGGGGTCACTATTACTACTGGGGCCGCTGTGGGGGGTGTCATTATTACCACTGGGGCCGCTGTGGGGGTCACTATTACTACTGGGGCCGCTGTGGGGGGTGTCATTATTACCACTGGGGCCGCTGTGGGGGTCACTATTACTACTGGGGCCGCTGTGGGGGCTGTCATTACCACTGGGGCCGCTGTGGGGGTCACTATTACTACTGGGGGCCGCTGTGGGGGGTGTCATTATTACTACTGGGGCCGCTGTGGGGGGTGTCATTATTACTGCTGGGGGCCGCTGTGGGGGGTGTCACTATTACTACTGGGGGCCGCTGTGGGGGGTGTCATTATTACTACTGGGGCTGCTGTGGGGGGTGTCATTATTACTACTGGGGGCCGCTGTGGGGGTCACTATTACTACTGGGGGCCGCTGTGGGGGCTGTCATTATTACTACTGGGGGCCGCTGTGGGGGTCACTATTACTACTGGGGGCCGCTGTGGGGGGTGTCATTATTAGCACTGGGGCGGCTGTGGGGGGTGTCATTATTACTACTGGGGCCGCTGTGGGGGGTGTCACTATTACTACTGGGGGCCGCTGTGGGGGGTGTCATTATTGCTACTGGGGCTGCTGTGGGGGGTGTCATTATTACTACTGGGGGCCGCTGTGGGGGTCACTATTACTACTGGGGCCGCTGTGGGGGCTGTCATTATTACTACTGGGGGCCGCTGTGGGTGTCACTATTACTACTGGGGCCGCTGTGGGGGCTGTCATTATTACTACTGGGGGCCGCTGTGGGGGTCACTATTACTACTGGGGGCCGCTGTGGGGGGTGTCATTATTACTACTGGGGGCCGCTGTGGCGGGTGTCATTATTACTACTGGGGGCCGCTGTGGGGGGTGTCATTATTACTACTGGGGGCCGCTGTGGGGGGTGTCATTATTACTACTGGGGGCCGCTGTGGGGGGTGTCACTATTACTACTCAAACCACGGTTGGGGTCACTATTACCGCTGAGGGTATGTTTACATGTGGTGGAAACGCTGCAGAATGTCCTCAGCAGAAATTTCGTGCAAACGCCACAGCATCTACCCATCCAAAAGGCAGTCCCAACCTGCACCCCGTCTATTGTGAAGCAGCCCGCTCCTTTTTATAATGACGGGGGTAACATCATACGTGGTGATAAGCCCCGCCCCTGAGGTGTTGGCACTTTGGGATAAATCAGTGGGTTTTGGGTTGCAGTGTGGGCACTCGGTCTTTACAAGGTTCGCCATCACTGCTGTAGGAGGTCATGAACCCCCAGCAGCAGCTGCTGCCCCCTTATGGGGCTGTCTGCCTGGCACCTCATTATGGGACCATTGCTAACGGCCCTGCAGTACAGAAGGCTTCTGGAACCGTAGAACACAGCACCATACTTCAAGGACAGCGACCGCCTGTGGCAGTTTTACTAATTTCCAGATGGAAGAACAGAGGTAAAATCTCACTGTAGGTAAAGCCACGCCCACTTGTCACTTGTCATGGTATTTTTGGTGGATTCTGGTCAGTTCTGACGTCTCTCTTGTACGCAATGGGATTAATTTTCAGTGTTGGTACAAGGAGGAGGAGGGTCCACAGAGGGAGGAGCTAAGGAGAAGAGGGGTCCACTGTGGGAGGAGCTAAGGAGAAGATGGGTCCACTGTGGGAGGAGCTAAGGAGAAGAGGGGTCCACTGTGGGAGGAGCTAAGGAGAAGAGGGGTCCAATGTGGAAGGAGCTAAGGAGAAGAGGGATCCACTGTGGGAGGAGCTAAGGAGAAGATGGGTCCACTGTGGGAGGAGCTGAGGAGAAGAGGGGTCCACTGTGGGAGGAGCTAAGGAGAAGAGGGGTCCGATGTGGGAGGAGCTACGGAGAAGAGGGATCCACTGTGGGAGGAGCTAATGAGAAGAGGGGTTCACTAAGGAAGGAGCTAAGAAGGAGAGGGGTCCACTGAGGAAGGAGCTAAGAAGGAGAGGGGTCCACTGTGTAAGGAGCAAAGAAGGAGAGGGGTCCACTGCTGGAGGAGCTAAGGAGGAGAGGGGTCTACTGAGAAAGGAGCTAAGAAGGAGAGGGGTCCACTGAGGGAGGAGCTAAGAAGGAGAGGGGTCCACTGTGTAAGGAGCAAAGAAGGAGAGGGGTCCACTGCTGGAGGAGCTAAGGAGGAGAGGGGTCTACTGAGAAAGGAGCTAAGAAGGAGAGGGGTCCACTGAGGGAGGAGCTAAGGAGAAGAGGGGTCCACTGCGGGAGGAGCTAAAGAGAGGGGTCCACTGAGGAAGGAGCTAAGAAGGAGAGGGGTCCACTGTGGGAGGAGCAAAGGAGAGGGGTCCACAGAGGGAGGAGCTAAGGAGAAGAGTGCTCCACTGCGGGAGGATCTGAGGAGAGGGGTCCACTTTGGGAGGAGCTAAGGAGGAGAGGGGTCCACTGAGGGAGGAGCTAAGAAGGAGAGGGGTCCACTGAGGGAGGAGCTAAGGAGAAGAGGGGTCCACTGCGGGAGGAGCTAAGGAGGAGAGGGGTCCACTGAGGAAGGAGCTAAGAAGGAGAGGGGTCCACTGTGGGAGGAGCAAAGGAGAGGGGTCCACAGAGGGAGGAGCTAAGGAGAAGAGTGCTCCACTGCGGGAGGAGCTGAGGAGAGGGGTCCACTTTGGGAGGAGCTAAGGAGGAGAGGGGTCCACTGAGGGAGGAGCTAAGGAGGAGAGGGGTCCCCTGAGGAAGGAGCTAAGGAGGAGAGGGGTCCACTGAGGGAGGAGCTAAGAAAGATCCACCAAGGAAGGTGCTATGGAGGAGAAAGGTCAACTGGGGGAGGTGCTAAGAAAAAGACAGGTTCACTGAGCAAGGGTAAAGAAGGATCCACTAAGGGAGGGGCTAAGGAGGAGAAGGGTCCATTAAGGGAGTGGCTCAGAAGGAAAAGGGTCACTGGGGGGAGGGGCTAAGGAAGAAAAGGGTCAACTGGGGAAGGGCTGAAAAAGAAAAAAATGTCCAATGACGGAGCTGCTAGGGCGAAGGGACCACTGAGGGGCGGGGCTAAGTAAGAAAGGTCCGCTAGGGGGGCGCTAAGGAGAAAAAAGATCCACCGGGGGAGGAGCTAAAGAGAAGGGTTCACTGGTCGGTGAGGCTAAGGAACAGAATTGTGCACTGGGGAGGGGCTAAGGAGTAGAAAGGCCCACTGAGGGAGGAGCTAAGGAGGAGAAATAGCCCCTCCTGTAGTGGACTTTTCTGCTCCTCAGCCCCTCCCCCAGTGGATAAGGAAGAAAAGGGCCTACTTAGGGAGGTGCTTGAGAGGAGAAAGATCCACTGGAGGAGGGGCTAAGGAGAAGGATGCACTGGGGGAGGGGCTAAGGAAGAGACAAGTTCACTGAGGAAGGGGCTATGGAGGAGAAGGAGCCACTAAGGCAGGGGCTCAGAAGGAAAAGGGTCACTGGGCGGAGGAGCTAAGGAAGAGAGCGGACCACGGGGGGAGTGGCTAAGGTATTAACGGGTCCAATGAGGGGAGTGGCTAAGGAAGAAAAGGGTCCACTGGGGAGGGGCTAAGGAGGAGAACAGTTGTGGTTTTTGGGTTCTCCACGCTCCGAGTAATGATGAAGCCGGGAGGTCACGTGCCTCGCTGAGGCCAAACATGGCGCGAGGAGACCTCAGGGCGACAGTGTGCGGGTGATGGGCGGCGCGTACTGAGGGGGCGGGGGCCGGCCTGTGGGCGCGGCCGGGTGAAATCTCGCGTGATTTGAGCAGCATATAAGAACGCGGCCGGCGCCTCCTCTTTCTTTGGCGTGCGGGATGTGAGAGAGCGACGGCAGAAGGTGAGGGGCGGCGGGCGGCTGCACGGCTGTGTATTGGAGATGTGTGTATGAAATGATAGAGGGGATGTATACACATATATACACAGACTGTAGAGCGGGGCCTGTGTATTGGGGATGGGTGTGTATATATGGGGGTCTCTGCACTGCGGGGGATGTGGGTATATAATTAGAGGGAGGGGGGTGTATACATATATATAGACTGTAGATTGGGGCCTGTGTATTGGGGGGGTGTATATGTATATATATATATAAATTATAGGGGGGGTCCGTGGTCCCGTCTGTCGGTGCTGCCAGCTGTACCCCCCCTTCTCCCCCAGGGGGCGCCGCTACTCTTCCTGTGCTGACAGCCTCCTCCACCTGACATCTGGCCAGGCTCCTGTGTAGAGCGTCAGCTCCTGGGTGCGGTGAGGCTGTCGCCCCCTGGTGGCTCTGCTTGTATCCGTTCCTCGGGGGTCTCGCGGTCTGTCCGTCGCCGGCCCCTCGCTGCAGCGTCCTAATGATGAGAACCTTGTCCAGTTCTGCTACTGATGGGCTGAGATGACACTCCTACCTCTGAGGTCCCGCTGTAGAGCGTCAGCTCTTGGGCCCAGTGACGCTGGCAGGGATGAGGGCACGGTGCTGACTAGTGTGTTGCTGCTGCAGAACCTCTTTGGTCTGCCTTCTTCTGACTCTCTTTTCTTGTAGGTTCCCGTTGGGCCGCGCCTGGACCTGGGGGACGTCGGACACACGGTGAGGTGAGTGGTGGTCCGTCGCCGGCCCCTCGCTGCAGCGTCCTCTAATGATGAGAACCTTGTCCAGTTCTGCTACTGATGGGCTGAGATGACACTCCTACCTCTGAGGTCCCGCTGTAGAGCGTCAGCTCTTGGGCCCAGTGACGCTGGCAGGGATGAGGGCACGGTGCTGACTAGTGTGTGAAGCTGCTGCAGAACCTCTTTGGTCTGCTTTCTTCTGACTGTCTCTTTTCTTGTAGGTTCCCTGGACCTGGGGGACGTCGGATACACAATGAGGTGAGTGGTGGTCCATCGCCGGCCCCTCGCTGCAGCATCCTAATGATGAGAACCTTGTCCAGTTCTGCTACTGATGGGCTGAGATGACACCCACCAATCTGAAGTAGACGCCTGTAGCGATGGGGGAGGGGATCTTTAGCTCTGCTTTATGTCAGTGAATAGTTGCATCCTTAAGCCAAGCCCTGGTCCTGAGCTGCAGCCGTTGAGGGTTTGTCTCAGTGTAACGGTGCAGACCACTGATACACTGTAACAGCCCTCCAGCTGTGAGGCAGGTTGCTGGCAGCCTGTAATCTGATACTGAAGCAGAGCTCTGTCTGACATTGTTACAGCGTCTCCTGACCTCTGACCCCTGTCTTTTCTCTGCAGGTGAGTGACGGCGGACGCAGCGCATCGGGTAATCTGGCAACTTGTGACCTAATGTCCGTACCCTGTAATATCATAGAAAGACATCCAGTCCCTCTTACACTCCTCTATGGATCCTGCCATCACCACGTCCTCAGGCAGAGAGTTCCACAGTCTCACTGCTCTTACAGTAAAGAACCCCCTTCTGTGTGGGTGATGAAACCTGCTTTCTTCTAGACGTAGCGGATGTCCTCTCATTACCGTCGCAGTCCTGGGTATAAACAGATCATGGCAGAGATCCTTGTATCGTCCCCTCATGTATTTATACAGAGTTATTTGGTCGCCCCTTAGCCGTCTTAGTTCCGGGGTGAATAATCCCAGTTTTGGTGCCTCTCTGGGTATTCCATGTGAGGCCTGACAAGTGCCTTATATAATGGAAGGATAATGTTCTCGCCCCTCGCCCCCTATACCTCTTTTAATGCACTCCAAGACTCTATTAGCTTTCGCAGCAGCTGCCTGGCATTGGTTACTCCAGTTTAGTCTACAGCCCACTAGTACCCCCAGGTCTTTTCCCTAGCTGTACCCCATTTAGTGTATATTGGTGACACCCGTTTCTCCTGCCCATGTGCAGAGCCTTACATTTATCCACATTGACCCCCCCCCCCCCCCCCCCCCCAGCTTATCTCGGTCCGTTTGTAGCCGCACATTGTCCTCCGTTGTATTTATGTTCTTGTATCACTTTGTGTCATCTGCAGATATTGATATTTTGCTGTGCAGCCCCTCTATCAGGGCGTTGGTAAATATGTTGAACAGAGTGGGGCCTAATACTGAACCCTGTGGCCCCCACTAGCGATGCGGGCCCAATCAGAGTATGAACCATTTATTACCCCCTCTGTTTTCTATCTCTGCCAGTTCCTTACCCAATTACACACGTTTTCACCCAATCTGAGCTTCTCATTTTATATATCAGCCTATTATGCGGCACGGTGTCACATGCTTTAGAGAAGTCCATATATCAAAGATCAATAGACTCTCCCAGGTCCGGCCTAGAGCTTACTTCATCATAGAAGCTGATCTGATTGGTCTGACATGATCGCCCCCTCATGAACCCTTGCTGATGAGGAGTTATTCCATTGTTCTCCTTGAGGTATTCTAGGATGGCGTCTCTCAGAATCCCCTCCAATATTTTTCCCATTACTGAAGTGAGACTTACCGGCCTGTAGTTACCAGGCTCTCTTCTAGACCCCTTTTTGTAAATTGAAACCATGTTGGCAATGCGCCAATCCAATTGTACAACCCCGGTCTCTAAAATGTCCATAAATATAAGAAATAGCAGCCTAGCTATCACATCACTTAGTTCCCTTAGAACCCTTGGGTGTATTCCATCTGGGCCTGTCGATTTGTCTCATGTGTTTTGTTTTTTTTTTGTTTTTTTTTTTTATAAAGCGGACTCTGCACTTCCTCCTGTGTTAGGTATGCTATATGTAGCGGGGTTTTTTTATTCCCCTGCATCTCCTGTGACCTTTCTTTTTCCTTTGTGAATACACTTGAGAAAAAACTATTTAATAGATTTGCCTTTCCTCCATCTTCAATGATTCCTCCTGCATTATTTTTTAAAGGGCCAGCGCTCTCCCTGCAAATTCTTTTGCAGTTAATATAATTGAAGAATAGCTTCGGGTTGTTTTTGCTCTCTTTGGCGATCCGTCTTTCTGCGTCCTCCTTGGCAGTTTTGATCGTATCTTTGCATATTTTGTTTTTTTCCCTGTATGATTTTAGCGCTTCTTCGCTGCCTTGTTGCTTTAGTAGTTTGAACGCTTTCTTTTTTCGTTTATTGCCCCTCGTACCGTCTTGTCGAGCCACATTGGTTTCCTTCTACTTGAAGTTCTTTTATTTTTAAAGGGAATGAACTGCTCACATGAGGTGATTAGGATCCTTTTAAACTCCTCCCATTTGTCCTCCGTACTGATATTTTTGAGGATGTTGTCCCAATTAATGTTACCGATAGTTCTAAGCTCATCAAATTTTGCTTCACTAAAGTTTAGTTTATTTGTCGCTCCCTGATAAGGCTTCTTATTGAACGACAGCTGGAAGTTGATTATATTGTGGTCACTGCTCCCCAAGTGCCCCTCAACCTGCACCCCCATGATTCTGTCTGGTTTGTTAGTTAGTACTAAGCCCAGAGTGGCCCTCCCTCTCGTTGGCTCCCGCACAAGTTGGTTCAGGTAATTATCTTTAATTGTTTTCAGGCACTTATCACCCCTGTGAGATTTGCAGGTTTCCTCCTCCCAGATTATATCCAGAGCACCTAAGTCCCCCATGATGATTACTTTGTTGCGGTTTGACACCTTCTATTTGCCTTATTAAGTTTTCAGTTTCTTCTTTTATAGACTTGTCTGTTATAATAAAGTTTGTTCTGATCTTCAGTCTGTCGTCTTATTCTGGGTTGTGCTTGTCTCCTGGTCCATCTAATGACCCTTGGCCTTGGTGCCTAGCGCCCCCTTCCTGTAGAGTGCCTGGGCTCTGCTGTGACTCGGGCTGCAGGTTCTCCTCCTGTCTTGGGGGTGGGTAGAGGTGCAGCCCACTAAGGCAAGCTATGGACATCTGTGTGGTGTGATTTCTCATTTCTGTCTGGGATGGTGGGTGAGGGGGGTAAGTGTAACAGTTAGGCTTACAGTTTGAATATAAGCCCAACTGTTAGACTTACCCCTCACCCTAACCCACCATCCCAGACATAAATAATAAGACGGCACGCTGATGCTACAATGCCTGTGGCCGAAGCAGCTGGGAGCGCAGTTGCTCACCTTGTACCGGCAGTGTCATTCAGTGCTGCCAGTCCCCTTGTGCCCTAGGCACCTGGGAGTGGTGTAACTGTCCTCACTGCTGGTGTCAGCAGGTGGCAATCCTGCACCCCCAGCAAAGTTGCCTCCCCCTTGTGGTACATCTAAGGGCCAAGCAGGCTGCAGTGCTGTCAGTTGTGTCCCTGGATAACTCCCACACTGTTGCCTCCTGTGTCCGCAGCAGCCGGGGGCGCTGTCACTCAGGTCCCTGCACCATGTATTCCGCTTCGGCTCCCCTGGGCTGTCCACAGCTAGTAGGTCCTTCCAGATCCTCCTGTCAAATCCCTAGCTTCTGGTGGTGGCAAAATACACTAATACCTCCTCAGCTCATGCTATCCTGCTCCCCCTCCTCAAGAGCCGATGAGCTGTGCCAATGTGCTCAGGTTTATAGCAAGGACTTGAGGGCTGAGTTACGGCTCCGGCACACTTGTGTTTTTCTTGTGTGGTTTTCGTCACACGGTTGTCAGTGGGACCTGCACAAACTTGTGATGTGTTTGTAACACTAGAAAGTCCCATTGACAATTGTGTGAAAAAAACGCAAGTGTGCAAGAGCCCTTACACTTCTAGGCCAAGCTGGTGGTCCTGAGTGGGGGGGCAGCGGTGCCCCCTCTATAACTATTCCTGATCAGCAGTAGGGATAATGGTGGGTTCTACTCCTCCAAGCCCGAGCCTCAGTGGATGTTGGCGGTGGATGGTCACTTTATACCACTCATCCCACAATGAGTGTCTTCATCAGAAGCCTCTTCATGAAGGTCCTTGCCCCTTGTGGAACTTCCCAATAACGCTGCACTTGCTTTGGATGTTTCCATGCTGGGCTTCAGTCCGCGCTTCTGTTACAGGCGCCCAAGTGTGTTCCCTCCTACAGAACAACCTGGTCTGGTGCTGAAGAAGGCTCTACCAGCATGATGGAGCCCTGCGTCACAAGGCAGAAGTGACAAACAAGTGGCTCAAGGACATTTTGGGTCCACTCAACTTTCCCTGCTCAAGACGGGTGACATGGTGATCAGGAAAGATGGGTGCTGCACTACCCCTATCACAATGCTTCTGACTACAGTTACCATGGAAACATCTGACTACGGCTACCTACCCACGGCTGAGCAGAATATTGGGATGAGGCACTCCGCCTGAGCTCACCAGTGTGCGTTTGTACCTGGATGCGGTTTTTCTGTGATGCTATTGGCCAGACCAATCCGCAGGGCTGCAGCGCTGGAGTCTGGTTGCCCCGGGTGGGTGACTAAAGTGCGCTTTATGAAAACAAAGGTCCGGTCCGGTGGCGCCAGTAGAGCAAAATGTGATTGTTCCCAGCAAGAGAAACCAAGTAATCCTGTAGATGTGAGACCTTGTAATGGCTACAAACATACATGATGGTCAAGCAGCTTCCAAACCTCTCAGTGTTCTTCAGGCACTTTATTGCATGTATTTTGCGGCTCCATCTCGGGCAGATCTGTAGATGATGAGAGTTGTGGTGATTAGATGGACGGTCACCGGAGGCCCTAAAAGTGGTTCCCCTTGGCCTATAAGAGGCTCTCGGAGGCTCCTTGTGTGGAGTGACCTCTTCTTCCTCTTGTAGAGCTTGTTGGCCACTAGATGCCGAGAAGAGATTTCACCCCACTACCAAAGGGGGGAGCATTATTGGGGTGTGAGGAGCTAGATGGTCATATCCATGAATTGTCCCTCACTCTGACCAGAGTGTTAGGCGGTGTTGGGACAAGTGGATGGGGGCACACAAGGTGACCGGGCTCCGGATGCCCCCTACAGACCACCAGTAGAGAGGAGCATCTGACCAGACTGTTAGGAGGTGTTGGGGCCAGTGGATGGGGGCACACAAGGTGACTGGGGTCAGGACGCCCCCTACAGATCCCCTGATTGCCCGACAAGCAACAGCAGCTCCAACTGTTTCATTGTCTGCCATCCAGAGAGAGGGGGCGCCATTGTTACACCCATGTCTGTCAGAACCATTTCCAGGCGCTTGGCTAAAGGACATTTGGACTCGCAGCCTGCAACATGTGTCCGGACTCTGACCCCCACCATCGCCCCCATTGCATGTACGGCCTCTGACCCCTACTGTCGCCCCCATTACATGTACGGCCTCTGACCCCTACTGTCGCCCCCATTACATGTACGGCCTCTGACCTCCACCACCGTCCCCACTGCATGCGCGGCCTCTGACCCCCACCGTTGCCCCCGTTCCATGTACGGCCTCTGACCTCTACCACCGCCCCCTTTACATGCACAGCCTCTGACCCCCACCATCACCCCCATTACATGTACATCCTCTGACCCCTATTGTCGTCCCCATTACATGTACATCCTCTGACCCCTATTGTCGCCCCCATTGCATGTATGGCCTCTGATCCCCACCATCACCCCTATTACATGTACGGCCTCTGACCCCCACCGTCGCCCCCATTACATGTACGGCCTCTAACCCCCACCATCGCCCCCATTACATGCACCGCCTCTGATCCCCACCGTCGCCCCCATTACATGTACATCCTCTGACCCATATTATCGTCCCCATTGCATGTACGGCCTCTGATCCCCACCATCGCCCCCATTACATGTACGGCCTCTGACCCCCACTGCCGTCCCCATTGCATGCATGGCCTCTGACCCCCACCGTCGCCCCCATTACATGTACATCCTCTGACCCCCACCGTCGCCCCCATTACATGTACGGCCTCTGACCCCCACCGTCGCCCCCATTGCATGTACGACCTCTGACCCCCACCGTCGCCCCCATTGCATGTACGGCCTCTGACCCCCACCGTCGCCCCCATTGCATGTACGGCCTCTGACCCCCACCGTTGCCCCCATTGCATGTACGGCCTCTGACCCCCACCGTCGCCCCCATGACATGTACGGCCTCTGACCCCCACCGTCGCCTCCATTATATGTACATCCTCTGACCCCTATTGTCGCCCTCATTGCATGTACGGCATCTGACCCCCACCGTCACTCCCATTGCATGTACGGCCTCTGACCCCTATTGTCGCCCCCATTACATGTACGGCCTCTGACCCCTACTGTTGCCCCCATTACATGTACATCCTCTGACCCCCACTGCCGCCACCATTACATGTACATCCTCTGACCCCCACCATCACCCCCATTATATGTACGGCCTCTGACCCCCACCGTCGTCACCATTACATGTACGGCCTCTGACTCCCACCGTCGCCACCATTACATGTACGGCCTCTGACCCCCACCGCCGCCCCCATTACATGTACGGCCTCTGACCCCCACCGTCACCTCCACCTCCGTTTTCAGTGATGTTGTGAACGATGAAACTAGACGGTACAGAGAGGAACGAGGTTGTCTTCAGAGATTAATCCAGGTTTAGTTTTGGCGCTGACGACGGCTGCGTTCGTGCCTGGAGACCTCGGGGGGAGCGCCTAAATCCTGCCCCCTGCTGGTGTGATGGTCTAACAGGGCTATCACATAGGACGGTCCCCCCTAGGGATGGTACGAGGGACAATGACAGCTCAGCTATATGTTCAGGACGTCCTCCAGCCACGTGTTCCTCTCATGGTAGAACACAAGGGGGTGACGGGCAGCCCACACAATATAGTCACACTTCTGTGGCTGCCCGGTCGCCAGATTTATCACCAATAAATAAATTTTTAACTAATGTTATTTGTACAGCGCCACCTCATTCTGCAGCGCTTTAAAGTAATTTATTGATTACGCCCACCAAGCTGGGTACTCATTTTACTCACATTGGAAGGATGGAAGGCTAAATCAACCTTGACCCAGCTACCCGAACCAAGTGGGGATTGAACCCGCAACCTTCGTGAGCGAGAGCTTCGGACTGCATGTTTTCTGCCTTAGCACTCTACGCTACGCAAGGCTCTACAATAGGACATGTATGGGACCATCTGGGACACCGACTTCCACGGCCTACGAGTTTGCATGATCTGGAAACGTTTGCCATGCAAAACCCTCTTTTGGCACGCGCCCTGACAGGTGCTGACCACGATGGTGATTACTAGCCGGAGTACCGCAGCTCCACGGCCGGTAATCACTCAGTGGCGCTGATCCCTGGTACTAAGAGAAGGAGCGGTGCTTAGACGACGAATAGGAGGTAAGTATATGGGTTTTAGGGGGACACTATTACTACTGGGGCCGATATAGGGGACACTATTACTACTGCGGCCACTGTGGGGGTAACTATTACTACCTGGGCCGATATAGGGGGCACTATTACTACTGGGGCCACTGTGGGGGTAACTATTACTACTGGGGCCGATATAGGGGACACTATTACTACTGGGGCCACCGTGAGGGTAACCATGCTAGGTGCTAGCCATGATGTATTAAGCACATTTTAAATAAAGCATGGAAGTTTTTCACAAAGTCCAAGCTCCCTGGAATTGGTTTTCTTAAATGTATAGCCAGCTGGATCGAGTCTCGGTGGATAATCAGTGCAAAGGGTAGAGTGCATACCTGGCGTGAAGGTGAGCGTTGCTTATATATGATTGTTCTATTACTACTGGGGCTGATATAGGGACACTAATAATACTGGGGCCACTGTGGGGGGTCACTATTACTTCTGGGGCTGATATAGGGGACACTAATAATACTTGGGCCACTGTGGGGGTCACTATTACTACTGGGGCTGATATAGGGGAGACTAATAATACTGGGGCCACTGTGGGGGTCACTATTACTACTGGGGCTGATATAGGGGACACTAATAATACTGGGGCCACTGTGGGGGGGTCACTATTACTTCTGGGGCTGATATAGGGGAGACTAATAATACTGGGGCCACTGGGGGGTCACTATTACTACTGGGGCTGATATAGGGGACACTGATAATACTGGGGCCACTGTGGGGGGTCACTATTACTTCTGGGGCTGATATAGGGGACACTAATAATACTTGGGCCACTGTGGGGGTCACTATTACTACTGGGGCTGATATAGGGGAGACTAATAATACTGGGGCCACTGTGGGGGTCACTATTACTACTGGGGCTGATATAGGGGACACTAATAATACTGGGGCCACTGTGGGGGTCACTATTACTACTGGGGCTGATATAGGGGACACTGATAATACTGGGGCCACTGTGGGGGGTCACTATTACTTCTGGGGCTGATATAGGGGACACTAATAATACTTGGGCCACTGTGGGGGTCACTATTACTACTGGGGCTGATATAGGGGAGACTAATAATACTGGGGCCACTGTGGGGGTCACTATTACTACTGGGGCTGATATAGGGGACACTAATAATACTGGGGCCACTGTGGGGGTCACTATTACTTCTGGGGCTGATATAGGGGAGACTAATAATACTGGGGCCACTGTGGGGGTCACTATTACTACTGGGGCTGATATAGGGGAGACATAATACTGGGGCCACTGTGGGGGTCACTATTACTACTGGGGCTGATATAGGGGACACTGATAATACTGGGGCCACTGTGGGGGTCACTATTACTTCTGGGGCTGATATAGGGGACACTAATAATACTGGGGCCACTGTGGGAGTCACTATTACTTCTGGGGCTGATATAGGGGACACTAATAATACTGGGGCCACTGTGTGGGGGGGGGGGTCACTATTACTACTGGGGCTGATATAGGGGACACTAATGATACTGGGGCCACTGTGAGGGTCACTATTACTACTGGGGCTGATATAGGGGACACTAATAATACTGGGGCCACTGTGGGGGGGTCACTATTACTACTGGGGCTGATATAGGGGACAATAATAATACTGGGGCCACAGTGGGGGGGGGGGGGGGGTCACTATTACAACTGGGGCTGATATAGGGGACACTAATAATACTGGGGCCACCGTGAGGGTCACTATTACTACTGGGGCTGATATAGGGGAGACTAATAATACTGGGGCCACTGTGGGGGTCACTATTACTACTGGGGCTGATATAGGGGACACTAATAATACTGGGGCCACTGTGGGGGTCACTATTACTTCTGGGGCTGATATAGGGGAGACTAATAATACTGGGGCCACTGTGGGGGTCACTACTACTACTGGGGCTGATATAGGGGAGACTAATAATACTGGGGCCACTGTGGGGGTCACTATTACTACTGGGGCTGATATAGGGGACACTGATAATACTGGGGCCACTGTGAGGGTCACTTTTACTACTGGGACTGATATAGGGGACACTGATAATACTGGGGCCACTGTGGGGGTCACTACTACTACTGGGGCTGATATAGGGGAGACTAATAATACTGGGGCCACTGTGGGGGTCACTATTACTACTGGGGCTGATATAGGGGACACTGATAATACTGGGGCCACTGTGAGGGTCACTTTTACTACTGGGACTGATATAGGGGACACTGATAATACTGGGGCCACTGTGGGGGTCACTATTACTTCTGGGGCTGATATAGGGGACACTAATAATACTGGGGCCACTGTGGGGGGTCACTATTACTACTGGGGCTGATATAGGGGACACTAATAATACTGGGGCCACTGTGGGGGGTCACTATTACTACTGGGGCTGATATAGGGGACACTAATAATACTGGGGCCACTGTGGGGGGTCACTATTACTACTGGGGCTGATATAGGGGACACTAATAATAATGGGCCACCGTGGGGGGGTCACTATTACTACTGGGGCTGATATAGGGGAGACTAATAATACTGGGGCCACTGTGAGGGTCACTTTTACTACTGGGGCTGATATAGGGGACACTAATAATACTGGGGCCACTGTAGGGGTCACTATTACTACTGGGGCTGATATAGGGGACACTAATAATACTGGGGCCACTGTGATGGTCACTATTACTACTGGGGCTGATATAGGGGACACTAATAATACTGGGGCCACTGTGGGGGGTCACTATTACTACTGGGGCTGATATAGGGGACACTAATAATAATGGGCCACCGTGGGGGGGTCACTATTACTACTGGGGCTGATATAGGGGAGACTAATAATACTGGGGCCACTGTGGGGGTCACTTCTACTACTGGGGCTGATATAGGGGACATGAATAATACTGGGGCCACTGTGGGGGTCACTATTACTTCTGGGGCTGATATAGGGGAGACTAATAATACTGGGGCCACTGTGGGGGTCACTATTGCTACTGGGGCTGATATAGGGGAGACTAATAATACTGGTGCCACTGTGGGGGTCACTATTACTACTGGGGCTGATATAGGGGACACTGATAATACTGGGGCCACTGTGGGGGTCACTATTACTTCTGGGGCTGATATAGGGGACACTAATAATACTGGGGCCACTGTGGGGGTCACTATTACTTCTGGCGCTGATATAGGGGACACTAATAATACTGGGGCCACTGTGGGGGGGGGGGGACTATTACTACTGTGGCTGATATAGGGGACACTAATAATACTGGGGCTGATATAGGGGACACTAATAATACTGGGGCCACTGTGGGGGTCACTATTACTACTGGGGCTGATATAGGGGACACTAATAATACTGGGGCCACTGTGGGGGGTCACTATTACTACTGGGGCTGATATAGGGGACACTAATAATACTGGGGCCACTGTGGGGGTCAGTATTACTACTGGGGCTAATATAGGGGACACTAATAATACTGGGGCCACTGTGGGGGGTCACTATTACTACTAGGGGTGATATAGGGGACACTAATAATACTGGGGCCACTGTGGGGGTCACTATTACTACTGGGGCTGATATAGGGGACACTAATAATACTGGGGCCACTATTACTACTAGGGCTAATATAGGGGACACTAAAAATACTGGGGCCACTGTGAGGGTCACTATTACTACTGGGGCTGATATAGGGGACACTAATAATACTGGGGCCACTGTGGGGGGGGGGGTCACTATTACTACTGGGGCTGATATAGGGGACATTATTACTACTGAAGCGGATTTTGACTGGACATCAGCCGTGTAGCCGCAGCTGATGTCATTCTTTCCGGCGCTCCCCTCACCTTCTCAGAAGGCTTCCGCTGTCAGCGCTTTACGGCTTCCGGTACCCAGTGGCTTGGTCAGGTGTGGCGCCGCTGGTCAGGTGATGCCACTACGAACCACTAGGAACCGGAAGACTGGGAGCGCTGACAGCATGAAGCCTTTGGAGGAGGTGAGGGGAGCGCCGGACATCAGCTGCGGGGATGTGGGGGACTTCCAGTCAACATCCGCACCAATGGTGCTCCGACTGGGAAGCAACCGCAGGGCATTCCTCTCCGTCTATTTTGAAACGGCTTTGTACTTTTTATAACGACGGTGGTAAAATCATCTGTCGTGACAAACCCCGCCCCTGACAAGCCCCGCCCCTGACAAGCCCCGCCCCTGACATGTTGGCACTTTGGTCTCTAAAAAGTTCGCCATCACTGATCTAGAGGCTCCATTACAGCCAAAGGTCGAGCAATATGCTGCAGGATACCAAACAGAACCTGTGTGACTCCATGTCCACCTGTATCACATCTTGTATCCAAGCTAAAGGCGGTACAACAGGGTACTAGAGCCTCCATGCCTGCCTGTATCGCATCTTGTATCCGAGCTAGAGGCGGTACAACAAGGTACTAGAGCCTCCATGCCTGCCACTATCACATCTTGTATCCAAGCTTGAGGCGGTACAACAGGGTACTAGAGCCTCCATGCCCACCCGTATCGCATCTTGTATCCAAGCTAGAGGCGGTACAGCAAGGTACTAGAGCCTCCATACCCACCTATATTGCATCATGTATCCAAGCTAGAGGCGGTACAACAGGGTACTAGAGCCTCCATGCCCACCCATACCGCATACTGTATCCAAGCTAGAGGCGGTACAACAGGGTAGTAGAGCCTCCATGCCCACCCGTATCACATCTTGTATCCAAGCCAGAGGTTGTACAACAGGGTACTAGAGCCTCCATGCCCACCCGTATCACATCTTGTATCCAAGCCAGAGGCGGTACAGCAAGGTACTAGAGCCTCCATACCCACCTATATTGCATCATGTATCCAAGCTAGAGGCGGTACAACAGGGTACTAGAGCCTCCATGCCCACCCATACCGCATACTGTATCCAAGCTAGAGGCGGTACAACAGGGAACTAGAGCCCCTATGCCTGCCATATCACATCTTGTATTCAAGCTGGAGGCGGTACAACAAGGTACTAGAGCCTCCATGCCTGCCCATATCACATCTTGTATCTAAGCTAGAGGCGGTACAACAAGGTACTAGAGCCTCAATGCCTGCCCGTATCACATCTTGTATCCAAGCTAGAGACGGTACAACAGGGTACTAGAGCCTCCATGCCCACCTGTATCACATCTTGTATCCAAACCAGAGGTGGTACAACAGGGTACTAGAGCCTCCATGCCCACCCGTATCACATCTTGTATCCAAGCCAGAGGTGGTACCACAGGGTACTAGAGCCTCCATGCCCACCTGTATCACATCTTGTATCCAAGCTAGAGGTGGTACAACAGGGTACTAGAGCCTCCATGCCCACCTGTATCACATCTTGTATCCAAACCAGAGGTGGTACAACAGGGTACTAGAGCCTCCATGCCCACCCGTATCACATCTTGTATCCAAGCCAGAGGTGGTACCACAGGGTACTAGAGCCTCCATGCCCACCCGTATCACATCTTGTATCCAAGCCAGAGGTGGTACCACAGGGTACTAGAGCCTCCATGCCCACCCGTATCACATCTTGTATCTAAGCTAGAGGTGGTACAACAGGGTACTAGAGCTTCCATGCCCGCCCGTATCACATCTTATATCCAAGCTAGAGGCGGTACAACAGGGTACTAGAGCCTCCATGCCCACCCGTATCACATCTTGTATCCAAGCCAGAGCTGGTACAACAGGGTACTAGAGCCTCCATGCCCACCCGTATCACATCTTGTATCCAAGCCAGAGGCGGTACAGCAAGGTACTAGAGCCTCCATACCCACCTATATTGCATCATGTATCCAAGCTAGAGGCGGTACAACAGGGTACTAGAGCCTCCATGCCCACCCATACCGCATACTGTATCCAAGCTAGAGGCGGTACAACAAGGTACTAGAGCCTCCATGCCCACCCGTATCACATCTTGTATCTAAGCTAGAGGTGGTACAACAGGGTACTAGAGCTTCCATGCCCGCCTGTATCACATCTTGTATCCAAGCTAGAGGTGGTACAACAGGGTACTAGAGCCTCCATGCCCACCCGTATCACATCTTGTATCCAAGCTAGAGGTGGTACAACAGGGTACTAGAGCCTCCATGCCTGCCCGTATTACATCTTGTATCCCAGCCAGAGGTGGTACAACAGGGTACTAGAGCCTCCATGCCCGCCCGTATCACATCTTATATCCAAGCTAGAGGCGGTACAACAGGGTACTAGAGCCTCCATGCCCACCCGTATCACATCTTGTATCCAAGCCAGAGCTGGTATAACAGGGTACTAGAGCCTCCATGCCCACCCGTATCACATCTTGTATCCAAGCCAGAGGCGGTACAGCAAGGTACTAGAGCCTCCATACCCACCTATATTGCATCATGTATCCAAGCTAGAGGCGGTACAACAGGGTACTAGAGCCTCCATGCCCACCCATACCGCATACTGTATCCAAGCTAGAGGCGGTACAACAGGGAACTAGAGCCCCTATGCTTCCCATATCACATCTTGTATCTAAGCCAGAGGCGGTACAACAAGGTACTAGAGCCTCAATGCCTGCCCGTATCACATCTTGTATCCAAGCTAGAGGCGGTACAAGAAGGTACTAGAGCCTCAATGCCTGCCCGTATCACATCTTGTATCCAAGCTAGAGGCGGTACAACAAGGTATTAGAGCCTCCATACCCACCTATATTGCTTCCTGTATCCAAGCTAGAGGCGGTACAACAGGGTACTAGAGCCTCCATGCCCACCCATACCGCATACTGTATCCAAGCTGGAGGCGGTACAACAGGGTACTAGAGCCTCCATGCCCACCCGTATCACATCTTGTATCCAAGCCAGAGGTGGTACAACAGGGTACTAGAGCCTCCATGCCCACCCGTATCACATCTTGTATCCAAGCCAGAGGTGGTACAACAGGGTACTAGAGCCTCCATGCCCACCTGTATCACATCTTGTATCCAAGCTAGAGGTGGTACAACAGGGTACTACAGCCTCCATGCCCACCCGTATCACATCTTGTATCCAAGATAGAGGTGGTACAACAGGGTACTAGAGCCTCCATGCCTGCCCGTATTACATCTTGTATCCCAGCCAGAGGTGGTACAACAGGGTACTACAGCCTCCATGCCCACCCGTATCACATCTTGTATCCAAGCTAGAGGTGGTACAACAGGGTACTAGAGCCTCCATGCCTGCCCGTATTACATCTTGTATCCCAGCCAGAGGTGGTACAACAGGGTACTAGAGCCTCCATGCCCGCCCGTATCACATCTTATATCCAAGCTAGAGGCGGTACAACAGGGTACTAGAGCCTCCATGCCCACCCGTATCACATCTTGTATCCAAGCCAGAGCTGGTATAACAGGGTACTAGAGCCTCCATGCCCACCCGTATCACATCTTGTATCCAAGCCAGAGGCGGTACAGCAAGGTACTAGAGCCTCCATACCCACCTATATTGCATCATGTATCCAAGCTAGAGGCGGTACAACAGGGAACTAGAGCCCCTATGCTTCCCATATCACATCTTGTATCCAAGCTGGAGGCGATACAACAAGGTACTAGAGCCTCCATGCCTGCCCGTATCACATCTTGTATCCAAGCTAGAGGCGGTACAACAAGGTTCTAGAGCCTCCATGCCTACCCATATCACATCTTGTATCTAAGCTAGAGGCGGTGCAACAAGGTACTAGAGCCTCAATGCCTGCCCGTATCACATCTTGTATCCAAGCTAGAGGCGGTACAAGAAGGTACTAGAGCCTCAATGCCTGCCCGTATCACATCTTGTATCCAAGCTAGAAGCGGTACAACAAGGTATTAGAGCCTCCATACCCACCTATATTGCTTCCTGTATCCAAGCTAGAGGCGGTACAACAGGGTACTAGAGCCTCCATGCCCACCCATACCGCATACTGTATCCAAGCTGGAGGCGGTACAACAGGGTACTAGAGCCTCCATGCCCACCCGTATCACATCTTGTATCCAAGCCAGAGGTGGTACAACAGGGTACTAGAGCCTCCATGTCCACCCGTATCACATCTTGTATCCAAGCCAGAGGTGGTACAACAGGGTACTAGAGCCTCCATGCCCTCCTGTATCACATCTTGTATCCAAGCCAGACGTGGTACAACAGGGTACTAGAGCCTCCATGCCCACCCGTATCACATCTTGTATCCAAGCCAGAGGTGGTACAACAGGGTACTAGAGCCTCCATGCCCACCCGTATCACATCTTGTATCTAAGCTAGAGGTGGTACAACAGGGTAGTAGAGCCTCCATGCCAGCCCGTATCACATCTTTTATCCAAGCTAGAGGCGGTACAACAGGGTACTAGAGCCTCCATGCCCACCTGTATCACATCTTGTATCCAAGCTAGAGGTGGTACAACAGGGAACTACAGCCTCCATGCCCGCCCGTATCACATCTTGTATCCAAGCTAGAGGTGGTACAACAGGGTACTAGAGCCTCCATGCCTGCCCGTATCACATCTTGTATCCCAGCCACAGGTGGTACAGCAGGGTACTAGAGCCTGCATACCTGCCCGTATCACATCTTGTATCCAAGCTAGAGGTGGTACAACAGGGTACTAGAGCCTCCATGCCCGCCCGTATCACATCTTGTATCCAAGCTAGAGGCAGTACAACAGGGTACTAGAGCCTCCATGCCCGCCCGTATCACATCTTGTATCCAAGCTAGAGGCGGTACAACAGGGTACTAGAGCCTCCATGCCCACCCGTATCACATCTTATATCCAAGCTAGAGGCGGTACAACAGGATACTAGAGCCTCCCTGCCTGCCCGTATCACATCTTGTATCCCAGCCAGAGGTGGTACAGCAGGGTACTAGAGCCTCCATGCCCGTCGGCATCCTGAATATCCTTGCCTGATGTCTCTGTCCCGGTTGTCCTTGTACTCTGTTGCATAGAGGGGTCACATGGAGTATTTGCTTCACCACCTCAGTACATGTGATTGGTTATTACATAACTACAAATGTAGTCAAGCTTACCTTGACTTAACACATTAAAGGAGTTGTCCAGTTGCGGATTACTAATGGCCAATCTAAATGATAGTTCAGCAATAGTTGATCTACAGGCGTCTGCTGCCTGGGACCTCCACCAATCAGCTGGTTCTTGCTCATGCACTAATCTATTTTTTGTTGGAAGCAGACAGCTCCGTTTTCACTGCAGTGCTCAGTCTTGGTATTGCAGGCATTGAAATGATTGGGAATTTTGCCTGTAATACCAAGCTTGGCCACTGCCGTTGCAATGGCGCTGTCTACTTCCTGCGGAAACCAGCTTAGTGCATGAACACACTGGCTGATCAGCAAGGGTCCCAGGAGGCGGATTCCAACAGATCTGCTGTTGATGAACTCTCCTGAGGATCGGCCATCAGTAGTTGGACAACCCCTTTAAGGATGGTCTCCCACCTGCGTGCGGTCGGGGAGCAGAGAAACAAAACTGAAATAATTCAATGTTTCCATTTTTTTCTCCGTTTATTTCGGCGGGTTGAAAAGACAAATGGAAAGGTTTCCTTTAGTTTCCACTTTTGGACTCTCCGCCTGGAAGTGGCCGCTTGTATGTCACCGCGAGCCCCAATGCCGACACGTGTATACAGCGGGGCAGGAGGCTCCTCAGCTGCAGGTACCTGCGGACGGGTGTGGGAGCCGAACCCAGGGCGGTACGGCAGAAAGAGGAACCAGCAGTCGGCATCCCCCACCGCAAGATTTACAGCCCGTGAGAACGCCGCTGGTCGCACGGTACAAGTATTACCTGACCGCTAAATATAGAATTACTGCTGGGAACACATGACCGGCTTAGATACACCGCTCAGCAGACATCGTCACACATGACCGGCTTAGATACACCGCTCAGCAGGCATCGTCACACATGACCGGCTTAGATACACCGCTCAGCAGATATCGTCACACATGACCGGCTTAGATACACCGCTCAGCAGACATCGTCACACATGACCGGCTTAGATACACCGCTCAGCAGACATCGTCACACATGACCGGCTTAGATACACCGCTCAGCAGGCATCGTCACACATGACCGACTTAGATACACCGCTCAGCAGGCAACGTCACACATGACCGGCTTAGATACACCGCTCAGCAGGCATCGTCACACATGACCGGCTTAGATACACCGCTCAGCAGGCATCGTCACACATGACAGGCTTAGATACACCGCTCAGCAGGCATCGTCACACATGAGCGGCTTAGATACACCACTCAGCAGGCAACATCACACATGACCGGCTTAGATACACCGCTCAGCAGGCAACGTCACACATGAGCGGCTTAGATACACCACTCAGCAGGCAACATCACACATGACCGGCTTAGATACACCGCTCAGCAGGCATCGTCACACATGACCGGCTTAGATACACCACTCAGCAGGCATCGTCACACATGACCGGCTTAGATACACCGCTCAGCAGGAAACGTCACACATGACCGGCTTAGATACACCGCTCAGCAGGCAACGTCACACATGACCGGCTTAGATACACCGCTCAGCAGGCATCGTCACACATGAATGGCTTAGATACACCGCTCAGCAGACATCGTCACATATGACCCCCTTAGATACACCATTCAGCAGGCATCATCACACATGACCGGCTTAGATACACCGCTCAGCAGGCATCGTCACACATGACCGGCTTAGATATACCGCTCAGCAGGCATCGTCACACATGACCGGCTTAGATACACCGCTCAGCAGGCATCGTCACACATGACCGGCTTAGATACACCGCTCAGCAGGCATCGTCACACATGACCGGCTTAGATACACCGCTCAGCAGGCATCGTCACACATGACCGGCTTAGATACACCGCTAAGCAGGCATCGTCACACATGACCGGCTTAGATACACCGCTCAGCAGGCATCGTCACACATGACCGGCTAAGATACACCATTCAGCAGGCATTATCACACATGATCGGCTTAGATACACCGCTAAGCAGGCATCGTCACACATGACCGGCTTAGATACACCGCTCAGCAGGCATCGTCACACATGACCGGCTAAGATACACCATTCAGCAGGCATTATCACACATGACCGGCTTAGATACACCATTCAGCAGGCATTATCACACATGACTGGCTTAGATACACCGCTTAGCAGGCATTATCACACATTACCGGATTAGATACACCGCTCAGCAGGCATTGTCACACATGACCGACTTAGATACACCGCTCAGCAGGCATTATCACACATGACTGGCTTACATACACTGCTCAGCAGGCATTATCACTTATGACCGGCTTAGATACACCGCTCAGCAGGCATTATCACACATGACTGGCTTAGATACACCACTCAGCAGGCATCGTCACACATGACCGGTTTAGATACACCGCTCAGCAGGCATTATCACACATGACCGGCTTAGATACACCGCTCAGCAGGCATCGTCACACATGACCGACTTCTCCGGCTCTCTGGTAATAAGTCGCTGACCGCTCGGTTGCCTGTACTCGGCCTTTATCACAGTTATTGTTTGTTTCGGCCTGTTCTAGCTTCTGCTAATAAATGATAGAATTTCATCTGCCTGCAGCCACCACCAGGGGGCGCTCACTAATTGTATCTGTAGACACTGTGAGCATCCCTAGTGGCAGCTATAGGTATCTGCTATGACAGCTGGGCCCCCAGCGGGTGTGTAGATGAGCAGCTGACTTGGATCCATCCTCAGACGATACGACAAAGACGGAATATGAAAATGCAGCAAGCAGAGGGCGGCGCTGTCAGCTGACACGTTCTGTGGGTTACAGTCGTGAGAATCCAGCAGCACACGGATTATGGGCCCCATAAATCAGGAGGTGATCACTGGACTTCGATCCCCATATAAGGAGCTCTGCAGTCAGTGCGCTGCGTCTACAGAACACTCCTTGTACACAGGTAAGTCACACTGTATTCTGTCTACAGGGGGGTCCGAACCACAGACACCTGTATGATGCAGTCAGCGCCACGTCCCCCCTCCTACTATCTGCCTCGTCCTCCAACATTGTGCAAAAACAAACCAGTTATTGAGACTCTGTCTCTTTAAGGGGCTTGATGGAGATTTAGGTTTGAATCCCGGTGTCCTGTATGAAATGTATCTGTGTATAGTGCTGAGGCTGCCATACTGCTCCTGCGGAGGCGTCCCCGGCCCTCCCGGACCCTGGATGATAAAGGCTATAGAGATAACACCCCCCATGTACTGCTGTATAACCTTCCCATCCATACTTATCAGTCTGCAATCTAGGGGACCGCTAATATCAAGCACCGTCGCTCACCACTTCAGGGGTCTGCACTGGCCACTGAATGACGTTTCTACTATCCTATTATACTCCTATAATCTGTCATGCTATTACCTGAGAGCTATGCAGGCGGAGCGGGACACCACCGCCATCTCTCGGTGAACAATACAGCTGTTCTGCATAAGCAAACAGCTGTATTGTTCTCCACCATTATAGATCGCGTCCCGCTGTGAACTACCAGTGGGATGCAAGCTGAAAGAATCTTATCAGCGCTGCCGACTGTGATAACAGCCTGCACTGCTGATATGAGTTTAGCGGGTGATGTCCCTGCATTTAGATGCAACGGTTATCACTCGAAAGACGCTTTGAGCAAATTCTGAGCAAGAATCGTTGTCTCTAAATGGGCCTCGATGCACCAGGGTGGGGGAGGGGATATTTCCAGGATTAGATGTTGGTCTCCGTCACTTTCAGGCAGGAGTCACTATGACCATTTCTTACACCTTGGAAGTGGCCAACGCCAGATTTGGTGGCTTCTCCAAACTTCTCTTCCGCTGGAAAGGAAGCATCTACAAGCTGCTGTACAAGGAGCTGCTGGTCTTCACCATATGTTACACCCTGCTGAGCGTCATATACAGGTGAGAAATCTGGGGTGGCTATATATAGCTTTATACAGAGAGCTCCCCCTAGTCGTAGCTGTATATATCTGTATGTAGTGAGCTCCCCCTAGTGGTGGCTGTATATATCTGTATACAGAGAGCTCCCCCTAGTGGTAGCTGTATATATCTGTATGTAGTGAGCTCCCACTAGTGGTGGATGTATATATCTGTATGTAGTGAGCTCCCCCTAGTGGTGGCTGTATATATCTGTATGTAGGGAGCTCCTCCTAGTGGTGGCTGTATAGATCTGTATGTAGTGAGCACCCCCTAGTGGTGGCTGTATATATCTGTATGTAGTGAGCTCCCCCTAGTGGTTGTTGCGGATATATCTGTATGTAGTGAGCTCCCCCTAGTGGTGACGGTATTTAGGGAGCTCCCCCTAGTGGTGGCTGTAAATTTATCTGTATGTAGTGAGCTCCCCCTAGTGGTGGCTGTATATATCTGTATGTAGTGAGCTCTCCCTAGTGGTGGTTGTATATATCTGTATGTAGTGAGCTCTCCCTAGTGGTGGCTGTATATATCTGTATGCAGTGAGCTCCCCCTAGTGGTGGCTGTATATATCTGTATGCAGTGAGCTCCCCCTTGTGGTGGCTGTATATATCTGTATGCAGTGAGCTCCCCCTAGTTGTGGCTGTATATATCTGTATGCAGTGAGCTCTCCCTAGTGGTGGCTGTATATATCTGTATGCAGTGAGCTCTCCCTAGTGGTAGCTGTATATATCTGTATGCAGTGAGCTCCCCCTAGTGGTGGCTGTATATATCTGTATGCAGTGAGCTCTCCCCAGTGGTAGCTGTATATATCTGTATGCAGTGAGCTCCCCCTAGTGGTAGCTGTATATATCTGTATGTAGGGAGCCCTAGTGGTGGCTGTATATATCTGTATGTAGTGAGCTCCCCCTAGTAGTGGCTGTATATATCTGTATGTAGTGAGCTCCCCCTAGTTTTGGCTGTATATATCTGTATGTAGTGAGCTCCCCCTAGTGGTGGCTGTATATATCTGTATGTAGTGAGCTCCCCCTAGTGGTGGCTGTATATATCTGTATGTAGTGAGCTCCCCCTAGTTGTGGCTGTATATATCTGTATGTAGTGAGCTCCCCCTTGTTGTGGCTGTATATATCTGTATGTAGTGAGCTCCCCCTAGTGGTGGCTGTATATATCTGTATGTAGTGAGCTCCCCCTAGTGGTGGCTGTATATACCTGTATGTAGTGAGCTCCCACTAGTGGTGGATGTATATATCTGTATGTAGTAAGCTCCCCCTAGAGGTGGCTGTATATATCTGTATGTAGTGAGCTCCCCCTAGTGGCATATATATAAAATCTGTATACAGTAAGCTTCCTTTTAACCCTTTGCTCTTTCCTCTCTTGGGGGCAGGTTGGTCCTGACAAAGGGTCAGAGGTATCTGTTTGAGAAGGTCGCCCTGTACTGCGATCAATACACCAACTTCATCCCGGTGACTTTCGTTCTGGGGTTCTACGTCACCCTCGTCATCAACCGTTGGTGGGCTCAGTACACCAGTATCCCCCTGCCGGACCAGCTCATGTGTGTGGTGTCCAGCAATGTCCATGGAGGGGATGAGAGGGGTCGTCTGCTGAGACGCACGCTGATCCGATATGCCAACCTCTCGTCAGTGCTGATCCTGCGCTCCGTCAGCATCCGCGTTCTCAAGAGATTCCCAACGATGGAGCATATAGTGGAAGCAGGTGGAGTCGTCGGGGGTCTGCGGGGATGGGGGGAGATGGGGGGCTCACAGGTGGGTATAATGGGCTCACAGGTCAAAGAATGGAACTGTAGTAACGATGAGCCGTGAGTGGAGGGGCTTTAGGTTGTAAATGCCGTCCTGATATACGGGGGGTGCAGGGATATTTGGTGGGGCCATGCTGAGGGCGACCCCTTCCTCTTCTTCCAGGCTTCATGACTCACGAGGAGCTGAAGAAATATGAGAGTTTATCATCGGACTTCAACAAGTATTGGATCCCCTGCGTGTGGTTCACCAATCTGGCGGCTCAGGCGCGGAGGGATGGCAGAGTGCGGGACGACATTGCCCTGAAGCTCCTCCTGGATGTGAGTTCCGATACTGTGCAGGGGTTGGCACCGTAGGGGGCGCTCGGCTGATTGTGCTGCAGTTGGCATTGTCAGGGGCTTGCTGGCTGGTGCGGGTGGCACCTCGTAGGTGTGGCTAATAGCTGACAGATGGGTAAGTCTGGGGGCCCTTATGTAGACACCATTCCCATCTGTGCCTGTTTTGGTGTGCAGTTGCCCCCCGGCAGCAGAGCACGAGGGGTCGATGAACATCGCTTTACCCCACGAGTATCACAAATGATGCAGAGTATTTGGGGCCTTTACAGGTCCTGCAGTGGGGGCATCTGCATGGCGCGGCCCCCCTGCTTCATTATATCAGTGCCATTATAATGCGGGGGGCATTCCCTCTTCTGTCCCCTCAGGAGCTGAATAAATATCGTGCCAAGTGCAGCCTCCTCTTCCACTACGACTGGATCAGCGTCCCGCTCGTCTACACGCAGGTCAGTCTTAATGTTTCCATCATGAGCAGAGATGTGGTAGTTGATTAGACCGCGGCGAACGTAACAATGAAGGAGGGGCTCCAGTCACATCCAAAGCTGCATTCATTGTCTTATACTCCAATTACACCCAAAGCTGCATTCATGAATCTGCTGCTTCATCCAGTGTGATAACCGCAGTGTTCCTCGCAGGTGGTCACCATTGCCGTTTACTCGTTCTTCGCCTCGTGCCTTATTGGGCGTCAGTTCCTGGCAGGGGCGCCACTGGACTTGTACGTCCCCATCTTCACGCTGCTGCAGTTCTTCTTCTATTTCGGCTGGCTTAAGGTGAGTTCTGTGACCGCTCCTCTTCATTGTACTGCCATGTTGGCGACCACATGACCTGGGTAGATGATGGACGGCTCCGCAGGGGAGTGGCCATAGACAGTCATGATGTCACATGACAAGATAGCACTGAGTGGTCTGGAACCTGATGAAGATGCAGTCGGCTGCCATGCTGACCCGCACGCCCCACTGTGTCTCTTCCAGGTGGCCGAGCAGATCATTAACCCCTTCGGAGAAGACGATGATGACTTTGAAACCAACAGACTGATAGACAGAAACCTGCAGGTGAGATAGAGTGGGGGAGGGGCGCAGTGCGATTGTTACGGCTGAGCCCTAAAGCTCCGCCCCGGCGCTCACCCCACTCTCTTTCCTTAGGTCTCCCTCCTGTCTGTGGATGACATGTACCAGAACCTGCCGCCCATGGGAAAAGACAAATACTGGGACGAGCAGAGTGCGCTGCCGCCATACACCATCGCCACCGCCGCCGAGACCCTGAAACCCTCCTTTATGGGCTCTACTTTTGACATGCGGTGAGAAAAAGAAGCAGCCGCGTATCACTCACTGCATGATGTGGGATACATGCTGCATTTCATCCATTACCATCTCTGCTTTCTACCAGTGAATTGAAATAGTTTTGCTAATATTCTTGTAAGAGACTGCCCCCCTCCCCCCAACCTCCTCATTCAGAGGCTGCGCATTCATTTTAGACCGTTCTCTGTGAGGCGAACACATCCGCAGCACAAATCCTGTCTGCTGCAGATAGTTTGTTACAATGTATCACTCTGGAGTCAACATAGGATTGTCTACACTGGATGCAACTGCAACAAAACCTCAACTGTGAAAAGTTTTAGCTCTCATCGCAGGACTTCCCCACTCCTCCTCCAGCGCAGGACTACCCCCCTCCTACTCCTCCAGAGCAGGACTCCCTCCTCCTCCTCCTCCTCCAGAGCATGACTTCCCACTCCCTCCTCCTCCTCCAGAGCAGGACTTCCCCCCCTCCTCCTCCTCCAGAGCAGGACTTCCCACTCCCTCCTCCTCCTCCAGAGCAGGACTTCCCCCTCCTACTCCTCCTCCTCCTCCTCCAGAGCAGGACTTCCCCCTCCTCCTCCTCCTCCTCCAGAGCAGGACTTCCCCCTCCCTCCTCCTCCTCCTCCTCCTCCTCCAGAGCAGGACTTCCCCCTCCCTCCTCCTCCTCCTCCAGAGCAGGACTTCCCCCTCCTCCTCCTCCTCCTCCAGAGCAGGACTTTCCCCTCCTCCTCCTCCTCCTCCTCCTCCAGAGCAGGACTTTCCCCTCCTCCTCCTCCTCCTCCTCCAGAGCAGGACTTCCCTCCTCCTCCTCCTCCAGAGCAGGACTTCCCTCCTCCTCCTCCTCCTCCTCCAGAGCAGGACTTCCCTCCTCCTCCTCCTCCTCCTCCTCCTCCAGAGCAGGACTTCCCTCCTCCTCCTCCTCCTCCAGAGCAGGACTTCCCTCCTCCTCCTCCTCCTCCTCCAGAGCAGGACTTCCCTCCTCCTCCTCCTCCAGAGCAGGACTTCCCTCCTCCTCCTCCTCCTCCTCCAGAGCAGGACTTCCCTCCTCCTCCTCCTCCTCCTCCTCCAGAGCAGGACTACCATCCTCCTCCTCCTCCTCCTCCAGAGCAGGACTTCCCCCTCCTCCTCCTCCTCCAGAGCAGGACTTCCATCCTCCTCCTCCTCCTCCAGAGCAGGACTTCCATCCTCCTCCTCCTCCTCCTCCTCCAGAGCAGGACTTCCATCCTCCTCCTCCTCCTCCTCCAGAGCGGGACTTCCATCCTCCTCCTCCTCCTCCTCCTCCAGAGCAGGACTTCCCTCCTCCTCCTCCTCCTCCTCCTCCAGAGCAGGACTTCCCTCCTCCTCCTCCTCCTCCTCCTCCAGAGCAGGACTTCCCTCCTCCTCCTCCTCCTCCTCCTCCTCCTCCAGAGCAGGACTTCCCCCCCTCCTCCTCCTCCAGAGCAGGACTTCCCACTCCCTCCTCCTCCAGAGCAGGACTTCCCCCTCCTACTCCTCCTCCTCCTCCTCCAGAGCAGGACTTCCCCCTCCCTCCTCCTCCTCCTCCTCCTCCAGAGCAGGACTTCCCCCTCCCTCCTCCTCCTCCTCCAGAGCAGGACTTCCCCCTCCTCCTCCTCCTCCTCCTCCAGAGCAGGACTTTCCCCTCCTCCTCCTCCTCCTCCAGAGCAGGACTTCCCTCCTCCTCCTCCTCCAGAGCAGGACTTCCCTCCTCCTCCTCCAGAGCAGGACTTCCCTCCTCCTCCTCCTCCAGAGCAGGACTTCCCTCCTCCTCCTCCTCCTCCTCCAGAGCAGGACTTCCCTCCTCCTCCACCTTCTCCTCCAGAGCAGGACTTCCCTCCTCCTCCTCCTCCTCCAGAGCAGGACTTCCCTCCTCCTCCTCCTCCTCCTCCTCCAGAGCAGGACTTCCCTCCTTCTCCTCCTCCTCCTCCTCCAGAGCAGGACTTCCCTCCTCCTCCTCCTCCTCCTCCAGAGCAGGACTACCATCCTCCTCCTCCTCCTCCAGAGCAGGACTTCCCCCTCCTCCTCCTCCTCCAGAGCAGGACTTCCATCCTCCTCCTCCTCCAGAGCAGGACTTCCATCCTCCTCCTCCTCCTCCTCCAGAGCAGGACTTCCATCCTCCTCCTCCTCCTCCTCCTCCAGAGCAGGACTTCCCTCCTCCTCCTCCTCCTCCTCCTCCTCCAGAGCAGGACTTCCCTCCTCCTCCTCCTCCAGAGCAGGACTTCCCTCCTCCTCCTCCTCCTCCTCCAGAGCAGGACTTCCCCCCCCTCCTCCTCCTCCAGAGCAGGACTTCCCACTCCCCTCCTCCTCCAGAGCAGGACTTCCACTCCTACTCCTCCTCCTCCTCCTCCAGAGCAGGACTTCCCCCTCCTACTCCTCCTCCTCCAGAGCAGGACTTCCCCCTCCCTCCTCCTCCTCCTCCTCCAGAGCAGGACTTCCCCCTCCCTCCTCCTCCTCCTCCAGAGCAGGACTTCCCCCTCCTCCTCCTCCTCCTCCTCCTCCAGAGCAGGACTTTCCCTCCTCCTCCTCCTCCTCCTCCTCCAGAGCAGGACTTCCCTCCTCCTCCTCCTCCTCCTCCAGAGCAGGACTTCCCTCCTCCTCCTCCTCCTCCAGAGCAGGACTTCCCTCCTCCCTCCTCCTCCTCCTCCAGAGCAGGACTTCCCCCCTCCTCCTCCTCCAGAGCAGGACTTCCCACTCCCTCTTCCCTCCAGAGCAGGACATCCCCCTCCTACTCCTCCTCCTCCTCCTCCAGAGCAGGACTTCCCCCTCCTACTCCTCCTCCTCCAGAGCAGGACTTCCCCCTCCCTCCTCCTCCTCCTCCTCCTCCTCCAGAGCAGGACTTCCCCCTCCCTCCTCCTCCTCCTCCAGAGCAGGACTTCCCCTCCTCCTCCTCCTCTTCCAGAGCAGGACTTTCCCCTCCTCCTCCTCCTCCTCTCCTCCTCCAGAGCAGGACTTCCCTCCTCCTCCTCCTCCTCCTCCAGAGCAGGACTTCCCCTCCTCCTCCTCCTCCTCCAGAGCAGGACTTCCCTCCTCCTCCTCCTCCTCCTCCTCCTCCTCCAGAGCAGGACTTCCCTCCTCCTCCTCCTCCTCCTCCTCCAGAGCAGGACTTCCCTCCTCCTCCTCCTCCTCCTCCTCCAGAGCAGGACTTCCCCCCCTCCTCCTCCTCCAGAGCAGGACTTCCCACTCCCTCCTCCTCCAGAGCAGGACTTCCCCCTCCTACTCCTCCTCCTCCTCCTCCAGAGCAGGACTTCCCCCTCCTACTCCTCCTCCTCCAGAGCAGGACTTCCCCCTCCCTCCTCCTCCTCCTCCTCCTCCTCCTCCTCCTCCTCCAGAGCAGGACTTCCCCCTCCTCCTCCTCCTCCTCCAGAGCAGGACTTTCCCCTCCTCCTCCTCCTCCTCCAGAGCAGGACTTCCCTCCTCCTCCTCCTCCTCCTCCTCCAGAGCAGGACTTCCCTCCTCCTCCTCCTCCTCCTCCAGAGCAGGACTTCCTCCTCCTCCTCCTCCTCCTCCAGAGCAGGGACTTCCCTCTCCTCCTCCTCCTCCTCCTCCAGAGCAGGACTTCCCTCCTCCTCCTCCTTATCCTCCAGAGCAGGACTTCCCTCCTCCTCCTCCTCCTCCAGAGCAGGACTTCCCTCCTCCTCCTCCTCCTCCTCCTCCTCCAGAGCAGGACTTCCCTCCTCCTCCTCCTCCTCCTCCAGAGCAGGACTTCCCTCCTCCTCCTCCTCCTCCTCCTCCAGAGCAGGACTACCCTCCTCCTCCTCCTCCTCCTCCAGAGCAGGACTACCCTCCTCCTCCTCCTCCTCCTCCAGAGCAGGACTACCATCCTCCTCCTCCTCCTCCAGAGCAGGACTTCCCCCTCCTCCTCCTCCTCCTCCAGAGCAGGACTTCCATCCTCCTCCTCCTCCTCCAGAGCAGGACTTCCATCCTCCTCCTCCTCCTCCTCCTCCAGAGCAGGACTTCCATCCTCCTCCTCCTCCTCCTCCTCCAGAGCAGGACTTCCCCCTCCTCCTCCTCCTCCAGAGCAGGACTTCCATCCTCCTCCTCCTCCTCCTCCAGAGCAGGACTTCCATCCTCCTCCTCCTCCTCCTCCAGAGCAGGACTTCCATCCTCCTCCTCCTCCTCCTCCAGAGCAGGACTTCCCTCCTCCTCCTCCTCCTCCTCCTCCAGAGCAGGACTTCCCTCCTCCTCCTCCTCCTCCTCCAGAGCAGGACTTCCCTCCTCCTCCTCCTCCTCCAGAGCAGGACTTCCCTCCCCCTCCTCCTCCTCCAGAGCAGGACTTCCCACTCCCTCCTCCTCCAGAGCAGGACTTCCCACTCCTACTCCTCCTCCTCCTCCTCCAGAGCAGGACTTCCCCCTCCTACTCCTCCTCCTCCAGAGCAGGACTTCCCCCTCCCTCCTCCTCCTCCTCCTCCTCCTCCAGAGCAGGACTTCCCCTCCCTCCTCCTCCTCCTCCAGAGCAGGACTTCCCCTCCTCCTCCTCCTCCTCCAGAGCAGGACTTTCCCCTCCTCCTCCTCCAGAGCAGGACTTCCCTCCTCCTCCCCCTCCTCCTCCTCCTCCAGAGCAGGACTTCCCTCCTCCTCCTCCTCCTCCTCCAGAGCAGGACTTCCCTCCTCCTCCTCCTCCTCCTCCTCCAGAGCAGGACTTCCCCCCCCTCCTCCTCCTCCAGAGCAGGACTTCCCACTCCCTCCTCCTCCAGAGCAGGACTTCCCCCTCCTACTCCTCCTCCTCCTCCTCCTCCTCCCTCCTCCTCCAGGGCAGGACTTCCCCTCCTACTCCTCCTCCTCCAGAGCAGGACTTCCCCTCCCTCCTCCTCCTCGCTCCTCCTCCTCCAGAGCAGGACTTCCCCCTCCCTCCTCCTCCTCCTCCAGAGCAGGACTTCCCTCCTCCTCCTCCTCCTCCTCCTCCAGAGCAGGACTTCCCGCTCCTCCTCCTCCTCCTCCTCCAGAGCAGGACTTCCCCTCCTCCTCCTCCTCCTCCAGAGCAGGACTTCCCTCCCTCCTCCTCCTCCTCCAGAGCAGGACTTCCCTCCTCCTCCTCCTCCTCCAGAGCAGGACTTCCCTCCTCCTCCTCCTCCACCTCCTCCAGAGCAGGACTTCCCTCCTCGCTCCTCCTCCACGCTCCTCCAGAGCAGGACTACCATCCTCCTCCTCCTCCTCCAGAGCAGGACTTCCCTCCTCCTCCTCCTCCCTCTCCAGAGCAGGACTTCCATCCTCCTCCTCGCTCCTCCTCCAGAGCAGGACTTCCATCCTCCTCCTCCTCCTCCAGAGCAGGACTTCCATCCTCCTTCTCCTCCTCCTCCAGAGCAGGACTTCCCTCCTCCTCCTCCTCCTCCTCCTCCAGAGCAGGACTCTCTCCTCCTCCTCCTCCTCCTCCTCCAGAGCAGGACTTCCCCCCTCCTCCTCCTCCTCCAGAGCAGGACTTCCATCCTCCTCCTCCTCTCCTCCTCCAGAGCAGGACTTCCCTCCTCCTCCTCCTCCTCCTCCTCCAGAGCAGGACTTCCCTCCCTCCTCCTCCTCCTCCAGAGCAGGACTTCCCTCCTCCCCTCCTCCTCTCCTCCAGAGCAGGACTTCCCCTCCTCCTCCTCCTCCAGAGCAGGACTTCCATCCTCCTCCTCCTCCTCCAGAGCAGGACTTCCATCCTCCTCCTCCTCCTCCTCCAGAGCAGGACTTCCATCCTCCTCCTCCTCCTCCTCCAGAGCAGGACTTCCCTCCTCCTCCTCCTCCTCCTCCTCCAGAGCAGGACTTCCCTCCTCCTCCTCCTCCTCCTCCTCCAGAGCAGGACTTCCCTCCTCCTCCTCCTCCTCCAGAGCAGGACTTCCCTCCTCCTCCTCCTCCAGAGCAGGACTTCCCTCCTCCTCCTCCTCCTCCTCCAGAGCAGGACTTCTCTCCTCCTCCTCCTCCTCCAGAGCAGGACTTCCCTCCTCCTCCTCCCACCTCCTCCTCCAGAGCAGGACTTCCCTCCTCCTCCTCCTCCTCCAGAGCAGGACTTCCCCTCCTCCTCCTCCAGAGCAGGACTTCCCTCCTCCTCCTCCAGAGCAGGACTTCCCTCCTCTTCCTCCAGAGCAGGACTTCCCTCCTCTTCCTCCTCCTCCAGAGCAGGACTTCCCCCTCCTCCCTCCTCCTCCTCCAGAGCAGGACTTCCCCCTCCTCCCCCTCCTCCTCTTCCTCCAGAGCAGGACTTCCCCCTCCTCCTCCTCCTCCAGAGCTGGACTTCCCCCTCCTCCCCCTCCTCCTCTTCCTCCAGAGCAGGACTTACCCCTCCTCCTCCTCCTCCTCCAGAGCAGGACTTCCCCCCCTCCTCCTCCTCCCCCTCCACCTCCAGAGCAGGACTTCCCCCTCCTCCCCCTCCTCCTCCTCCTCCAGAGCAAGACTTCCCCCTCCTCCTTCCCTCCACCAGAGCAGGACTTCCCCCTCCTCCTCCTCCTCCAGAGCAGGACTTCCCCCTCCTCCTCCTCCAGAGCAGGACTTCCCCCTCCTCCTCCTCCAGAGCAGGACTTCCCCCTCCTCCTCCAGAGCAGGACTTCCCCCTCCTCCTCCAGAGCAGGACTTCCCTCTCCTCCTCCTCCTTCAGAGCAGGACTTCCCCCTCCTCCTCCTCCAGAGCAGGACTTCCCCCTCCTCCTCCTCCTCCTCCTCCTCCAGAGCAGGACTTCCCCCTCCTCCTCTTCCTCCTCCTCCTCCAGAACAGGACTTCCCCCTCCTCCTCCTCCTCCAGAACAGGACTTCCCCCTCCTCCTCCTCCAGAACAGGACTTCCCCCTCCTCCTCCAGAACAGGACTTCCCCCTCCTCCTCTAGAACAGGACTTCCCCCTCCTCCTCCAGAACAGGACTCCCCCTCTCCTCCAGAACAGGACTCCCCCCTCCTCCAGAACAGGACTCCCCCCTCCTCCTCCAGAACAGGACTCCCCCCCCCCTCCTCCTCCAGAACAGGACTCCCCCCCTCCTCCTCCAGAACAGGACTCCCCCCCCTCCTCCTCCACAACAGGACTCCCCCCCCCCCGTCCTCCTCCAGAACAGGACTCCCCCCCCCCGTCCTCCTCCTCCTACAGAACAGGACTTCCCTCTCCTCCTCCAGAGCAGGACTTCCCCCCTCCTCCTCCAGAACAGGACCCCCCCTCCTCCTCCTCCAGAACAGGACTCCCCCCCTTCCTCCTCCAGAACAGGACTTCCCCCCCTCCTCCTCCAGAACAGGACTCCCCCCCCCCCGTCCTCCTCCTCCTCCAGAACAGGACTTCCCTCTCCTCCTCCAGAGCAGGACTTCCCCCTCCTCCTGCTCCTCCTCCTCCTTCAGAGCAGGACTTCTCTCTCCCCCTCCTCCTCCTCCAGAACAGGACTTCCCCCTCCTCCTCCTCCAGAGCAGGACTCCCCCCCCTCCTCCTCCTCCAGAGCAGGACTCCCCCCCCTCCTCCTCCTCCAGAGCAGAACTCCCCCCTCCCTCCTCCTCCTCCAGAGCAGGACTCCCCCCCCCCTCCAGAGCAGGACTCCCCCCCCCTCCTCCTCCTCCAGAGCAGGACTCCCCCCCTCCTCCTCCTCCAGAGCAGGACTCCCCCCCCTCCTCCTCCTCCTCCAGAGCAGGACTCCCCCCCCTCCTCCTCCTCCTCCTCCTCCAGAGCAGGACTCCCCCCCCTCCTCCTCCTCCAGAGCAGGACTCCCCCCCCCCCTCCTCCTCCTCCAGAGCAGGACTCCCCCCCCTCCTCCTCCTCCAGAGCAGGACTCCCCGTCCCTCCTCCAGAGCAGGACTCCCCGCCCCTCCTCCTCCTCCAGAGCAGGACTCCCCGCCCTCCTCCGCCTCCAGAGCAGGACTTCCCCCCTCCTCCTCCTCCAGAGCAGGACTTCCCCCTCCTCCTCCCCCTCTTCCTCCAGAGCAGGACTTCCCCCCCTCCTCCTCCTCTTCCAGAGCAGGACTTGCCCCTCCTCCTCCTCCAGAGCAGGACTTGCCCCTCCTCCTCCTCCAGAGCAGACTTGCCCCTCCTCCTCCAGAGCAGGACTTGCCCCTCCTCCTCCTCCAGAGCAGGACTTGCCCCTCCTCCTCCTCCAGAGCAGGACTTGCCCCCCTCCTCCTCCTCCTCCAGAGCAGGAATTCCCCCTCCTTCTCCTCCAGAGCAGAAATTCCCCCTCCTCCTCCTCCAGAGAAGAAATTCCCCCTCCTCCTCCAGAGCAGGACTTCCTCCCCTCCTCCTCTTCCTCCAGAGCAGGACTCCCCCCCCCTCCTCCTCCTCCTCCAGAGCAGGACTTCCCCCCCCCAGAGCAGGACTTCCCCTCCCTCATCCTCCTCCAGAGCAGGACTTCCCCCCCCTCCTCCTCCTCCTCCAGAGCAGGACTTCCCCCCTTCCTCCAGAGCAGGACTTCCCCCCCCCCCCTCCTCCTCCTCCTCCAGAGCAGGACTTCCCCCCCTCCTCCTCTTCCTCCAGAGCAGGACTTCCCCCCCCTCCTCCTCCAGAGCAGGACTTCCCCCCCTCCTCCTCCTCCTCCTCCAGAGCAGGACTTCCCCCCCTCCTCCTCCTCCTCCAGAGCAGGACTTCCCCCCCCTCCTCCTCCTCCTCCTCCAGAGCAGGACTTCCCCCCCTCCTCCTCCAGAGCAGGACTTCCCCCCCCCTCCTCCTCCTCCTCCAGAGCAGGACTTCCCCCCCTCCTCCTCCAGAGCAGGACTCCCCCCCCCCTCCTCCCCCTCCAGAGCAGGACTTCCCCCCCCTCCTCCTCCAGAGCAGGACTTCCCCCCCTCCTCCCCTCCAGAGCAGGACTTCGCCCCCCCCCTCCTCCAGAGCAGGACTTCCCCCCCCCTCCCCCTCCAGAGCAGGACTTCCCCCCCTCCTCCTCCAGAGCAGGACTTCCCCCCCCACCTCCCCCTCCAGAGCAGGACTTCGCCCCCCCCTCCTCCTCCTCCTCCAGAGCAGGACTTCGCCCCCTCCTCCTCCAGAGCAGGACTCCCGCCCCTCCTCCTCCTCCAGAGCAGGACTCCCCCCCCACTCCTCCTCCAGAGCAGGACTTCCCCCCCCCCCCTCCTCATGCAGAGCAGGACTCCCCCCCCCCCTCCTCCTCCTCCAGAGCAGGACTTCCCCCTCCTCCTCCTCCAGAGCAGGACTTCCCCCCCCCCCTCCTCCTCCTCCTGCTCCAGAGCAGGACTTCCCCCCTCCCTCCTCCTCCTCCTGCTCCAGAGCAGGACTTCCCCCCTCCCTCCTCCTCCTCCTCCTCCTCCTCCTCCAGAGCCGGACTTCCCCCCCCCCTCCTCCTCCTCCAGAGCCGGACTCCCCCCCTCCTCCTCCTCCTCCAGAGCAGGACTTTCCCCTCCTCCTCCTCCTCCTCCTCCTCCTCCAGAGCAGGACTTTCCCCCTCCTCCTCCTCCTCCTCCTCCAGAGCAGGACTTTCCCCCTCCTCCTCCTCCTCCTCCTCCAGAGCAGGACTTCCCTCCTCCTCCTCCTCCTCCAGAGCAGGACTTCCCTCCTCCTCCTCCTCCAGAGCAGGACTTCCCTCCTCCTCCTCCAGAGCAGGACTTCTCTCCTCCTCCTCCTCCTCCAGAGCAGGACTTCCCTCCTCCTCCTCCACCTCCTCCTCCAGAGCAGGACTTCCCTCCTCCTCCTCCTCCTCCAGAGCAGGACTTCCCTCCTCCTCCTCCAGAGCAGGACTTCCCTCCTCCTCCTCCAGAGCAGGACTTCCCTCCTCTTCCTCCTCCTCCAGAGCAGGACTTCCCCCTCCTCCTCCTCCTCCAGAGCAGGACTTCCCCCTCCTCCCCCTCCTCCTCTTCCTCCAGAGCAGGACTTCCCCCCTCCTCCTCCTCCTCCAGAGCTGGACTTCCCCCTCCTCCCCCTCCTCCTCTTCCTCCAGAGCAGGACTTCCCCCTCCTCCTCCTCCTCCTCCAGAGCAGGACTTCCCCCCCCTCCTCCTCCTCCCCCTCCACCTCCAGAGCAGGACTTCCCCCTCCTCGCCCTCCTCCTCCTCCAGAGCAAGACTTCCCCCTCCTCCTCCTCCAGAGCAGGACTTCCCCCTCCTCCCTCCTCCTCCAGAGCAGGACTTCCCCTCCTCCTCCTCCAGAGCAGGACTTCCCCCTCCTCCTCCTCCAGAGCAGGACTTCCCCCTCCTCCTCCAGAGCAGGACTTCCCCCCTCCAGAGCAGGACTTCCCTCTCCTCCTCCTCCTTCAGAGCAGGACTTCCCCTCCTCCTCCTCCAGAGCAGGACTTCCCCCTCCTCCTCCTCCTCCTCCTCCTCCTCCAGAGCAGGACTTCCCCCTCCTCCTCTTCCTCCTCCTCCTCCAGAACAGGACTTCCCCCTCCTCCTCCTCCTCCAGAACCGGACTTCCCCCTCCTCCTCCTCCAGAACAGGACTTCCCCCTCCTCCTCCAGAACAGGACTTCCCCCTCCTCCTCTAGAACAGGACTTCCCCCTCCTCCTCCAGAACAGGACTCCCCCTCTCCTCCAGAACAGGACTCCCCCCCTCCTCCAGAACAGGACTCCCCCCTCCTCCTCCAGAACAGGGACTCCCCCCA